>JACEGR010000284.1:0-314355 GCA_014170235.1 Listronotus bonariensis
ATGCGTATTTCATTTATCCACTGAACGTTTGTTTCGTTAATATCAAATCTTAATTCAGCGCCAGCGTTTCTTCAGTATGATCCCATCGTAATATAAAAATAATTATACCAAATGAGTTGCTAAAAATAGTGCGCCGATATAGCAAGGCATGTTGCTTACTGTGGACGTTTTGTTGTTCTTTACTACGCAAGCGGTTTCAGGTAACCTGCCCAATTTTGGCGCCCTTTGTTACAGAGTGTTTTATAATAAACCCCGACAAGGTAACGATTCTGCGGACACATGTTTTCTAGCTGGTTAGTAGCTGATTTTTCAACGACATCGTTAACCATACATGTTGGTGGTAGGGGACTGATGAAATCTTACATTTTTTGGGCCAACTATTTTTGGTTTATTTCTCGGTTTATTTAGATAATTATCTTGAAAACTAACAGAGAAAATGCCTGTTAGTAATACATTTTTGATATCTGTCAAATCAACACATTTAATTCCTGCTACCCTTGTAAGCTACCACCAGCGAGAATTGTTGTAAGGAAAAAAGTTGGGCGTCTCGAAAAAAAATTACCTTGTTGGTAATAGAGACATTTTGCACCTCTTAAAATAACAGACTTTTTTAGCTTCCTTATGGTTATCGTTATTAAGCATAACGATTACAGCAGCAGTTTTCTACAGAGATTTTGCAGCCTCTTTATATATGGAGTGGTGGAGGGGAGGATAACCATCTGAATGTTTTAAAAAGTGTCCGTCGAAAGGTGCAGCAGGATTGGCGCCACAGTAGCCAGAGGAGATTTTTTAACCAATGAGCACATGAATTATTAGAGTGAGATACAAAATGAAAAAGGACAGATAGATACAAAATAAAAAAGGAAAGAAATACCAAAATCTCTCCACTGGCTACTGTGGCGCCATCCCAATTTGCTACATTCCGATTGCCACTTTTTCGACTTGTCCGCCATAAAAGATGGTTATCCTCCCCTCCACAATCCATACTCTTTTTAAGACTTGCATCTGCGCCTTCGCAACACATAACCCCATTTTTGCCTGTGGTTTACCGATTTAAAGTTAACGAAAAATAAGTACTTTACAGTACAGTTTCTTTGATTTCGTTTTTTAAAGCTAGATGTTAACAATACAGTATAAGCAAAAAGGCAAAACACAAAAATTAGGGTTAGGTTTGGTAGTAGAATAAAAAGCATGTGTGCAGAATTGTCACATGTAAATTAATTACTGGTTAAAAACATCCTTAAAAGTGCAAGTATGTTTTAATTTCTTTACATTATTTTATTTTTCTTACTGCTATGGGCTTTTCGTTAATTAGAGCCTATGTATCAATGATATTTTAATAAATACGGCATTAAAATGTCAACTTCAATAATAATTTATATTAAAATTTCTACAATTCGGCAACCACACAGCTTAACAATAACGGTAACGATAAGCTCTTCGGTATTCATCTGTAATTAAAGGAGTCCGGTATGGTTAATAACGATAACGGATCATGTTTGCGTTACTGCGCAGTCTCAGAATAACGTTAACCACAACGGAATTGCAAAATAAGAGGTGCAAAATGTCTATAATGACTTGAAAAAAATGCTCTAGGGATCCCCAACTAGAATTGCTAAGCAGTCTAAATTCTCTTTATGTAAAGAATGTTGGGTTAATTAAGCAAATATTTTTTGTTTTTCAGACATATTTGCGGAAAAATACTTGTTTATTGCCACTGTGGTTGATTGAACTTGGTTGCGGTAAATCAGTGAAATACGGGTTCAAATAACAAAACATCAGTTTAGAATTTGTAAATGTTTGTATTTATAACATAAATTTATTTCTATTCGCTGCACATAAAACTAGGACTTATTCAAATATTTGGTAAAGTCCTAAATGAAGAAAAAAGATGGGGCGCTAAAAATCTCGTCCAATGCATCCAAAACACAATCATATTTCTTGTCGCGGAAAAAAATCATCTAACACTCATCCTTTGCTTATGAGTGGCCAGGTTTTGCGGAGCAACGACCCATTCAACCTTGTGGGCATCACATTTGAGAATGACCTCAACTGGCATAAACACATTGTATCTATAGCCACGGCGGCTTCAAAGAAGCTTGGATTTCTTTTCGAGCCCAACATTATTTTTCCCCTTCCAATTTATACACTTTGTATGTGTGTGTAAATTCAACCCTCTTTCTGAAATATTATTCTAATGTCTGGGAAATAGCGTCCCCCACAACCGTCAGCATTCTTCATGCCATTCAAAGAAGAGCTGTTCGTCTCATTCATGATTCTGTTCTTACTGAAGAACTTCCTTCTCCTAGCTGTGGGAGATATATCGCTCGTTTATAGATACTTTTATGGCTTCTGCTCCGACGAATTATCCAGTATAATCCCTCCATTTGTTACTCCCAACAGGGACACTCGTAGTACCGCACGTATGCATCCCTATACGGTCCAACTGGCTAGGCCACGAATTTCCCTCTTTGTTCGTTTTTATCCCTCAGAGTTTCTATAATGTGGAACCTGCTACCAGCGGAGGTCTTAACAAACTTCCTTACTTTGCTTAAGACACCCACGGTACGTTAGTATTTAGGCTTTTAGCCTTCGTGGATTGTCCAAAGATAAAAAAATGACTTGCGTAATTTGCAAAGCTGAAAGAAAGTGTTTTTATTACGGCAAGTAATTTTTAAAAGCCAAACTAGACTTTTACACTCGCTTTTACTTAAAGTAAATAGGGCGTGGACTGCCTAGTGCTACATTTATTTGCCAATTACTATATACCACACTTTTTGCCAATGAAGTACATTTTGCAAAGCAAGTGAATAAGTTTCTTTATTTTTTTAATTTACTAGGCTGATAATTAGAGTTTCTCATATTTTATATTCTTCTTTCCTCCTTTAAAAAATCATACATTAACAAAGAATTACTATGCATATCTGAATTTGTAACTTTCTGTCTATCTTGTAAATAAAAAAAATATCCTGGTTGTGAAGCGGGCTTCACGTGTCAAGTAGCTAAATCAACTAACTAAATTTGAGTACATGTAGCATGTAAACCCGCTAAATTTAGTACTTGCACAGCCAATTGATAGTAATACAGTTTTGCACACATAACTTGCTTAAGCAGCTTTGTCACGTGTAAAGCTATTGCCGGCTTTGTATCTGATATCATGACAGTTCTTAGAAAGTACTTAAAATATTTTATAATATTTGTTGTGGCTGGGTTTCACATAATTCCCGATATGTGTTTGTTCCCAGGAAATATAATGACATAATATTTTCTATTTTATTACTAATATAATTTGTTTGCGTTAAAATTTCACGGTCATTCGGTTATCCATAATATTAGCAGTTTAAAAAAGGATTTAAAATTGTTAACTGAATACAAGATTTTTTTAAATTGGAAAGTTCAATTAATAGAAATATTGGAAACAAATTTTTTTCTTACAGATCACGTTGTAGGAATAATCCCCCACCTTCACCAAAAAATATGCGTTTTTCTGCCGTGTGATCAGTCAGGTTTTACACGGCAACTTTCTACCTAATTTATTGTAACAATTTCCAGGATAAGATTTGTAGAGCGATACTACCTACATTACGATTACGAAGCAATATTACTGTTTAATTAATTCCAACTTTCACGTAACATCCTGTATAATTTTTTTTTCAGGTATTATGCGGCAGAGCTGGTCCTCGCCCTCGAATACCTTAACTCGAAGAAAATTGTGCATCGCGACTTAAAGCCTGAAAACATTCTTTCGATCACAATTTTCACATTTCATAACCGATTTTGGCAGCGCCAAAATCGAAAAAACCGAAGAAAATAACCAAACGAATGGTAAGTTAAGGTTAAGTTTGAAATAGGACTGCAAATTTATGAATTATTTAAAGCAATACGCTTAGGATAAAGGTTTATTTTAGCTTCTTCTTAAAATCATCCAAGGATTCCTACTTTAATAGTCCGGGAGGTAGCAACGTCGGAAAGCAAAATTTTAGGTTGGCTTATTTTTGATTTTTTTTGTTGTTCTTCCCCTCTTTTGGATAGATTCTCGGTTGTCTGGTTGGCGGAAGCGGTTGCGTTGGCGCCCAGCTGTAACCTTGACATTTAGAGCTGTCACTGATATGTCAAAAATGCAGATCTTGGTCATATATTATCGTTCCAAGTTTCATAAAAATATACCGAACGGTTCAGAAGTTAGAAGGAGACGACTGTATAATTAGCAATGATAAAAGTGTCTGGCAATAAAAGAAATATGTTTGGTTAACTCTTCTAAAGACAAGAAATTGAAAATTAAGTTTCTTAAAATGTTTTAAAACCTTGGATTATTACCTGTACGTGTAGGATGCGAACTAATAAACGCAACCACTATCACCAGCCAGACAGCCCAAGGTCTATCCAAAGAGGAAGAAGAACAACATTTGGATATCAGCTAACCTAAAAAAAAATTTCGAAAACGTTGCTACCTCCTATACTATAAATATTAGCATCTTATTCTAAAGCACCATACATACTTTTACCACTTGTACCTTTTTTATGTAAGACTAGCTTTTGCCCGCGGCTTCTGCGCGTTAAATTTGCAGTAAAACAATTCCCCTTTCCTATACACCGTAAAGATTTTGTATATTATTATATACATATAATCCTTTCTCTTGAATTACTTTATCTATTAAAAAAACTGAATTAAAATCCGTTGAATAGTGATAAGAAACTTAATAAAATAAATTGGTACTCTCTGTATAATATATTTTAATTAATAATAATTATTATTTTGCCGATCTTTATATTTAAGCAATTTTGTAAACCTCTGGATGGTTTGTTTACATAGTTAGAATGCATTTTAGTAGTAAGGGATTTTTTGTATAACATCTTTTTACCCACCCTGTGTGGCAATTCTATATTTTTTATAAACCATAGAAACCTGTGCACAATTCCTATAAACACTTTTTTCAATAATTGCAATAGTAACGTCAATATCGAATTTTTAATGTAAACTATTATTTAGACACTCTGAATATGTTTTTTATATTATTATACATATAAACCTTTCTTTTAAATCACTATCTATTTACGCATCAAAATTCGTTAAGAAATATCAAATTTTAAATGTAAACTTTTTTTTACATTCTATATATGTTTTTATATTATTATACATATAAACCTTCTTCTTGAATTAGTCTATACATTAAAAAAAAATATACAGGGTGTTCCATTTAAATTTTTTTAAAATAAATAAATCAAAAATGCACAACCCTAGAAAAATACTAAAATTATATCTGTAACCTGCATAAAAAGTTGCTGTAGAAATGTTTTTACAGAATTAAAAAATATTTAAAAATAATAAAGTTATAAAGGAGTAAAGAAAACGCAAGAAATTAGAAAACACGCTGTAGCGAGTAAACGACGCAAGATAGCGAATTGCGATTTTCACTTGTAAATTTGGCTTAAAATTTGAGCCTCGCAAATGGGGGTCAGTTTTCTTGTAAAACGTACAGAAACATGAGTTTCCTATCAAAAGCGTCGAATTTGGCCCATCCTGTACATTTGTGTTGGTATTTTAATAAAAAATAAAACCATATTATCATAAAGTAAGACATTAAAAATCTAAAAGACTTTAAAAATAGGACCAGCAAAGCACAGATATAAAATTAAGTGTCAGTTCCATCGGTCCATCCAATTAAGAAACTCATTAATGACATAAAAACAAGTGATGATAAGGAATCCCTTGACTTTACTTTCAGGTATTTAATCTTTAATGGTTTCCTGTTCATTGGAATTTTATTTTATATTATAATGATTAATTATTACGCTTTTATAGCTGTTTTAATCATTTTCAGCTTGAAAAGCCTTGGATGATTTTCTTCTTTCATTAGATATTTACGAATATTCGTTTCGCCGTTATTATTTTTTAAAAAGTTTTTATACATACTTCTTTGCTTTCTATATGCTGATCAAGATTACCTATATTTGTGAACTCACCACTTTTTAAGATAATAAAAAAATAATAATAGTTTTATGAAAAAAAAAATCACTTTTTTATGGCCTAAAAATGACTTATCCTTTGAGATACAGGGTGGTAAAATTTAAAAAATAAGCTTTTATTTCAACTTTTCTTTTTAAAATCACCATAGAATTCACGCTCTTAAGGATCAGCAACTTATTCTGAAACACCTTGTATAGCTTAGACCTAACCATACATAAAGTGATTTTTTAAATCCAGATATCTCATAAAACAGCTACCTAAATCAACTTTGACCAGATCTACGTTTTTTATTCAAAATATAATGAAGAAAAAAAATATTTAAAAATTACATACAGAGTGGCTTAATAAAGTTAATTCGTTTGCAATTTGTGCAACACACCGCAGGTCGCAGCCTCAGAGTTTAAAACAAAATTAATAGCAGATTCTAATTTCTCACCTCACACTCACAATACCCCCTTTATTAACAAAATTATTTATAAAAAACCAAATCCAGAATACATTTTTGACACCCTGTATCTCCGAAACAATCCTCCAGGACAACAGGCATAGGCCTGCGTTTCTACACCTTATTAAATGTGATTTGATGTTCTCTACTGAACTTGGGTAATTTGGCGTCCCTGATTTCAAATCTGTTTTTAGTTTTTTTCTATCGCTTAAGGCTTTTAGTCAACAGAGAATCTACGTAAATAATAATGCATATATGTAATTATGTAGGGTATATTTTCATAAAGGTATATTTACAAAATAAACATAAAAGATACCAACATTAAACAAAAAATATAGCAAAAGAAGTCAAATCACAAATTCTTCGCAGGCCTGTGAATCGTTTTCCCCAGGTAACGCCAATGATTTAAAATCTAGTAACTTAGTTTTTAAGTCATCATTCAAGTTTACCACCATCAAATAAGCAGTATAGTGACACTCCAATATTTTAATGTGACTTTTTGTAAAAATTTTCCAGGTGATACCAGCCTGAGTGTTCATGAAACTCGAAAAGACGTAATAGCTTCGTAGGTACCGCTCAGTTTGTTAGTCCTGAGATGTTGCAAGAATCCAAGTCTTCAGCTGCTTCAGATTTATGGGCATTAGGATGTATAGGTAAGGGGTTTTATTAAACATTTGTGAATATATAGAGTTATTTACGGTGAGTTTTCTGTGAAACGAACTACAGTGTGGGCCAAATTAAACTTGCACATTTTTAAATTAATGATAACTTTTTATCTGTTGCGCCTATCTTCTTCTTTTTACAGGGCTCATGGGTAAATATATTTTCTCTATGTTTGTCAATTTTAGTCGAATAGATTTAGTCAGAACCGGACTTAGGGCCTTTTCCAAAATGATGCATTTAACTTCTTTGCAAAATAAATCGAATTTTATCTAGAATTAGGCTAATACGTTTAATTTTAATAATTTTACTGTTAAGTTGTGTTATCATCCACCTCAGGAACCATGGTGACCTCACATTTTTGATTTTCATAGCACACTCAAAAAAAAGTTCCCTGTTAAAATCGAGAGAAATGCATGCATTTTGGGGCGCTATCATTTTATCAAGAATAATCATAATTCCTGAATCCCAAATTATTGACAGATGCACTTTTACTGAATCACTTTCCCATAGTTGTCTACAAGAAAAACGTATTAGCTCAATTGTAGCTAAAATCCGATTTCTTTTGCAACGAGGTTAAATGCATCATTTTGAAAAAGGTCCCGTAAGTCCGGTCCTGACTAAATCTATTTGACCAAAATTGACAAACCTAGAGAAAACATATTTACCTATTAGCCCTGTAAAATAACAAAGATAGGCGAAACAGATAAAAAGTTATTGTTAGCTTAAAAAGTGTGCAAGTTTAATTTGGCCCACCCTGTACATCTCATACACAATACGATGGTGGACAGTGCCTCGGATTCATATAAAACACATCTGCAGATGTGGAGCAGAGACCGAAACAGTAACCCACATACTGTCAGAGTGTGAGGCATTGGATCACAAAAGACAGGCAATCTCGGGATATTAGAGTGCCTCCGAAACATATGGTACGCACCCAGCAGACCTATAGCGCCTTCTTCAAGGAACTAGGGTACTGAAATTGGTACAATAAAACGTTTGGTACGATAAGCCTTTAGGTTGCAGTGCCACCGGACATGTAGACTGGTCCCTGGAAAAAAACTATCTGAATACACTTTCTTGGATAAAAATATTTTTTTATGAAGCTGTTTTTAATTTTTTTTAATTTTTTTTTTTTTAGTTTTTCAAATGGCTCAGAGAGATGCCATTCACAGGTGGCAGCGAATACCTTATTTTTCAAAGATTTTAAGGTTAATACACAAATCTGATAGCTAAGAGAGTAAAAGACTTTGTAGAAAAATTGTTAGTTTTAGAGCCTAGGTAGTTTCTTAGGTAAGTTCTATCAAGTTGCCTAAAATATATCATTTAATTTTGTTTTATATCCTTTTTTTTAGATCTTAAAATCTGAAATAACTAACTTAAGAATATTACAGTAAATGCCAATAATTTAAAAGTACCTTACTTTTATGGTAGCTTTACATCTGACATTTATTACATGATATTTATGTCGGACAGAAATTCTGTTATATAAACGGTGTTCCTAATATCTGAATGTACACAGCCAAAAAGTGCTGAATATTCCCTTCTACTGACGCAGATGAAGCAGTTGCGCCACAGAAACTGGGTTATTACTGGCAGCTGTTTTGCATATTTCTGGCTTAGTCCTCTGTGATAACCACCGCACTCTGGTTCAGTTACGCTAGAGGTAACTAGGAACACCATGACAGAAATTTTCCTTTGCCAGAACAGTTGGCTCTGATAGATATTTCAGCTGTAAATTAAATCCCTATTTTTCGACTAACAATAAAATAATTTTTAAAAAGCGAATTCATATTTTTTTATTATAGAATAAAAGAATTTAAACAAAAAAATTTAAATAAAAATAAGATTTGCCCAACCCTGATCATCATTAAAAGGATATTTTAAAACCTTTGAATTTAATATATCTTATTAGAGAATCATTGCAAGTTGCCTTATTAAGCTCGGGTATTTTTAATACCGGCCTTATTTAAATAGTGCTTGTACCCATAATTTAGAGTTATTGCAAATCATGTTGACAGTACCATTCGCCTAAAAAAAAGGAAAAAAAAATACTTTGATTTTACCCAGTCTTGCCAACTTTTCTCCGTGGAGTGCCCTTCCTTGCGTCTCCGACCTCGAACCGCCTAAAAGTCGAGGATGTGTCGCAACCTACTTCTAGTATAAATATAAACCAACCTTGTATACTGGGCTTATATTTGGTGGAGGTACTCAGCTGGGTACAAAGTATCCTCCTGTATATTAATCTGGTGCGCTGTAGTAAATTCCGGAAATGCCCTTCTTGGGCCCCTTATTGTTATAAATCTGGAGGTACATATTCTTAGTCGTCCGGTATATTAAATGTATGACTCTTGTATTTTTGTTTATAGGTCTCATGGATAAACGTAAAGGACTCTTTGCTCGAAAGCGGATGTTTTTGCTCACGTTGGGACCGCATTTGTATTATGTCGATCCAATCACAATGACGATTCAAGGGCAGAAATACCGTGGTCCAAAGACCTAAGAACAGAGGCAAAGAATTTTAAGACTTTTTTCATCCATACAGTAAGTAAAGAAAGTTTTTGTCTTAAAAGAGGTAAACAATTTTATTGGAAAAATAATATTTAAAAACAAAGAAGTACAGGTGTTTTATGTATATTTTACCTCCCACTTACAACGGTAACTAAAAAAGATAGAAGATATGTTGTATATTGGTTCGGCGGATTCATTGATTGGATGTTATTTTTGGGTACACGCCAGTTATATTAAAAAACTAAAAATTCAAAATAAGTAAATTTAAAAAAAAACTGAATTGAAATTTGACGTTTCGGTGGCAAGTGTCCCAATAATGGTTAATAAAGGGAGTTGTAAAAAGTCTATTTGATAGAATTAAAATAATTTGTTCTAATGAAAATATAAACAGTGAAAAAGATTTTTAAAAAGATATTTTAATTCAAAATAATTATCCCCTTGATTTTATAAATAAATGTTTCTCTTGAATTTGATAATTACAATCATAAGACAAAATCAAAATAGACCTATTACAAATTTATTTTTACCATACATTCCTGGACTATCAAATAAAATTCAACGAATAGGACATAAATTTAATATTCGCACAATCTTTAAAACACAAAACACTATAAGATCTCAATTAACAGAAACAAAACCATACAACATAAATGAAAGTACAAAAAATGTTATTTATAAAATACCTTGTGAATGTGATAAATTTTATATAGGTGAAACTTGTGGGCCATTAGCTAAACGCATAAAAAACACAAATACATACATAAAAAACACAGAATTTCACAAATCTAAAATTTGTCAACACGCATTTGAAAACAATCACAGAATAAACTGGAATGCTTCAAGTATTTTAGCAAAGGAAACTTGTTCTCAAAAAACGCAAAATTAAAGAAAGTGCATACATTATTAAATAAAGATAAATGTGTAGCATCAATATCTGTTAATTTAAATAACACATGGTTAACTTTGCTAGATGCTGAAGTCTCTTCAGGAAAACTCAAAATCAACTAACTTATAACTTTTTTGTATTATAAATAATAAATACAGCAGCAACCAGTTATGTACGTCACTATGACACTATAACCAAACAAACATATTTGACATTTAATGTCAAAGGTTTTCAGAATTTCCTTAACAGAAAGCTGAAATTATTTAATTTTTAAATCTAAATAATAGTTAATTGTTAAATTTTTTATTTTAATTTAATTTTATCTTGACAACGGTGGCAGACTTGCCACCGAAACGTCGAATTTTAGTTTTTTATTTACTTATTTTTAATTTTTGGAATTTTCAATATAACTTGGCGTGTACCCAAAAAATAACATCTAATTAATTAAAAAGATAAAAAAACGGCTTGTATTAAAGTTTCATAGTTTTTTATTTATTATTATCTTTTAAGCATAACAAAAAAGAAAGCAAATAAACATTATAAAATTAAGAAAAATGAAAAAGGTTAACTTTTTTTAAAAGGAACTCACTGTATATTATGTAACTATAAAAATAAGTCCGGTGATGGCTTAGCGTGTAAGGCGTTAAGTCGTTGAGCGCACAACGGACGTGAGGTGGGTTCGAATCCTGCTGAGGCCAAATACTTATTTATAAGTTGGTCGGAAATATAGTGGTTAGCTCAACACCAGACGGACAAAGTGCAAAATGTATCGACGCTGAAGGCCACCAAAGGACCAGGGCGCCGGAACACACTGTGCCGTGTCCTGCGCAACCGTAGACATGCGGACCCCACTCAGTTGGTAGGTTCAGTAGTGCCCCCTGGGTGAGGACGAGATCTTAAGTTATCGCTCATAGGACCGTGGTTTGGAACCCAAGTTAAGCTGTAGGTCCCGTCTGGCTGACATCACCCAGACGTAAAGACAGGGCGCACAATAAGCCGAGCGGCTTCAGTGCATGGGTTATCCCGGCCCTATTCTAATCTAATCTAATCTAACTATTAAAATGGGACTCTTTGTTTGGCCTCCAACAGTGCGGACGTGCGTAGAGGACTCACAAAGTTCTTCCCGGAGTGGCGGCTAGAGGTGTCGTACGAGCGTTTTTTACCTTCGGGGATCAAGGAAAGATTTACGCTAAATTGACGGCATCTTTCTTCTGGATCTAAGCGCTGTGAGCGAAGATTCCTATAAGCTGATGGTATCCTGTTTGGTGGTGAACACGAGGTATTTCTCAAATGGCGGGAAATAGATGGGCGTGCCATGGGAACTGTCAGTAGTGAAAGTGAAGGTTATACGTAACACCAGTAGCAGATATTGGTTTGACAGTCGACAATTTATGCATTGCATCGAACGTTGAATTATTTGTTTTCTTTTTGAATTTCTGGGAGCTACGAGCTCGATTATCCAGATTTTCCGCCGACGAAGCCCCGGAAAGCATAGTCCGGAAGGGGGAGAGTGGTGGATTGGACCTGAAGGGACCAAAACCAAGAAAAAAATAGATATAGAAATAGAACTATTAAAATGGTCTTTAAAATAACTACCATATTTGATATATTTAATACTTTCAGAGCACTAAGCTTAGTGCCGTAGGTATAGTGGAAATTATATCATTTATTATTTAGATTAAAGTGGCCATATTTCCGAATCTAATAAAGATAGATATCAAGGGCCACACCGTAGTACCTCGTAAGTCGCAAAATATAAATTTTAGAGGACAGACAAAAAACTACTTAATAAAATTTATTTTGTAATAAATAATAGTTTAAAAAAACTAAAAAAACCCCTTTTATATGCAACCGAACTAAAAATTAGAAAATAATTTTTCATTACAAAGAGTTTGTCACTTCAGAATAAAAGCGTGGGGTGCTTAATATATTAAATCTTATAATTATTCTATTTGCAAATATCTGTGAGGGAAAAGTTATGAAAAATTAGTAAAATGCACACCACGCTTTTATTCTGAAGTGACAAACTCTTTTGTAATGAAAAATTATTTTCTAATTTTTAGTTCGGTTGCATATAAAAGCGTGTTTTTTTAGTTTTTTTAAACTATTATTTATTTTTCATTTTTTAGTTCGATATATCAATTAGTTTTTTATAAAAATAAATGCTCCAGTTTATTCACTAAAAATTCCTTCGCCATTTTGTCAAGAGACACAGAGGATCTGTAAAGGAATTTATTTATCCTGGCGCTCCTAATCAGGATAACGGGATACTGTTTTTAAATTATTGCATTGTCATCGGTCCTTGATACGCGTGCAAAGTTTCAAAGAAATTGAATCGCTGGAAGTTGGTAAAAATTAGGCTCAAAGATTCCGTTACATAGATAGATAGATAGATAGATAGTTACAACCCAAGCTAATAAAAGCGTGTTAAGAAGAGGGGTATTTTTTTTTAATATTCTTGTATTAAAAGACCAATGATTCTTAAATTATATTTTTCAGGTAAATTTAGTTTATTATTTAAAAGTTTCAGGTTACAGGATATTTAAAACCGAAAAAAATTAATTATTTAAATGTTACTTATGAGGTACTGTGGTGCGACCCCGTTATATCAAGTAAGGTATTTTTTAAAGTTCTCTTTAAAATATTTTTAATGGTGACAAATTATACAGGGTATTCCTTTTAAAAAAGTTTTCCTCTTCATTTTTCTTTACTTTATGATGTTAATTCTATTGTTATGTTTAAAGGATAATAGATAAAAAAAACTATGAAACTTTGATACGAGAAGTTTTTCTATTGCTATAACTAAACGCTTATTTTTTTTAATTGTTTTTTTTATTTATTTGTAGTTTGTGACACTAAAGGAATTAAGAACTTTAATTTTTTTCATTTTTGGACATTTACGAAGGCTGAAATGTCTTTATTTTAGTTAAATTTCTTCTACACACAGCGTCAAAAGTCTTGGACCCCCTAGCATTTTTATACTTTTAATTTATTTAGAAAAAATTTAAAAGGTCTAATTTAAAGTGTTGTCCATGTTGATTTTAATTTAGTTGAAAAGAATATTTTGAGTTCATGTATGTGGTTAAAATAAAAGAAATACCAAAAAATAAAAAAACAGTGTTAATTTATAAATAACGTTTATTACAAGAAAAATTGCCTGTATAAAAATACAAAAAAAAAAAAAATAGCTAATACTCTATGGGCCCTCCCCTACTTCTAAGTAATGAGTTTACACGTCTGGGCATGGAAATTATTAAATTATTAATTAATTCCCGCGATATGCGGTTCCATTCTTCTACGGCGGCTACCGCAAGTTCCTCCTCGGTTCTAGGTAGTGGATTGCGATTGTGGATAGCTCTGGAAACAATATTCCACAGATTCTAAATTGAATTCATGTCTGGGGAATTAGCTGGCCACTCTAATCTGTTGATTTCTTTAGCATTAAGAAGCTCCTGAACTCTGCTGCCTTGCTGCCTGGCGTTATCATCCATAAAAATAAAATTCTCTCCAGTTCACTGGTCTGGTCACTGACCAGACCGAATCTTGATTCGTCAGAGAAAAGGACTCTTTCCCACTGGGCTAAAAGTCATTTCCTATTGTTTCTCGCCCACTAGTGGCGGGCAGCATGGTGTCGAGGCAATAAAAGAGATACCCTTAAAAATCTTCTGGCCCGTAAATTTGCGCTGTGAAGTGCTTTTGCGATTGGTATTGGTTGAAATTACGCGGTTGAACGTACCTTGGAAATGATCTCTAATGGCTGGGGCCGTTGCGTTCCGATTTCGGCGGGTAAATTGAATAACATATCTGTCCTCCCTTTCGGTAGAAACACGTGGCCGTCCACGGCAATCTTTCCACATTTTCAGTTTCTTGATACCTGTTGATGATTCGACTCACAGATCTTGGAATATTTAAACAGGCTGAAATATGGTGATTGGAAAATCCAGATTCATGCAGAGCAATTATTCTTGCTCTGTTATAAACAGAAATTGCAAGTCCTGGCATTTTCAGTTAGAACCAGTGTAAACTTTGCATATTTAAAAATGAAAATAAACTAAATAAAAGTTACTAAACAAATCTTCGCAAAAAACACAAAAACTCTTATCCCTAAATAAGTATTTAATCTTTTTTATTTCATAAATAAAAGAATATTTTTATCTGATATTAAAAAACATGTAGAATTCTTTATAACCAAGATTTACTGGGGGTACAAGACTGTTGGCGTTGTGTGTATTTATTTATAGTTACACATTATCAAGAACACCAAAGAAAATGATGTGAACTAAAAGAAAAACAAAATCAAATATACTAAGTAAAATTAACATTTTCCAAATGAAACTTGGTGTTATCTCTCTCTTTTGTCAAAAAATTTTTATGATTAGAATTTATTCTGTTGAAAGTTGTGTTTTTTTTGTCTACGTCATTTCGGGAGACCCTGTATGAAATGTATTTATTTATTTTTTAGCCAAATCGCAAATACTATCTGGAAGATCCCGATGGTTATGCGCTGGAATGGTGTAAGGCGATAGATCAAGTGAAAGAACATTATTTTCCCGAGCAGGCTCTTGGGAACAACTAGTTGAAATTTAAACATTACATTTTAGTCAAATTATTGTAATAATCGTCGTTAAAAGTAGCCCAGAAAATCATTATACTGTGTGTGTTTCAAAATTGGGTACTAGTCGTTGGGAAGGATTCCTTATATGAAAAAAAAACTAATTAGCGAGAAGTTTTTACAATGTGTCTATGTAAGTTGGCATCATATGGGAAACATTTTTACTAATAATTGTACAAAACACAGTTATTCCTTACAAAAGTTCTGCATGGTCCAAAACCTAACATACAATCATCATATATCAAATTGTGTCAGTCATCTACGAGGTTGGGCCAAATGTGTAATTTTTCCCCAAGATTAAAGTACCTGTATTTTTACTAATATGCAAATTATTATAAAGAAAATATGTTTGAAATTAAAAATAACTTCTAGATATGCAATTTTGCTCATATCAAAAAAGAAAGAAGAAATTAGATTTTTTTCAGTGAAAATAGAGAAAATTTAAGTTTGTACATACGTAACTTAATACATTAAGTGTATTATATATAATTCGTGTTTTAACAACACTAAATTTAAAAAGTTTATTTAAAACTGTCCTATGACATTTATAATCAGGAAATGAATTGAACTAACGTAGAAACAGACCTAAATTTTTACCATGATCGCAGAAAAAATATAAAAAAATATTTTTGTAAATAAAATTGCATATTTAAAAGTAATTTTTAATTTCAAATATCTATTCTAACAATTTTTGGTATTAGCAAGAATAAAGGTACTTTACTCTTAAGCAAAAATTACATTTTTGGCCAAACCTCGTAGAAGACTGATACAATTTGGTATCTGATGATTGTATTTTAGGTTTTGGACCATGCAGAAGTTTTTATAAAGAATAACTTGTTTTTGTAGTATCAATAATAAAAAAGTTTTCCATATGACGCCAATTTACTTAGACACACTGTATATGGCTGGAGTGACTGACAATTTAGTATCATTTTATTTGCTAGGTATATTGGCTGACTCTGACTACCTCTTTGTTCAGCACTTCAGTAGCTAATTTATTTACCCTTAACTAACAAAATGTATTTTCAAAATTTAACCATAATTACTTTAGGCATTATTGTATGGTTCTTAAAAGGAAATGTCAATTTTCTTTTATTTTAAGATTTTTCTTTTATGTAAGGAATCCAGTAAAATATCGACCTATTTTTCAAACACATTAAATTTCACTTTTGTTCATTTTTTTTTTGCATAAATATTTGGTTTAATTGACTTATCTTTGTGGCAAATTTCTAACCACTTCAACATAAAATTTTGAAAAATTATGATTATATTAAAAAAAAGAATGCCGAGAAAATCAGGGTGCTTAAATTGAAAAAAGCTGTCTAATTTGGCTCTCCCAGAATTATAAAACAAAAAACCAATTTATACCAAAACCCATAATAGTCTAAGATCAGAATAGGAAGTGACCTTCACCAATTTGTTTACTGAATAAAAATTGTTTTGTATTAAATAAAGTATTTAAACAAAGGTATCTCCATAGGTTTTTCTAAAAAATTGTGGTAAAAAATATAAATAAAAGAAATTTAAGTCACCCTTTATAATGTCAACTTTTTTTCTTTCTACATGACACTACTAATGCAACACGATTTTGTTTTCTATAATTTTATAAACACACAAGACATTTTGAAATTTTAAACTTAAAAAAAAGTGGAAACATTCTGTATTATTTGAGAATACATATTTTAATAATTAACTTTTAACAGCATTTAAAAATATAGGAATTGCCATTATACAATATGTGTCAAAAAGTTTGAGGTTAATTTTTTAAATTAAACATAGCTGTGACCTTAATTTTATAGGCAATCCTATGATGATACCTTTATTTAAATACTATCTTTGATATAAAACAGTTTTTATTCGGTTAACAGATGAGTGAAGGTTTCTGCCTATTCGGAGTTTGTACTATAATCAATATTGGTTTTGATTTAGTTAAAGACGAAAGTCTTTTGAAATCTAGGAATACATCAAAATATGCATTTTTCTCTATTTTTTCACCATAACCATATAAGATAGCTTTGACAAACTTTTCCAAAAAAGTTAGCACCATTGAAATTATTCCTAATTTTTTAAAATTTGGCATTGCAACTATCAAAAAATGTCATGTTTTATTAGAGACAAAAAGCAACACCATAAGGCAAGGCGCGCACTGAAATGGTAAGCAAGTGATGTGCCGGCCAGGTGGTAAGTCAATGTCAAAAGCAATCTTTAAATGCTGCGTAAATAAATACAAAGGCGCACATTAAAGTAAAGTGGTGGTGGAATGGTGTTTGGCAAGTGTGTAGCGTCATTTGGGTACCACTAGTCTCCAAAATATTTAATTTTCTATATCTTTGGAGGTTATACTTGCCACTAGCTCACCATCTCGATGCCACGTCACTCGCTTGCCTATCCGTATACGTAACGAGAGACAATACGTCGGCGATCAAAAAATATTAAAAGCACGGCTTAAAAGCATACTCACGTAAAGTAATTTAAAATTATTTATGCAACCACCTTTTAAAAATTTTGTTCAGTGTTTGCATCCTAAGCTAACAGGTGTCAAACAGACGCCTAACAGTTTTTTTCGTGATTTTACTGTGGTTCAACTGCTCTTTATTACATGTTTAATTTAATGATGGGTGCAGTTTTGGATCCAATGTTTTTAACTTTTAACTCGCTTGTCAATTAATAAAATTTTATGGTTATGAATCTCCTTTTCTAATTTTGACGTACCAAAGTCGGGATACGTTACCGGTCGCGATACGGATACGTGTGCCGCATTGATAAGTGTAACATAATGGATTGAAACTAACATATCGCTTCTGCGCAAGCGCTTTACGATACGGATAGGTATATGTAAGGATTTTTAAACTGCTTTTTGTCTTTATTATTGTCCAGAAAATTTGGTTTAGTATATTTGATATGTTTTAGTATCCGAAATAAAAAGATATTTTATGAAAGTCATTTAGACTTTTTGCAAAAATAGGCGACAACCGAGGCAAAATGATGTTCAAACACTCATTTATTATTTTGTTTAATTCGTTATTAACATTATGGCAATAGCCTCTATAAGCTGCAGAAATCAACCTTTATAGTTATACATTTTCTTGACAGTGTGGCGGACATTTTATTTCGCATTTCTTGGTAATTTCTTTTAAGATTTGTCACTGGAGCCTAATATTTATGAGTTTACCCAAGTATTAACATTACTGTTTTGGTAATTTGCCTCGCTCAAATTTAGAATATTATTAAAAACAAACTGAAGTGTTTGGTCATCCTCAAGGGCAGGTCTTGTGAAATTTTAACCAGGCACTTAGGGTAACCTATTAGCTAAAACTTATTTATTAGTAATTTAACCCTAACTAAAATTTATCCTTGTAAAAATAAACCCTTTGCCTGAATACTTTCTTAAAGTTGTCTGTAGTAAATTTATATAATCTTTAAATTAAATTATCATAAGCTCTGTTTTGGTAATAAATTAGTATTAGATATATAAATTTATTTAGAAAAAAAAATACATATAATTTAAAAACTATACTGGTTTTAGGGTCGCCCAAACACTTCAATATATTTGTGTTTCTGGCATCTGTACATTTAGTATAATTTGTCCTATTTATTAGTGGAATTTGTCCTGTTTTTATGTAACTGTAGCTAAATTCATATTTATTTATTGTTTTAGAGTTAAATTTATTGTAAAATTTAGCCCTTGTTTATGTATTTATTCCATATTTATATTTCATTCGAAAATAAATTTCTGCATAGAGTAATTTGGTGATTTTATTTTCATGCGGTTGACTTGGTACGTCACAGATGGCAACACTGGCTTATGTCATCTGTCACATTTCAACATGGCGTGTGTGTTGGTTCTGTGTTGACATCTGATTGTTAAAAACTGTTTTTTTGTTGAATAAACAATAATTCGGGCTGTTTTTGATTGTGATTTTTTCGGGAAAACAGAGTTAAAGGTGTAGTGAAAGTTATGCTGGATTTTCACTACAGGTAAGTTTTTCATTTTAAGTGTTTTTCTTCCGTTTTATTTTTACCCTCCCACGTATTTTTTTTCATCTTTTAACACATGATACTTTGGCTTGTTTTATCAAAATTATCAATAAATTTAAATTACTTTAAAGTTGTTTTTCTCAGATTAAGAAGATGGAAATTTACAGGAGTGTCATTTTCCCCTTTGCCGGCATTTATTTAAACAAACTGACAGTTGTCAAAGTCAATTGGATTTTTAAAAAATCTTCCTGATATTTTAAACAAATCCCTGTATTTTTGTCCAATTTTTATATTTGTAAAAAGGTCTAAAACCTTCTATAAATACCCCCTTTGTTTAGATAACCTGGGTGTTAACCTGTGTTTACTAATAATAGACATTGAGTATTTAATGAATAAATTATCTAACTAGTTTTTGTTGTTCATATTCTCTTAATAAATACAATATCATTTCTACAGGGTGATAAAACTTAAAAGAGGGGTCTTGTAGTTATTCTTATATGCATGCTTTTATTTAGGATCGAGGAGACTAGTATATATATTTAGTTTATTCCTTAATAGTATTTTATTGTTGCATAAATTAGAACAAATACTTATTTTAATTAAAGAATATACGCAAGACATACCTAATTATAAAATGGATATTACTTTTATAGAATTTTACGTATCAGTTATTGAGACATAAGCCCTAAGGAAATCAAAACAAGACAAAGTAATTTTTTTCTTACCTTTTTCATTGGCTAGTATATTTAAACTTGATATAGTATTTGTTTCGGAAACTGATAGCAAATTTACAGTCCTTTTTTTCCATAAAGCCCAGTTTTTGAGCAATTATGCTCCACTTTAACCTAACCTCAAAACTAAACTTTTCTGAAATAATTCTTTCTTAGAGAATACTTTGGTTTTAGTATTTAAGCTATTTATCGTCACATTCTTCCTTTTATAGTTTAAATTGCTAAGTCCCTATAGGAAATAAATTAGGTCCGTTGTCACAAAAGTGAATACCTATGAAATCCTTAATCTCGTCCTTAATAAAACATAAAAAAATAAGTGTTCCTTCAGTAAAATGGTACTTTTATGTTTAATTTTTTTTAGTTTTATCTTAAATAATTTTGATATGTGTTTTTAGAATTGCTTTGACAAAAATACACAAGGTGTCTTAATTATATTTTTTTCTAATATAAAAAAGTCACAAGTATTAAGTTGTTCAGTTCTTTTTAAATCATTTAACTTACTTTAATTTTTATGAAAAGTGTAAGAGTTTAAGAGTTTATTAGCTTTCAAAATCTAGGATTATTTATCATTCGTGGCAAAAAGTGTATAATTTTCATTGGTTCCGTGTTTAAAAAAAAATTTTATGTAGACGATACACCAGACCCTCCTTATTTTTGCAAATATTATAAAAAGTTAGATAACTGTTTACTTATCGGATACCACGCCGATTTTGATGATTTTTGGCATATGCAGGTGCTGATTACGAATCTGAAAGAATTTTTAGTCAAAACTTTTTATTCTCGAGACCCACCATCAAACTTGAATGAAAAACTAACCTACATTTACCGTATTTCCCCTTCTTTTTGTTCGCCATTCTTGAGCTTTTTGCTAAATTGTCACTTAATATTTGATTTTTACTTCTTAAACACCCATGTTTTTTATTTATTTTACACCTTTTTTCCATAAAATTGCAAAGCTTTACTTTTAATAATTTTAATTACAGGGTGTTTTATTTAAAAAACCCAACTTTGTGTAATAACTTTAAAATAAACGTCAATTAAAAAGTATAGGAATGCCTCTGAATTTTACGGAAAAATCCCTGAAACTTTTTATTAAATTTTTTTTCTGTCTCTAATATCAAGTGAGTTTCAAGTACCTGGCAAAATAAACAAAATTTGAAAAACATTCTGCATCTCCGAAACGAATTAAGTTAGCAATGATTTACTTTCACTATTGATTTTTTTAAAATTTAAATCGAGATTAAGCAATCATATTTGTTTTATCTCTTCTAGTTTTCGCTATACCCTGCAAGATCAACGAAAAGGTGCCACCCTGTTCACTATTTTTTTTTTAAATTAAGCTACACCAACAAGTCGGAAACAGAACAATTTAAATATTTTTCTATTTTATTTTTGCGATAAATACGGTGTTTAAGAAACATATTTTCTTTCCTACATAACGAGGGAATTGAACAATATCTAAACAAAGCATTAACTGATTTATAATTGTTATGCCAACTGAACCTATTACTTTAAACTGGTTTTTCCTTTTCGGGTTTACTATAATGGCAAAAAAATGCGGAATGCAACAAGAAGATAAAATAAATTGTCATCTCAGATGTTCAAGCTATAATAAACTTAATCTAACGCATTTTATCATCACTTAAAATGCTTTAAATCTTTCAACAAGTATAACTTGTGTGTACAGGAGTGGCCTCTAATTTATGGTACACTGAGAAACTACAGATTCTGTATGCCAAAATATTAAGATTTAACCCAACATACATGTATCCAAAAGTTGATATTAAGGATGATACAGGGTGTCAAACTGAAAAAAATATTTTAAATTTATTTTAATATGTTTTGATACATTTTGATTTTTGTAATAAAACTCATATTTAAGGGTTTTTAACATGATCTTTTTATATCTTCATTTCTTTCTGCAAACTAAAAGAACTTACCTATACCACTTTAAATTTGTCTAAAACGTGCTAACCTGTAGGTACCATCTAATTATACCAGTAAAATCTCCTATGCTTTCTATACTAAAAGAATTGCTCCAAGTAACCGTATTAAAAATTTTTGCGTTTAAATTGTTTATATCTATGTATATCATAGATATCCTACATTTAGATCCGCAGTGGCAAGAAACATTTTTGGGATTTTTACGACCTCGCGCAGTAAACAAATGAATGGGTGGACGAACATGCGCACTTAAAAGCCGTGGCAAAGTACAAACACCGGCCTGCAACGGCCCCGGCACCCCGTACCCTTCGTCCGCGGTTTGACCGTGATCTCATTATCTATCGTACTTCGAACAGAAAACCAGGACGCCGTCGACAAATTCTTTCCGATAATGCGGATGGTTTGTTTGGCGCCAGGTGCGTTTACCCTCAACTGGCTTGGGCACAAACCGGGTTTCTCGCCCATGAAATGTAACTTTTGTTTCGCGCAGGTTATAACATTGGCAATCCATCGAGATCAGTGATGTATATCTTCCTTATTATCACTTTTGGATTATTATCTTGGCATTAGGAATCCAAGGTTTTTCTGTGTACCATTAATCAGCGGACATCCTGTATACGGTGTTCAATAATATGTGACAAATCTCTCAGATTCATATACTACACATAAAAGAAATTATGACAAGTTCCTGTACATGTTTTTCTAAAGCCCTTTTTTGCTGAGATATGTGCCTTTAAATAAGGCCCTGAAAATCGGCTTTTCTTCAATAGCTTTTAGAATTCTTGATATTTTTTTTCACCCTTTCGGGGTCATCCCACCCAGGTCCGACGACCGCCCCTAGGTGGTGCACTGCAGCCTGAAGGCTTATTGTATCTTGACCCCTACTCCTTCTCATTCACACACCATTCATTCCATAACTTGGATGGTTGTTGCTCGGTCCGCATCCCCGAGCAGAACACCGTGTGCCGCTGCCCGAAACACCGCTGTCGCCGGACACCCATCCAAATTATGGGCGCGCATTTCACTGCTTAACTCCGGTGATCGACGCTTGCCGATACAACCGGAAGCCGCCACAAGCGCGCCTTGATATAATGAAGTATATATATCGATAGTGTAGCGCACATATGTGTTAAGTGCATATTAGGTAGTTTTGAGAAAATGTAAAATGAAAGTTCAGGAACCTAGAAAAATTAGGAGTATAGAAAATTTGCTTTTAAATATGCATAGAAGTTATTGTAGATATGTTTTCAATCGTTTGTTGGTTAATAAACTAAAATACATGTTTTAGGGGCATAATGAAAATAATTTCATTTTTCTAATTTCTGCAGTTAACACATTTGTGCTTCATATAACGTTTATAAAGCCATTATGATTTAGTCATAAGCAGGTGGTAAAATGAGTTACAAGCGCAAACATGTTAGTGTTTTTGAACTTTTATTTAAAAAACAAATAAAATAAAGTACAAATTTTCTCTTATACCTTTTAAATGAACATTTTTACCTAACAGAAATTAAAATTAATCGGATTCATTTTGACGATCTTCCGATAATGCTCCTTTTTTGCTTCAGGAATATCATTAATGAATTGTGAGTACTCTTCTGGAATGATTTGTGATTTCAGTAACGATATCAAATCCCTTTTCTTTTTGTCATACTGGGAGCCTAGCACCATACCTTTTGATAGTTCTAGTGGCGTCCAGTTACTTTTTTTCTTCCAACCCTACGCCGTGATGTGACATCAATTTCTAAAAAGTTTGAGTCAGAAAGGTTGTATTTGTAGGTTTTTCCTTCTGAAATCTTAACCACTTAATGCTTAGCCAGTTCACTTTTTCATTGTCAGTATTTTGGGTCGTATTAACAACTATATTGTTAGTAAGTTTTTTAACGGCAAAAAGCATGGCTGTGGCCACATACTTATTCCTATTCTGACCCCCACATGTGTCCGAAAAGGAAGCTACATGGGAAACTGTCACAGACAGGGAAAAAGATATTTTAGAAGGCATGTTCCAATTTCAATACTACCTTTTTGACCATTTGTCTCATCCCATACATAGCAGTAGCCATTTGCATTCGAAGCATCATAAATGGTGAAATTATACACGTTAAGTTTGTGCTTGTAATAAATTTGATTGTCTCCTGCATGGGGGACTGACAAAATTGCCTGGAGATCAAACGATATGGATCTAAACTTTTTTCCTTTTTCAGCGGCGGCCTTTTTTTATCCACTTCCTTCATATCCAAAGCTTCTTTTTCTCTCTTCTTATGCTCTTGATGTTCTTCCTCTAGAACAGCTTTATCTTTTGCGTTCTGGTAGGCGTTGCAGTGGAAGCATTGATCCTTTTTGGGATATAGAATGCTAACGAAGGTTCAATGTCATGAAAAATTTGTTGATAAACAAATTTTGAAACAGGCTGAATACTTTTTTCAGGACAAAATGTATCTGTGTATAATCGATACATAATACTAATGTTTAGATCTGACGAAAGGTTGTGTTTCTGCGTATCACGCCTACAATAATGGGACTCGATTTCTGGAAACTGGTTTGGCTTCTTGACTTGTTGCGTTAAAAGGTTTAGAATCTTTTCTTTTATCATATCCGGTAAATATGCCTGTTTCACTCATATTTTTAGCACAAGTTTCTACTACTCGACGAGAAACTGCAAACGTACTACAAAAAAATTGTTTACAAACCCTTTGGCGGTCGCCGTTTAAGTCATTTAAATAGTAGTTTCTAGATGTCAGTCTATTTTTGGATTTTGGATTGCTCGTTTTTCTTGAAACAGATACATTTTCCATTCTAGAACTCATGTATATTTTTTGGCATGTGTAGTCTGATAGACTGTAATATTCTTTGCAAAGTCTTTCTCCCTGTATAACCGATATTTTTCGCTACATTTAAAACGACACTTGCTACAATCAACTTCTTCAGGACGTTTCTCCAATATTTTCTTGCCTTTTCGATTGACATACTCTTTTCCAGACAGCCTAAGTTTTTTACAATTGATCTTTTCCATTGTTCTTTGTCAGCCCTTTTTCTTCTTTTTTTTCTTTTTATTAGTGCCTTCCAATTCGATTTCTTCTGGAGCATTTTCTTTGTCAGTATCCACATCTTCATCTGACAATTTATAAGAGCTTGAACTGTCTGCATAAGGATCGGAATCTCGATATGAATCTTCTTCAAAATGACTAATCCTTGTGGAAATTGTTGAGGGTCCTGGCAGTGGCTCATCTTGTTGGGGCACAATAATCTAATGGGATATTATGTTAATTTTGCTTTCAACTTTTTTCCTGATGTCTGAAAACAAACAGAATAGGCTGATTACTTTTTTTAGAAGAATGAATTGAAAAGGAAATTTAACTCAATTAAAAATATATAACACACTTACTTTCTCTTCTCTCTCTTTCGAGTCTAGCAGGTCTACAGTTTTTAAACAGTCAAATATTTGTACGTTTTCGTTGAAATTTTTTAAATCACTTTCCGGTACATCTAAAAAGAATACATTAAATTATGGTAAACTATAAAAAAATAATGTTTGGTTTTTCTTTCTTATAATATTCAAGAATTCTTTAATTTAGCTACTTTAGCAACATAATCTTGTTAACTTACCCTGTTTTCTTTTCGTGTCCTGGAATTCTGTGTTAACATTATGAGTTGAACAGTTATTTGGTAGGACGTCGTTCATTTGTTGTAGGACGTCATTTGAATTTGTTTGTGTCGCAAGTTGAACCATTAGGCGGCTTCTTGCACTCATTATGTGATTGTTTTCGGTAACATACGAACACAACGTGAATATGCAGCTATTTAACCTCACTTTTTTAAACAAAAGCGTGCTAAGTACTCAGCTGATTAATTTTAACGGGGCAGAACTTTATAGCACAAAGGTATGGATAGTGGAGGGAGGATAACCATCTGAATGTTTTAAAAAGTGTCCGTCGAAAGGTGCAACTTAAGGTGGCGCCACAGTAGCCAGAGGAGATTTTTAAACCAATGAGCATGAATTATTAGAGTGAGATACAAAATGAAAAAGGACAGATAGATACAAAATAAAAAAGGAAAGAAATACCAAAATTTCTCCACTGGCTACTGTGGCGCCATCCCAATTAGCTACATTCCGATTGCCACTTTTTCAACTTGTCCGCCATAAAAGATGGTTATCCTCCCCTCCACAATCCATACACAAAGGTGTTAAGTGCACTTGACACATGTGTGTTAGAAATCTGCAGTTCGTTAAGTTTGTGACACAAACATTAGATGGCGCTACTGATATTAAAATCATAATTTAACTTAGCACATTTGTGCATATGAAAGAATTGACCTTAAATAATTAAGTATTGCAGTTAACTCATTTTTGCAAAAAGTGCACTTAGCACATTTGTGCGCTACACCATCGATATTTTTTAATTGATAAATATTGGTAAGAATTTCAATGATGTCCTTGTAAGACATTTAAATTTATTAGTTTGCCAGACCAATTTTGTTTTTATCACTTTCTGAATGTGGTTACTATGCTACCAGTGCACCTTAAAATATCTTATCAGAACCTTGTTTTGGTATAGTCTGGGTACTATAATAATGTGATTATAAAATTGTAAAGGAATTCTCATTATACACATAATTTGCAAATTGTAAATACTTATAAGATAAGGACGATAGCACAGATGGTTCTTAGTTGTGTTTACTTTAAAGATACTTCATGAATGTGGAGATATAAGATTAACTTAGTGAAAATCGGCTGTCGCACAGTGGCGTAATTTCAGGGACCCCCCGCACCTTGGTCCTGGCGCCTCTCTACCAATATGATTATATTTCTTTCTTAAAAAGATATATTCTAATTGTTTGCTTTTATATTTTTCACAGAATAAAACAAATGCTAATAATAATATACCGTCACAGAGTCTTTAACTGCCAATAAAAAAATTAAGTTTTTTTTTTAATAAACTACGAAACCAATTAAGGGAACTAATATTTTTATTTATTTTTTATCATAAAAATAAAACATTTTAAAGGGAGGTGCACAATTATTTATAACTTAACACCTGGTACACACATTTCATAATCTTTAAAATTGTGTATATCTTTTAGAATAGAAATACTGTTATAAATAAAAAAAGAAATGTTAAGAATGTGGCTTATGAATTCAGTACACGGGTAAAAAATGTGACGATACATTATTTCACACGTTGTTCGAAAATTTGGGTTAAAATGCTAAATTTGACTTTTCCCTGTATAACACCTAATCCTATAAAACTTTTTGCAATCCCCAAGTAGTACAGTAGGTACAAGTAGGTACAACTGAACAAAAAGTTAATTAAAGTCGGCCTAAAACCAAAATGTTATTTAAAATTGAATTTAAACAAAATTTTGTTTGTCCGGCTTTTTTGTTCGTAAGTGTATTTCTAATTTTTAAAAAATAAAATTATTTAAACTTTGTGTTTGTGTATTATCTCGAAAACAAAGCGCCATAGAAAAAGTTTTAAACAAAAAAGTTGTATCAAATCAAATCATCTTGTAGTGATCTTGGATTTGACCTTGAAAAATAAATTTATGGAAATTTCAAAATCAAATCGACTTTTTAAATGGAAACCCTTATTTCTAATTGCATAAATAAAAAGCTAAAAAAATATACATAATATAATTTCAGAACTAATAACTTAAAGTTAAAAGTTATTAATTGGCGCCCCAAAAATCCCGCCACAGGGGGGAGGAGGTGGTAAGCATGAAATTTTTCTAGGATTTAGTTCATTCATGTAAGGTTTACCAAAAATTGACAGGCGTTTTCGATGAGCACAAGTACCTGCTAGCCAAACTCAAAGGTGTGGCTGATTGGGATGACCATATTTCCAAAACTAATAAAGTGCTAGATGTACCTAATGTATTTTTTAAAGTTCTTTTTAAGTTTTTTTAATAGTAATATAATATAGATACAGGGTGCCTCATTAAAAAAAAAAATCGGTTGTCTGCAAAGTCGGTTTACTGACGATAGTTGAAGGTGACAACGTCATAAGAAAATAGCGGACCGATGCTATTTATTTTAATGATGAAAGCACGAATATTCAACAATATATCACTAAACATATATTTAATATCGAAAGAATCATTACCTTTATCCCCGAAATTATCGTTGCTATTAACAATTGCCACCACATTCACTTTTCACTGCACGCTCACTCAAGCAGGAGAGAAATAGATGTCGAACGACGCGGAGATTGTGCATCTTTGTCGTTTGTTCCGCGCTCTCGCTTGCACTTCAAGCCTTGAAATGAACGCGCGAGGTAACGCCGCATTAGTCATGTTTTTGGTGCGTGCAGCCGGGTCCATCGAATTATAAGACGTTGTCACCACTCCAAATTTAGTTTCTTTTTTTTCTTTTAACTTTTAAAAATATGCAGGGTGATGAGGTGCAGGGCTGATGTTTGCCAGGTGATGATTGTCGTACTTAGCATGCTATGACTTATCACTATACAAATTATTAGCCTTACAGGCCCAACGTTACTTCAAGGGTTCACTAGCCCTGGGACTAATAAGTATGAAACTAACTGCAACAACGGCAAGCAAAATATGACCAACAAATGTCAGTGCCACACAAGGGTTCAAAAAGTATCCTATAGGGGCGCTTAATCTAAATTTTCCATAATAGCTTTGTTTGGCAATGGGTCAAGTGTAGTGTGGTGTATTGTAGTGTAGGACTAAAAGTGGAAATAAGTTAAAAAAAGTAAGAAAAAGTATTGAAGTCAAACGCGTTTAACTGAGTTATGTCACAAATGTCAAAAACTCAAAAGACTTTTATGCTTTTATTTATAAACAAATAAATTTAATTTCTACATATAAGGTTTTCTTGTTCTGTATGCTTGTTTTTCGAGTGGTCCAAAGACTTCTTCGACAATAATTAGCGTTTTAATAAAATGTATCTCACTTCACGACCTTGAAAATAGTGTAGTTCACTTAAAACTAGTTTAAACAAGAACTGAATACCAATCACCCAGGGAAGATAAACTTTTTATTAAGGAGCGCTCGATTTTTTATATTTGTTCGAAAAAATAGGTTATGTTTGTGACGTCACCTTTTTGCCATAATACTTTTTATCTGACAAAATTAACCAATACTTGCATACCATAAAATAAAATCCTAAAAACATAAAAAATTGTATCTTACCCTTAATAACGATTTAAACGTAAATTCCCTGTAATAAAATATCCAAAGGTCAGTGACCCCTGTTTACAGATCTGTAACTGCAGTACTAATAACCACTCAATTTAACTATAAACAGTAAAAATTAAACATATATGAAAGTCCAATGACTAAAAAGCAAAAAAATAACACCAAAACCTCGAAAAAACCTACCAGTATGATTGTAAACAAATAATTACGGGAAAAGATTATGTCACAAAATTCAGCGAACATATGCTCAAATGGGATCGAGCGCTCCTTATTAAAAAGTTTATTTTCCTTGCCAATCATCCAGTCCTGAATTACAGTGGTGATGCCAAACTGTTTATTGACAGAAACAGTTAAAACTAGTTATAACTTTTTGTTTATACCAAATAAAGCAAATAACTTTAATAACATAGTATATCTAGTATCGGGTGATTCCGAGGGTGATTCATTTAGAGGTACTATTTCTAGTAAATATTTTTGGATAGATGAGAGTTTTTTTATCTTTGGACAATCCACGAAGGCTGAAAGCATAAATACTAACGTACCGTGGGTGTCCTAAGCAGGGTAAGACGAAGTTTGTTAACACGGGACTTAAAAACTTGAAGATTTGGGGGGTGGGGAAGGAAAGACCTCCGCTGGCAGCAGGTTCCACAGTCTAGAAACTCTAGGGATAAAAGAACGAACGACATGGGAAGTTCGGGGCCTGTCCAATTGAACTGTATAGGGATGCATACGCGCGGCACCACGAGTTTCTCTGTTGGGAACTGCAAGAGGAGGGACTATACTGGACAATTCGTCGAAGCAGAAGCCGTAAAAGTATCTATAGAAGAGCGATAGATCTACCACAGCTCGACGATGGGCAAGAGAAGGAAGTCTTTGAGTAAGTAAAGGATCATTAATAAGACGAACAGCCCTTTCTTTGAATGGCATCAAGAATGCTGAGGGTTGTAGGGGATATATTGGAAGTGTATAATTGGAAGGAGAAAAATACTTTTTGGCTCGGAAAAGAAATCCAAGCGTTTTTGAAGCCGCGGTGGCTATAGATACAATGTGTTAATGCCAGTTAAGGTTATTCTCAAATGTGATGCCCACAAGGTTAAATGTGGCCCCGTTCTGCAAAACCTGGCCACTCATAAGCAAAGGATGAGTGTTTGATGATTTTTTTCCCGACAAGGAACACGATTGTGTTTTGAATCCATTAAATTGAACGAGATTTTTGGCGCCCCAATCCAATATCAAATTGAGATCCTGTGAAAGAGATATCTGCATCGCCCTGCCTTTGCTTTCCAAGTCGGGTTGAGAGATTGGTTTGGGAACCTGAAAAGTGGAGTGAAGGGTACTATCGTCAGCATAACTATGAATGGGATTGGAGAGTGGCCAAATTTCAAACTGTCATGGTATTTGTGTGCAGTACTGTTTGGCAATTTATCTTCGAAAGACTTAGCCCCCGGCATACCCCCGGCACAACGTCTAAAACTTGTTCAACTGTGTTATAAAAATCAACATTCTTCGAGGAATGTGTTTCGTACGCTTCGGACAACTTATGGTCCACGCATAATCGGCCTACTATCTATCTACATGAACTCCAATTTTATTATTGGATAATCCTTGCCTAAATGGGCCACATCCAGCACGTAGTGCAGAAAATATAGCGGCAGTAGCTGCGAGTGTACGCGATGATCCTGACTAATCGATTTGACGCTCAGAAATTGGACCTTAAGAACAGACCATGTTAGGCGCAGTCAAAGCCAACATTTGAAAGGCATAATCTTTAAAAAATAAATGTATAAGATATATAGTTCTTTCGTATGATAATAATTTTTAATTTTTTTTAAAGTACCTACAAATAAATCACCCCTTAGGATAACAAAATACATTTAAAACACATTTTAACGGTTTTTGTTAAAATGAAAAGTTAAACCAAGAGATTCGTACGTATTAAAAACAGTTTAGTTTAAAACCCCCGATTTGATCTCAAAATTAAAATTTTAAACGTAAACTACTGTAGCGATGTATTGTAAACATCGAATGAATCGCCAAGTCCACATTACAATTGTTAGATGTAATTGATCAGGTTTTTCGATCTTGTTATTAGACAACCGCTGGGAACAGCTTAAAAACATTGAAATTAAATTCCATTGTTGTGGTTTTATTGGTAAAAATATATGAATGAAAACCGTTAAAAGTAATGCACTCTGCGAATTTTAAAGCTATGGCCGAATTATAAAATTATATTTTGGGATAGAAATTCAAAATTTAATTGTAGTTGGTAAAAATATGTGTTATTGAATGTTGTTAGTTGGGTACACGTAAAGAAAAATTTATTGGACAACTCCGGTCCTGTTTCAGGGGTCTAACGAGCTGATCCCGCTCCAGTAATATTAACCCCTCTAAACTTTTAGAACACCTGAAACAAAAAAAAAACCTTAAAGTTTAAAATATCGTTTTTAAGTTAAAATTAAGAACATTTTAATTTAATGATTTTGTATTCTTACTAGAATATTGAAATTTTATAATATTGTCAAAGTTTCTTATAGATATATAGCAACAAAAATAATATTTATACAGCGTGTCTACTTAAGTTCGCACCATAGGGAAAACTACTTTATCATTAATTTTACAAAAAAAAGTTTTTCTTTATAAAAAGTTCTGCATGGTCCAAAACCAAAAATCTCATCATCAGATATTATTTTTTTGCAGTGGTATACGAGGAATGTCAAAAAATATGAATTTTACTCAAGAGGTACCTTTATATATCATAATATAGACATTTTAATTAAGAAAAGATGTTTAGGATTAACATTTAAATATGCAAACTTGTTCATTAAAAATTTTTTTTTTTGCGATAACGAGCGTTACTGTCCCTTTTCGCTGTTTTGACAGTTCCTAAGCTTTCTTTACATATTACATTTCGAAATAAGGATGCACTAATGTACAAACTTAAATGTTTGAATGTTATTTTTAATTCTAAGCCTCTATTCTTAATAAAAAATTCAATATTATGAAAAATAAAGGTTCTTTTCTCTTTAATAAAATTAATATTTTTTCACATACTTTGTATACAACTGCTATAACTGAATATCTGATGATTGTACTTTAAAGGGATATTTTCTTTGTTAGCTGCTTACAGCAGCTGTAAGCATTTTCATTTTTTGACAAATCAATGACGTCAGTCTTACAGAGCTCAGAGCGGTTGTTAGCGGCGTCAGGAGATGTCTAACCACTGTCTAACAGGATGAAAAAACAAGGAGGGGAAATATAGCCGAATTTGAGGTTAAAGGTAAAACAAAATTGACTAAATTATTACTAATAACAATAACAATAGTATGTGTGGGAAACCATGTGAATGATTAAATTTACCTGCCATTAAAGATATCGCGCATTTTTGTTTTAAAACTGGAGTTGCCATTTTTTAGGTTATATTATTATTGTTTTTTTTTTTTTGTAAGACAGAAGAATTTGAAAAATATCCCTTAGGTTTTGGACCATGCAGAACTTTTTATAAGGAATAACTTTTTTCGTAAAATTAAGAATAAAAAGTTTTCTATATGGTGCCAACTTAAGTAGCCGCGCTGTAAATTTAATATACAAGTTGTTTTTTTAAAAGTAAGCACTCAGTTATCTGCGAAAAGAGACGATTTGAGGAAATCGCGGAAACACGTCAAGATATTTAAGTAGGGGAGCGTCTTTTTCCAAAAACTCGACGGTGCCCCTTCAACCCACTAGCCACGAAGGCCCCCACCCCAAAATTCTTAAATGGAAAGAGGGGTCGAGTGATACATTATTTTAATTGCTCCTAAAGTACTTTATACCCTAGAATATAAAGTCAATATATTTATCCAGTACAAAATGGCGCTATACACATGGTGCTTACAAAAATACCCCTTTATCCACTCTGTATCACCATTAAAAAAGATTTTTAAACAAACTTTAAGAAAATAACACATTAAGTACATCTAACTCTATTAGTTTCTGAAATACGGCCATCCCAATTAGGTATTTGGGCAATTTTTAAAGGACCGCCATTTTTAGTAGGCCAAGATATTGACTTTATATTTAAAGATTGTAAAGCAGTGGTCAGGAGCTTTAAAATAATGTATCACTCGACCCCCTTCCCATTTAAGAATTTTGGGGTGGTGGTGGCTAGGGGTTGAAAGAACGCCGTCCAGTTTTTGTAAAAACGTTCCCCTTGACGTGTTTCGGTGATTTTCTCGAATCTGTCTTATTTTCGCAGATAACTAAGTGGTAACTTTTTAAATGAACACGCTGTATATTTTAAAACTAAAAGAATAATCAAAACCACTACATTCTAAAGGAAACATTTTATAATTAACCTCATTAGGTAAGCAAAATTAACTTTATACGTTACAAAAAAATGGCCGCAGACTTTATTTTTAAAAATCCTATTATAATCTTAATTAATCCCGGTTTTTAGTTTTTAACCGATGACAAATGAAAACTGTCGTGTGGCATTTTTGTCTGAATATCTAGGCTAGAGGTAGTTCCATGTCGGCTTAAGATGTTTACTGTTTCTATTTATTAAAAATAGGTTAAAATTTTTAAACTTCTTGTTGGCTGACGACCAAAAAACGCTCAAGTGTTGCTTATTCGCCTTACTTCTTGTTTGAGATTCCTTTCTTTTTAGAAATATTTTTATGGGGGTTAGGACATCCGCCATATTGGCGGCCATTTTTTTGACGTCACCTGGTACCTGCACGGGAGAATACATTTAACAGAGTTAATAAAACGACTGTTTACGCAATACTCGTTTATTATTTTTAAGTTGAAGCTTCTTCAATTTTAAATAAAAAATATCTCAGTCACATTTGTCAAACAACGCAAAACGGAAACCACAAATTCTAGTGCCACTGGATTGATCATCAGTTGACGAAATATAGGCGATTTAATTTAAGGAGCACCAGTAGTAAAATGTGTACCCACATGAAAAATGTCGAAAATAGTTACCATATTTACAGAAATATACGACTTTGGGTTTGTGTCTCGGCTAGAAGTAAAAGCACTTTTAAAATCAAGGCAATAACATTTCAGAAAAAGTATTAGGCATCATAGTCTAAAAACCTAAATAAAACAAAGAGTAGTTACCAGCTAACGCGTAATTTTATATAAAGTCACAAAATGTAAGTTCTTTAATATTTACACTTAAACTGCAGACATAACAAATCCGACTTTGCACTTTTGCTTAATGGCAGAATTTTTAACGGAATCCATGATGACAACCACCAAAACACTTGGCACAAATTGTAGACTAAATCTTTTTGTATTTTCTATTACATTTATTTAATAAATTATAAAAATTATTTAAAAACACGATATTAACTGCCACAGCAGCAAGAAAAACTTGACCATGAATTGTCATGTTCACCTCTACTAGTTCAAAATTATGCGGATGAGGGCTTTTTAATAGGGCTGGCAAAAACCGGAAAAAAACAAAACCAGTTAACCGATTTTTAAAAACCGGTTAACCGAATATTTAAAAACCGGTATTAAAAACCGGTTTTTAAAACCGAAAACCAAAACCGGTTTTAAAACCGAAAAACCGAGAACGGTTTTCAAAACCGATACACCGAAATCGGTTTTTAAAACCGAAAACCAAAAACGGTCTTTAAAACCGAAAACCGAAAACGGTTCTCAAAACCTAAAAAGGCTTTTCTAGACTACAGTTAACAGAAAATCGGAAAGTAATTATTCTCTATTAATCGTTTTTGCGTTGATTACGGCTTTGTCCATGAGCTGTGGTGTTAAGTGATAATCATTATTCATCCTAGAATATTCTTCAAAAGAAATTGGTTAAATATAAATAAGAATAAAAATATAACATCCCTGTTAATAAAATGCAAGATTCTAAAAGGTGATGTAAAAATTCCATACATACATACATAATTTATTTTTTCCTCTTTATTTAAAATTGGTATTCTATTTTTGGTGTTTTTTCTTGGTTTATTGGTTAATAAAAAAACAAAAGGAAAAGTGGTGATTTTTAAATTTTAATTTAGTGTATTATTATAGTAAGTTGTAGTTTTTATTTTATAATACCATTAAATTTGTCCTTTTATTTCAAACAATTCTTACTAGAAACATTTTCTTCTAAAATGCGCCGTTTTCTGGTTATTTGCCTGTCTAAAGTTAAATGAACTACCCTGTATAATCTGTCAACCAATATCCGATTTTACAAAATAAACGGTTTTTTTTTAGATATAAACCGCAATCAACCAAAAACCTATTGTTTGATATTCGAAGAACCGCTCATCGATTTTGGTCCGATTATCCAAAAACCGTTATTCGAAATCCGATTATCCGAAAAACCGGTATTTGAAAACCGCTTTTTAAAACCGGTTAACCGATATTCGATAACCAGTACACGAAAACCGGTTTACAAAACCGATTAACCGGTATTTGAAAACCGGTTTTCAAAACCGGTTAACCGGTATTCGAAAACCGGTTTTCAAATACCGGTTTGCAAATACCGGTTTTCAGTTTTGGCCAAAACCGCGGTTAACCGGTTAACCGAAAAAACGGTTTTGGTTGCCAGCCCTACTTTTTAACAACGTTGCTAGCTTAATTTAAAAGCCAATAGTGACTTTACCCGGTCTTGTCAATTTTTCCCTAGTTTATACTCGGGTTTATGTTATAACCTTCTCCAGTATATACAAGGTGTCCAGTAACTCTACCGACAAATTTTAATTAAATTAAAATAAAAGGTGACTCTACAATAAGAAATAAGAAAAATCCTCTTATGGAAATATATCCTAACTGTCTTAGTTTTTGAACTACGGGGTGTTAAAAAAATTAGAAATCGTGTCGTCCATCAGGGCTTAGGTGTAGGTAACATTTTTTAAGAAAAGTTGGTATGCGTTTTCTTAAATCAAAAATATATTTTTTAATTCTAAGATGTTTAGAACATATGTTTATATAAAGTTTTGCTCTTATTTAATTTAAAATTATTTATATATATATATATATATAATTTTTTTCGGTTTGTATAAAGAACGACTTTTTATATGTATGATGAATAAAAATAGTAATTTTATTTAAAAATTATTAAGTGTTAACAAGCTGTCGCCAATAAAAATCTAAAAAACTAAAATATTTTTTACCTCTTTTTTGTAATTATTGGTTTTTCTTTTTATTTTAAGTAAGAGAAAAAAAATAAGTATAAATTTCTAAATTCTGTTTAAGTGTTGAAAGTAAGTTTTTCAGAAATAGACTCAAGGTGATATTTATAAACCAAAACAATAAGTGGAAGTGATCATTTGCTTATATGTTTTCAGTGGCGTATTAAAAAAATAGATTTCTTTTTAACTCTAATACTACACTACTCAAAAAATTATCGCATATGCTCGATTTCTTTCATAAGCTTTAATACAAAAATGCTTTGATTTAAATGGCCAAATCTCTTTTAATAATTAAGTTATTAAGACAATTAAAAAAGAAAATGTTAAGAAAACGTGAAGCTATAACTTTATATTAACCGTTGTTAATTTACTGTTAGCAATACATCCTACGGGGTGATAAAAAAAATTGAAAAAATGAATAATTTTTAATCGCCCTATATAATGTGCTGTTAAAAGGAGAAATCTCATTTGTTAATAATTTATACCCTTACCCATTTCTGATATTTTATAATCACAAATTTGACTACTTCCTTTCAACAGCACATCATACAGGGCGATTCAAAATTAATCGAGCATATGCGATAATTCTTTTGAGTAGTGTAGTTAAGTAAAGTTTTTACAACAAACACTTTCTTTTAATTTTAGAAATGTTTAAATAAAGAAATATCTACTTATTAATGGTACACAGAAAAACCACAGATTCCTTATGTCAAAATATAAAGATTTAACCAAACACACCTATATTCAAAATTTGATAATAAGGAAGATACAGGATGTCAAAGTGAAAAAATATTTGTATTTTTTTCGTTAATTTTTGATATGTTTTCAATATTTTAGTGACACTCGGTATCTAGGGTTTTTTGACATGGGCTATTCAGATCTGATATTAATTTTTATGTGTAAACCGGGGAGGCAAGCTACACTATTTACATTTTCTAAAACGTCCCAACTTTTTGTGCTACTCTTAATGTACCATCTAAGTAAACCAGTAAACTTCCCTATTCTTTCCACAAAAAAAGGTATACTTTGTAAGAATGGCTCCGAGCAACCGTTTTCAAGATATTTGCATTTAAGTGGTTTAGTGAAACCAAAAGTATATGAAAAGAATACATTAAATCATTCGTTTATTATGAGGCAGTTGTAGCCTAATACGCCCTTTTTAAAGGCATTTTTTGGTTGCACTAAACCACTTTAATTCAAATATCTTGAAAACGGTTACCCAAAGCCATTCCTACAAAATACAGGTGTAGCAAAGAACTCCCAACTAGGGGTGTGCGAATATCGATCGAATCGAATATTTATATTCGATTCGAAATTCGAATCGAATAATTCGAATTATTCGAAATTCGATGAATAATTCTAAAAATTTCAAATAATTCAAAAAATTCACTATGAACTATTCACTAATTATCAATATATGAATGGATTCTTTATTTTATCCAATTGAGATTCCATAAAATCGGGCATCAAAATATTCTACTGACCCATAATATCCTTTTTGATTAAAAATTATTTATCTGAAGAAGAGAATTGACCAATTTTTTATTTCTTTTTTTTTATTTTTAATATAAAACTTTTAAAAGATCCTGTACAAAATGCAAAAGATAAATTATTTTTCAAGTTTAGTAACAGATTTATGAAATTCCCTGTATGAGGAATATGCGAAATACAATAATTTTCAACGTTTTAAACACATTGTATTAAGGGTATTTTTAAAAAGCCCAAAAAAGTTCATATGTATATGTATACCTTACATTTTAACCTTACTTTTGTTGGCCGGATATACCTAAATATACTGTAAATAGGAATTAAAAAATTCAGAATACTCTTTTTTTATTTAAAATATTCAATTAAAAACTTATTGTTCTTGAGAAGAACGTTGTTTTAATTACAAATTTTTGTTACACCCTGTATAGTGCACAGAAAAACCTGGTCATTTTTAAGTTTTAAAATACTGTGTGTTGCTTACTATACACATATAACATACTATATACATATGTATAATAGGAGTTTTATTTACAATTTTTTTTCCAGAAGTTTTGAAACACCCCATATATAAAAATTGTATTTAGACTAAAATTCCCTAATAATGTTTTTAATTTATAATTTTTAAAATATTCGCCGTATAATGTAAATGATCAAATATTTTTAAATTCCGGTATTAGTTTTGTTAAACACCCTGTATAATATATGGAAAATACAATATTTTTAAAATTTCATAATAAAATGTTTTGTCTAATTTATATTTAAATATCACGCATAACAAATCCTAAATTTAATATCCTCGAAAATTCGCGATTACTACAATAATTCGTAATAATTTGAAAAAAATAGAATATTCGAAAAAATGGAATTATTCGAAATTTCTCGAATTATTCGAATTTTTTTCGAATTATTCGGGAACTTTCGAATAATTCGAATTTACGAATTATTTAATTCGAGTTTCCAAGTCCAAATTATTCGCACATCCCTAGCAAAGGGAATTAAAAGCATAGAAAATATTCTAGGTGGGATTTGAGCGGAAGCGGTAAGCAAGGAGCCCCCGATCTCGTTCTATTCGCGCTCGTTGCAGCGGTAAAATGTTGGAGAGTACATAGCAGATGGTGGAAGAGATTCATTGCATTAATCGCCTATGGCCGGTGGTTTGGTATCAATACCGGTAAAACTTTTTGAGTAGAAACCATTGGGGAGTTTACTGGTTTACTTAGATGCTACATGCAGTGTAACACAAAAAACTTAGGACGTTTTAGAAAATGTTTAAATGTGTAGTCAGCCACCTCTGGTTTACACATTAAAATTAATATCAGATCTGTATAGCTTATATAAAAACTCTTAGATACCGAGTTTCATTAAAATATTCAAAGCGTATCAAAAGTTATCAAAATAAATTAAAAATATTTTTTTACTTTGACACCCTGTATCTTCCTTATTATCAACTATTGAATATAAGTATGTTTGGTTTAATGTTTATATTTTCGCATAAATCTGTGGTTTTTCTGTGTACCATTAATTAGCGGACACCCTGTATTTTAAGAATCCAAATGTTAAGGCCCTATTTCTTTAATTGTGTTATCACTCTAGTACTCAGTTAATTTGCTTTTAATGTGTTTTTTCTGTCTAACAGCCCACGAAGGCTTATGTCTAAGTACCAGATTACTGTGGGTGTCGAATTAGATGTTTAACCCATTTTTTCCCTTGTTTTGTTACTGTTGTCGAAACAGTGAAAAATTCAGTTTTTGTATTTCACAGGACCGTTTAAACAAGAGGGTAGTACAACAACAATAGTATATTACATTACAAGTGTGGAAAATGAGTAATTTTACACGAGTGGGAATATTGTAGCACGAGGCATTAGCCGAGTGCGACAAACTTACGAGTATAAGAAAGTCATTTTCACACGAGTACTGTACACTATTTTTCCTACGACCACAAATTATTCACCAAAAAAATAAAAAAAATAAAGTTTGTCTTTACAGAAAAAATAAAAACAATTGAGAACTTTGCAACACTAGGGTGATTTTTACTTTGTAACACTAGTGTGATATGTACTTTTCCTCACTGCTACATTATACTGTTTTGACAATATTTTTACATCGAAAATCACCTACCTAGAAGCATTATATAACTTTTATCATTTTGGAATTTAAAAAGGCCCTAACTTATAAAAATTGTATGGTTTTGTTAGGTAATAACGGTAATAGTTTAATACGGTTTTCTGCTATTTTAAGGGTTTTTAAAAATTATTGATACTTACATATTTTAGACACTCTTCTAAATAAAACGTAAGTGGCGCATATCCAAAATATTCCGTTTTTAAAAAAATATCAGTAAACAAACTTACGGGACCGGGGAGTAAAAGGGGTGCTTGGTGGGGTAAAATTGGTTAAACGAGTTAATGAAACTAAACATCACATGTAAAATTAAGTAAAAATTATATTTTTTCCTCATATTTTTGAGAAAAAATATTAAAAATATGAAAATTGTAAATGCATAACCTAAAGTCCTAAAAGTAAGAAAAAAACGACTACGAAACGTCAGTTATACCATGCAAAATATGGAAAACATTTGGCAACGTCGATTCTATTTATGAATGGATAAAAGAAAGTGGATTCATAAAGTGTGTATTAGCCTCAGGTTTAATTAAGGGATTAAAAAAAAAGATTTAACTAGTTGTTCGAGTACACGAAGACAGAGAGAAAGAAATTTGATCTATAGGAGTTTTTCTTTGGCGGTTTAGGTCGAACGGTCAAGCGGCAAGGCTGCCTCTATAAAGTGCGTGCTCAAAGGTAGTAGAAAGATTTTTAATTTGATCTACTTACCTGACAACACTGTGCCACTGAGCAAGCAGTCAGTGAAAGTTGTTTTTTGTGGTTATGTCTATTTTTGTTTATGTTTTTTTTTTGCGGAAATTTTATTATTACGTTTTTTTAATATTAGAAGAAAGCTTATACTGTGTTGTAACTTAACGTTAATAAGATGATTTTCGCTAATTTGGGTTCTACTGTTTAAAGTAAGTTAGTAAAAAGTTTTTTTTACTGTCACTACAATAAATATGTCACTTGCAAAACCAATAGCAGTGTTTAGAATGACATCATAATGTATATCACGCGGGTGTTGTAAAGTACTTTGCAACACTAGTGCTGTAAAGTACTTTGCAACACTAGTGTGATATAACTCATTTTCTATGCATGAAACCAGTGTGCTATTTGCTTTTTTCACAAGTGGTCGTAGGAAAACGTTATATTTAAATCACTACTACCTAAAAATGTCTTCCCGGCTTGGGATCAAACTTTCTGGGTTAGATATCAAAGACTCTGGTTACTACGTTACCGCGAAAACAAGTATACGGATTGTTAGGTTCTTAACAACATTCTGTGATACCCTGTATAAGCACATAAGTAAAAAAAAGAAACTAGATAGTTATCTGATGCTCGACCTGACGTTACGCTATCAAAATATTTTCCTTATATAACATTTGGCAACAATTAAAGAAGTGTTTAAAATTCGAGCGCCGTATTTTCACCTATAAACAACTTTCTGTTTTTGTAAACGGTGTTGAAAACCAAATTTGTTTTTAACCGTTAAAAGATTGGCTACAATCCGAAAGGAAAACATACAGTTTAAGGTAAATAAATTACCTGAAGTTTGTATAAAATAGGTAAGATTAAGAATTAATCTTTATCGAAATTGAATTAAATTATTTTGATAATTATACTTGAGTTGTATCAGGCATAAACTGGGGCTCAGTTATTTTTTTAATGCATATTGTATCGGGTGATAAGTTAAGGACTTACATCCCTAACTTTTTTAACACGCTTTTATTAGCTTGGGTTGTATGTATGTATGTATGTAACGGAATTTTTAAGCTTAATTTTCACCAACTTCCAGCGATTCGATTTCTTTGAAACTTTGCATGACAATGCCATAATCTGCAAACAGTATCCCGTTATCCTGATTAGGATCGCCAGGGGAAATAAATTCCTTTATAGATTTTCTGTAGGAGAGTAACAAAGAAAGAGCTAGTGCGCGATCTGCGCATGCGTGCAGTTTCGGACGTACTCTCAGCATAAGGCTGACAGAAACTTGTTCGGAGTAGTTGCGTTCTGAAACCTCATGCAACAGTGAAGCTTTAAATAAAATGATTAGATTACGAAATAGTTCGTGAGACATTTCAATATCACATGTCCGCAGAAACTAATTGATATATCGGACTAAAAAATGAAAAATAAATAATAGTTTAAAAAACTAAAAAAACACGCTTTTATATGCAACCGAACTAAAAATTAGAAAATAATTTTTCATTACAAAGAGTTTGTATTACAGCAATAAAAGGTCAAACAATGAATCATAATTATATACCTCAAAATAGAATTATAATAAAATTTAAGATAATAACAGAATAATTCACTTCAGAATAAAAGCGTGGGGTGCTTAATATATTAAATGTTATAATTATTTTGTTTGTGAATATCTATGAGGGAAAAGTTATGAAAAAATAGTAAAATGCACCCCACGCTTTTTACTCTGAAGTGAATTATTCTGTTATTATCTTAAATTTTATTATAAATCTATTTTGAGATATATAATTATGATTCATTGTTTGACCTTTTATTACTGTAATACAAACGCTTTGTAATGAAAAATTATTTTCTAATTTTTAGTTCGGTTGCATATAAAAGCGTGTTTTTTTAAACTATTATTTATTATTGTACGACATAAGTAAACATACATCAATTTTATGCGAAAAATCAATTCTAAAACGGTATTTACCAATCGGTTATGTTGACGTTTAAACAATGTATTATACGTCAAAGTTTTCACCAATTATTACCGCGGTTATAATTGGTTGAACGCCTAAAATTGATAATAGATTGTTTTAGAGGTGGTAAATATTTCGTCACATTACCTGACGTCATATCCAGATTAGGGCAGGTCGTGTATTGTAACATATACAGGGTGATTAAAAATCGATCACGAAACTTAAGGGGGTAATTCTACGTGACAAGATAAAGGTAGAGCTTCATATAATTTTTTTTCATAATGTCATTCGTTTTCGAGTTACAAGCTGTCAAAGTTCAATTTTTATTTTCGTTTTTCGCCATATTGCATTTATTTTTTAACCAATCCAGTTGATATTTGGCATCACAAATCGAGCTTTGCAGATTCTAAAATTTTAAGACAAAAGTATTTTTTTAATTACCGACAAAGAACCTAGAACTTAAAATTTATTTACATCATCACTTTTTATTTTGACAGATATCGGAATGCTGGGGGCGCCATTTTATAGACAATCAAAAACTTAAAATAAGGTACTCTTTATCAAAGTCGATAGACCTTACCGTTTAGGCACCAATAGACATCATTTTCAACAATTTCAATCAAATTACCTACACACATACAGGGTGTCCAGTAACTAACCGAGAAACTTAACCAAACGATTCTACAACAAAAAATAAGAAAAGAACTTCATATAAACATATGTCCTAAACGTCTTAGTTTTTGAACTACGGGGTGTTAAAAATTTAAAAAAGTTTTTTTCTTTGAATATTTAACACACCGTAGTTCAAAAACTAAGACGTTTATTTGAAGCTTTTTTCTTATTTTCTGTTGTAGAATCGCCCCGTAAAGTTTGTCGGTTGAGTTACTGGACACCCTGTATGTAGTTAATTTGATTGAAATTGATGAAAACTTTGATGTCTATTGGTGCCTAAACGGTGAGGTTTATCAACTGTAATAAAGAGTACCTTTTTTTTTAGGTTTTGATTGTCTATAAAATGGCGCCCCCAGCTTTGCAATATCTGTCAAAATAAAAAAGTTATGATGTAAATAAATTTTAAGTTTTAGGTAGAGTGCCCTCTGGCGGTATTTAAAATAGTACTTTTGTCTTAAAATTTTAGAATCTGCAAAGCTCGATTTGTGTGCCAAATATCAACTAGATTGGTTAAAAAATAAATGCAATATGGCGAAAAAAACAAAATAAAAATGGAACTTTGACGGCTTGTAACTCGAAAACGAATGACATTTTGAAAAAAAATATATGAAGCTCTACCATTATTTTGTCAAGTAGAACCACCCCCTTAAGTTTCGTGATCGATTTTTGAATCACCCTGTAATAAACCAAAAAAATTTGGACTTTTTAATCTTAACTTTAGAATATTTAATAAACTACTTTATTTAATTTAAATAACTTTAAACTTACGGGAATCAAAATATGTTTAACTTAAATTTAATACCGCATTCACGGGTAATACAGTTTACCTTCTTTTTTCCATTTGAAAATACTTTACCATCTTTAAAATAAGAACTTGTTCGGCTTATGTATATCGTTGCGGCATATTTAATAATAACGACCTGTATTAAAAATACTAACACTTTACAGTAACCTTAAAATTACAAAACAGTACTTAACATTCAAAATTGTTTTGAACAACTTACTCGGCACGAATAATTTGCGATAATAAAGTTGCAGGTTAAGCACTGGGTTTCCACTGCAGCAAAATAAGTCTGAATAGTCGGTTAGTTCGAAACATAGGTACTAAACACTTATAATTTTTCCTATTTCAACTTTTACATAAAAAATTATTTTAAATATTTGAAGTGTCTAAAATATCGAAAAAAATTACGACAGTTGTTGATTTGTAGATTACTAACGATTACTAGCGGTTTCTCTCAGACTTTTTTACAGACGTAGGTAGTTTTTTTTTGCTCTCTCTTGGTTTAGACGGTACAAAAAAAGAAGGTATGACGAAACATTCACCACCTCTGAAACAATCTATATATCGGTTTGTTGCGTTAACTCCGTTTCCGAAATTAATCCGGTCTGTATCCTCTCTTATAGTATGCAAGGACCGACAAAAGGTATTTTTATTTTTAATGGGACACCTTGTATATTGTATCACTATACAGTAAGGTCCTAAAGTCCGTCGCCCCCCTCTTTACTCGTTCGGTATATTTTCATGAAACTTGGAACGAAATTTTAAGACCAAGGTCTGCATTTTTTACATATCACTGACAGCTCTAAATGTCATGGTTATAGCTGGGCGCCATCTTGTGAAGAAAAATATATGGAAAGGGAGGTCTTGTGACACATCATTTTAAAGCTCCTGCCGAGTACTTTTAAAGATCTTTTAATAGTGATACTGGTAGAGTAGGATGAAAATTATGTATTTTTGTAATAAAGCACCCTGTATGTTACACAAACATCAAAAAGATTATTTAAAGAGCTTTAAGAAAATACTACATTAGGTATATCTAACTTTATTGGTTTGGGGATATGACCATCCAAATCAGGTATTCGGGTATTTTTTAAAGATACTGCCATTTTGTACCTCGTAAAGGTATTGATTTTATGTGTTAGGGTTATAAAGTACTTGCTAGGAGCTTTAAAATGATGTGTCACTCTAAAATATAGTGATTACTAGGGTGGAGTGAAATAATAATAAAACAATCTTAGCTTGGGGGTGGAATTTGTCACTTATTAAACAAAAAAAAAAATGTTATTACTTAGCATCTTGAGGTGGCCCACTAAGTTTGAAAATTAGTTATAAGTAAACATTTTTGAATAAAAAAATATCTTTTAACATTTGAAAACATCTGGCAAATACAAGTTTTACTCGCGTGGTTAAAAGAAGCTAATGATATTTTTTGTTTATTTTTAGGTTACAATAATAGTCATATATTTTTTTAACTTATAACTTCTAATTTGCATAAAAGAAGATGTTTTTAAATGTTAAAAAACAATTTTTTTGCAGTCTTTAATTTTTACTTATAATTAATTTTTAAAAATTAGTTGGAATTTTTACTTATAATTATTTTTTTAAAATTAGTGGAGCACCTCAAGATGCTAAGTAATACAACTTTTTGAATTCATGATCTTGAATTTGAATATAAAATATGTGAGATTTGATTGTTTAAAATAACACGGTTTATTTATTTAAACTTTTGGCAGGTTCCTTCGTTTTGGCATAACTGCACTTTAAATGCTTTATAGTACACAAGTTTTTCTGGCATAAATGTGTTTACATTATCCTAACACTTTATATTAATTTACGAATTAAATTATATAATTTATGTAATATACGATTTTTTTTTATAGAATTTGTGTTGAGAGATTTGCAGCTATTTTTATTTTCTAAATGTAAAAAAGCATATAATAAGTCTAAAACCCATTTACGTAGTTTATTACTACTGTTTCTTTTCTAAAAATGTTTTTTAATTTAAACCGGCTCTTTGTGTAGTGGTGGCTCAATTTTTGGCTTTTTGTATTAGCTTTTTGTGTTTTTGAAGGATTTTTGTGTTTTTCTGAATTTTTGTCCGTCCTCACCTCAAATTTTAATATCAAATCGGCAAATTAGCACATTGGCGGCAGACAAAAAATGTCTTTGGGAATGATCTACTGATTTCGTACAAAATTACCTGCTGTTACGAATAAAAGGACATTGAACTGTATTCTAAAATCATTGTTTGAAACTTCTGTATTAAACAGTATTCCAGCATATAGTAAGTGGTGGCAAACTATCAAATCTAAATTTAATTATTTAATAAAAAAGATAATAATTTAATTAAAATGACAGATTTTTTTACATCTCCATAGCTGTCCTGCAACATTTGCTTTTTTGTAGACAATATTTAATACTTATAGATTTGTTTGGAATGACTTAAAAAACAGGCTTCATTCAGAGAGAGTTCCCAAACTTGTAAAATTATTGGGTATTATCATTATCTATGTTATTTCAGTATTTTAGAATAGGTAATGTTTTATTTTTATGTTTTTAATAAATTATGTATTTCCGTTAAAAATAGTTTGTTTACTGGACTTTTGTATGGATTTTTGTGTGGTGGCTTTTGTTTAAAATTATAGTGGTTTTTTTCCGACAAAAAGATAGTGGCATTTTTATTTTGCTAACCCTGTTTTAAATGTAAAAATAAATGGGACATCCTATTAATTCTGCAGCAATTTGTAACCAATCAGCTGCAGGAATCTTTTGCTATTTCATAGCAAATTATATTTCATGCTTTTAATTGATATCTTAGTTCTCCTTTACTCATTTTTTTTTGTTGTTTATGGTATTACTAGGGTAATTTAACCCTGATTTAATTAACTTTACTAAATTCGGTGGCATCCCTAGCGACACCTGATTTGAAAAAATTAAAAAGTGAACGCCACCAACTTTTGTTAATTTTTTTAGTGTTTCTTGAGAGTAAGCAAGTAAAATACAGTTTTTTGGTTGTTTTTTCTATCTTGCTCATTTTTGAAACAAAAAAGTAAAATTAGTTTTTTTAAAATTAATTTCTTATAATTTGTTATAAACTAAACTTAATAATATATCTACACTTTGGCCACTATAAATTGAAAAAACTTCTAAAAAAAACAATTATTTATAAAGTCAATAACTAAATAAATATAAATTTCACTCGATATGAGGTCGGGTTGGGGGGGAGGAGGGGTGTAAAGTGTAAAATTCAGTTTTGCTAGATTTCCGGCCCAACTACAAGCTTAATGGAAAAAGTTAAATTGCAAAGTTTTAGGCAATGTAAAGATGTACAACTTTTGTATTTACCTTTTTTACATAACCTCTTTTGTGAAAAATTTTAAAAACCATGTTTTCGGTTTTTTATATTTATCTTATACAAAAACAAATATTTTTCACGAAATTTGGTGAAAACGTACCTTTATTTGTCCTAAATGTACTTTAATGTTTCGGTTTTAAAATATTTATTTTTATACATTTTTTTGACTTAATAATAAAAAAGTACCCTTATTTTTAATCGAAAATTTACATGTCAAAATATCGGCATTTTCCAAAAAGTCTCTAAGCTTTTTGTTCGTTAAAATCTCTACTTTTCGATGGTGTAAAAAAGTACACATTACCACGGCAAATTCTCTCATGAAATTAATTTCCATACGACTTTTTTCTTTTTTTTTTCGCCCTTTCGGGGTCATCCCACCCAGGCCCGACGACCGCCCCCTAGGTGGTGCACTGCAGCCTGAAGGCTTATTGTACCTTGACCCCCTACTCCTTCCCATTCACACACCCATTTATTCCATAACTTGGATGGTTGTTGCTCGGTCCGTTCGTTCACCCCCGAGCAGAACACCGCGTGCCGTTGCCCAAAACCGAGCAACGCCGGTCACCCATCCAGCTATGGCGCGCTTTACCACTGCTTAACTCCGGAGATCGACGCTTGCCGATACAACCGGGAGCAGCCACAAGCGCGCCTTTACACATTACCACGGCAAATTCTCTCAGGAAATTAATTTCCATAGGACTAGTTATTTTGCCGTTTTTACCCTTACAAACTCACCCCCTTCCACTTTTCGACCCCCAGATCGGCTGTAATTTATTTTTCCTTTTATTTTTGATAATTTACTCTATATTTTTCAATGGGTTTCATCCTTCTATCTATTTTTTTGTTTCAAAAATTATCGACCCTAGTCTAATAATGATTTAAAATCAAAGTTTGCGTTTTAGAGGACATTTACCATTGTAATGTATACTTTTTTACAACATCGAAAAGTAGAGATTTCAACAAACGAAAAGCTTACTGACTTTTGAAAAATGCCGATATTTTGACACATGAATTTTCGATTGAAAATAAGGGTACTTTTTCAATATTAAGTCAAAAAATGTATAAAAATAAATATTTTGAAACCAAAAATTACAGTATATTTAGGAAAAATAAAGGTACGTTTTCACCAAATTTCGTGAAAAAATAATTGTTTTTGTAAAAGATAAAAATAAAAACCGAAAACATGTGTTTTTTAAACTTTTCACATAAATTGTAAGGTTATGTAAAAAAGCTAAATACAAAAGTTGTACATCTTTACATTGCTTACAACTTTGCAATTTAACTTTTTTTATTAAGCTTGTAGTTTCGCCGAAAATCTAGAAAACCCGTATTTTACACTTTAACCCCCCTCCTTCCCAACCCCAGATCAAGTGGAATTTATTTTTCCTATAAATTTTGTTATATTTTCTACCTTTAACAATGGGTCTCATTCTACTATAATTTTTTTCGTTTCAAAAATTATCTACCCTGGTGTAGTTGTAGTTATGACTAATACGCTGTTTTTAAAGGCATTTTTGGTTACACTAAACCACTTAAATTTGAAATTTCTTGAAAACGGTTGCTCAGAGCCATTCTTACAAAGTATACCTTTTTTGTGTATAAACCATAGGGGAGTTTACTGATTTACTTAGATGGTACATACAGTATGGCACAAAAAAGTTAGGACGTTTAGGAAAAATTTAAATAGTGTAGTCAGTCCCACCTGGTTTACACATGAACATTAATATCGGATCTAAATAGCTCATATTAAAAAACCCTTAGACACCATGCTTTTTTAAAATGTTCAAAACGTATCAAAAATTATATCGAAATAAATTAAAAATATTTTTTCACTTTGACACCCCGTATCTTCCTTATTATCAAATTTTGAATATAGGTATATGTGGTTAAATCTTAATATTTTGGCATAAGGAATTTTGGTTTCCGTGTACCATTAATTAGCGGACACCCTTTATTTAGAACCTGTAGTCCAAAAACAACTATTTTTTCTTCTTTCTTCAATCCATATTTTAACCATTTAAAAATAATGATGTATTATAATTTTCTTCCAACATCTTTTTAAACTTAAAAACACAATATTCTGGCAACACACTCTCTTCGCATCGCACGTCCATATTATCACCATAATGTCCACCAACATTTATTTAAAAAACCTTCGTCCCCTCTCGACTATTCCCGTCTTATCCCGAAGCGTGCATACCGACGACGGCGCCGGGACGCCTCAGTAAGTCCGTCGTGTACCGCGACGCAACTTATTGCAACGGCTGTTATAAATAAAGATACTAGAATATTTTAAGACTCCTGTAATGGACCGTGTATAAATTAAGTTGTTTATGTATAGTGTGAATGTGTACTTAGTGACTTTATGGATGGATATCCCAAGCTTTTCATTCCTGATACCACAAGCGTCGTGTCGTCGCCCTAAATGACTTCGTTAAGTATTCTGAGCCCCAAACATTGCAGCAAAATGCACACATTTACTGTAAATGCGCCCTTATATGCTGATCAACAAGTGTGTGGCATAGAATCGGGGGCGCAAAGAGTGACGACCGGACGAAATGGTGTGCTCTGAGCGGGTCGGGATCAGAAGACATGCCCGTGAGCACGGGAGTGACGTCATTCCATCAGGGCTCAGATCCTCCTCGAGCCAAACGGTGCAAACTCTGCGACGGTAGGGAGCTTTTGATTCTGCGTTTAATGTGGTGTTTTTGTGGCTTTGCACTTTTGCTTTTGTGCGTTTTGTGTAGCCTGTGCCTTACGGTTTGTATGCGTTTTTTTCCTTTAATTTCATAGTTCAGGAATTTTTTATCTGTAAAAATAAATTTAAGTCGTTAAATATGCCAGGCCACTATGGAATAGAAATTAAATTTTTGGCCAAAATTCTGAAACTTACCAATCTAACTTAAGATGAGGTGCTCTTTACCGGAAAAGATATAAAAAAATAATATTATGCATTATTACAGATGGTTTTTGGGAAACGAAAACTTAATATATATTATTATAAATTTACACCCCCTTAATATTATTATTTTTATTGTACCAAATAAACTAAAATATCAGCTTGTTTGGTTAATTCGGTAGTTTTCTAATCAGTGATCGGATGATTATTATCTAATATGATATACAGGGTACGACAATAAATATGTTTTTTTTTTAATGGAACACCCTGTATGTTATATCACCACCAAAAAATATTTTAAAAGGCTTTAAAAAATACTACATTTAATATGTCTATCTCAATTAGTTTCGGAAATATGACCATCCAAATCTGAGGAATAATTTTTAATTATCCTTGGAAGCGTAATAAAATTATATCTTCCCAACTTTCTTTATTTTTAACGTATAAAATAAATTAAAACACTGTTTTGTTGAGTAAATTCTGTAGAATCTTTCACCAGAATGCTTTTATCTTTTAAGATATACAGTGTAGGACAAAAAATATTAATTTTTAAATAGAAAATCTTGTAAATTATAAAAAAACTTGTATCTGTCCTTACACTCAGAAGTAGCAAAAAGTAGAAAGGCAATTGTTAGTACAAAACTGATAAAGAAAATGGTAAAAAAATCTTTGACAAAGTAAGTAGCAAGCTCTTATTATTTAAATTCTTTCACTTTTTTTTAGAAAACTAGGCTAATAATAAACTAGTAGATTAAATGTTGTATATTTATGTTTTACTTGGGTAAGAATAATATAAATTAATGCAAATTTTTCGACAAAGCTAAAACACATTTCATTTAATACTTAATTATTTTTAGTTGTATGATTTTTCATTTATTCTTAAAATACCTTTTAAGTTTATTATTAACCTAATAGAAGTCGTCAAATCCTTTTATAAGTTTGTGTACATGTAGTTTGGAGTATCTACTTTTGAATACACAGCATGATCCATAAAAAAATTTCAAAGTTGCTTTTTGGCCAAAATAATAGATTTTTATCCCATAATGCAGGCGTCGTCTATGCTTTGTTAAAAATCCTGTGTTAAGATGTACAGGGTGTCCCATTTTAACTACACTTTTAACGGTTATTTTCGTAACTGTTAGTGCTATTAGAAAGTAATATTGTAGTTCTTGATTTTGCTTTAATTATTTTGATTACAATGTATTAATTCTACTTAGTATCTTCAGTACCAAAAGACTAATAAACAAACTTAATTTATCTATTTATACAGGGTGGCTCAAAAATCGATCACGAAACTTAAGGGGGTGATTCTACTACGACAAAATAAGGGTAGAGCTTCATATAATTTTTTTCAAAATGTCATTCGTTTTCGAGTTACAAGCCGTCAAAGTTCAATTTTTATTTTGGTTTTTCCGCCATATTAAATTTATTTTTAACCAATCCAGTTGATATTTGGCACACAAATCGAGCTTTGCAGATTCTAAAATTTTAAGACAAAAGTACTTTTTTAAATACCGCCAGAGAACTTTTAAAACTTAAAATTTATTTACATCATAACTTTTATTTTGACAGATATCGCAAAGCTGGGGGCGCCATTTTATAGACAATTAAAAACTTAAAAAACAAGATACTTTTTATTAAAGTCGATAAACCTCACCGTTTAGGCACCAATAGACATCAATGTTTTCATCAATTTCAATCAAATTACCTACATACATACAGGGTGTCCAGTAACTCAACCAACAAACTTACGGGGGCGATTCTACAACAGAAAATAAGAAAAAAACTTCATATAAACATATGTCCTAAACGTCGGTAATTTGATTGAAATTGATGAAAACTTTGATGTCTATTGGTGCCTAAACGGTGAGGTTTATCGACTTTAATAAAGAGTACTTTATTTTTTAAGTTTTTGATTGTCTATAAAATGGCGCCCCAGCTTTGCGATATCTGTCAAAAATAAAAAAGTAATGATGTAAATAAATTTTAAGTTTTAGGTAAAGTGCCCTCTGGCGGTATTTAAAAAAGTACTTTTGTCTTAAACTTTAGAATCTGCAAAGCTTGATTTGTGTGCCAAATATCAACTGGATTAGTTAAAAATAAATGCAATATGGCGAAAAAACTAAAATAAAAATTGAACTTTGACGGCTTGTAACTCGAAAACGAATGACATTTTGAAAAAAATTATTAAAGCTTTACCCTTATTTTGTCACGTAGAATCAACCCCTTAAGTTTCGTGATCGATTTTTGAATCACGCTGTATATTTAGTAATTTGTAGTTTTTAAGTAAGGAAGTACTCAAATGTTTTGGTACATTATAAAAATTTAGGTTCAATTACAAAGCGCAGGGTGAATTGCGGTAAAATAAAATTAAGGGAGTATTTCTGAGCCCATTTTATAAAAAAAGGTCATATAAACATAGGTCCGGAAATGCGTTGTTTTTAAGATACAGTTTGTTAAAAAATCGTTTTTTAAAATAATATTAGCATAAAAGTTTGCTTATTCGATTTTAATAAAATTTGGCTCTGGTATTTGTTGTAGTAGGAAGTACACTACTCAAAGAATTATCGCATATGCTCGATTTCTTCCATAAGCTTCAATACAAAAATGCTTTCATTAAAATGGCCATATCTCTTTTAATTATTAAGATATCAAGACAATTAAAAAATAAAATATTAAGAAAACGTGAAGCTATAACTTTATATTAACCATTGTTTTTTACTGTTAGCAATAAATCCTACGGGGTGATAAAAAAAAATTGAAAAAATGGATAATTTTTAATCGCCCTATATAATGTGCTGTTAAAAGGGAGAAATCTCATTTGTTAATAATTTATACCCTTACCCATTTCTGATATTTTATAATCACAAATTTGACTACTCCCTTTCAACAGCACATCATACAGGGCGATTCAAAATTATCCATTTTTCATTTTTTTTATCACCCCGTAGGATTTATTGCTAACAGTAAAAACAATGGTTAATATAAAGTTATAGCTTCACGTTTTCTTAACATTTTATTTTTTAATTGTCTTGATATCTTAATAATTTAAAGAGATATGGCCATTTTAATGAAAGCATTTTTGAATTGAAGCTTATGGAAGAAATCGAGCATATGCGATAATTCTTTTGAGTAGTGTAGGATGTTAATTGAGCCCAAACCTAATTTTCATTAGTGAGACCAGTAGCGGCGTAAGATGCATCTTAGCTAATATGATTGACAAAAAATGTACGCCACTGACTTTTCTCTCGCAACTTTTCTTTTTTTCCGAAAAAACCTCTAAAAATACAACTTTTGTGGTTCTTAATGTTTTGCTAAAAAAAAATCCGCTAAATTGCACTTTTTGGACCATAAGAAAACATTAGGGGGTACGTCTAGAAGTTTTAAGAAACTTGAATTTGTTTCTTCAAGACAAGACAAGAAGTTGCCCATAAATCAAGATTTCTTGTTTTGGTCACCAGTTTTAGATTAAAGATACATTTTAAGAGATCTCAAGATACAGTTACTTATGATTAAAATTCAATATTTATGAAATACTGAAAATATTGCAACCGAGGTGGGTGCTTACTTTTTCTGATAAACGGATGAAAGTTGTTATTTGAAAATAAATCCTTTGCGAGCGCGATATGAAAACGGGTCGAAAAGAAAACTCATATTTATTAAATTCTTTGATCCCTTTTGGTTCGTATAGTGCACGTTTCGATCGCTAAAGTCTCATAAAACTTTTGAAGTTAAAAGCAGTACAATCTTTTAATCAATATTGTGTAAAATTGTGCGCTATTAGAGTTTTTAATATTTTTGTTTGTGTAATTACACTGATATGCAAAAAATGGACTTGTTTATTCTTTTTATTTTATGGAAGGTAAAGGTAAGGAACACACACTCTGTGGTACAAAAAGTGTCCTTGGAATGGCCTTAACCAGAGGGACCGTCTCTTTGTAAGTTTTAGAATTTACGGGGCGACTTCAGAAAACATGTAAAACCTAAAAATGACAGGAAAAGACCCCGCTCAATCCTTATTAGTAGGGAGGTAAAGCTATGTTTTTCATACCAATTTTATACCGAATAAATTTTATTTGTAGCAGTAAAATAGTGTTAGATAGTCAGCAAAATAAGCGTCAGTCGCCGCTCCTGCGGTGGAGTCAACGGTGGCAGCATATGAAAGTCGTTAAAAAAAAGTGACAGAAAGTAATTTTATACCTTGTCCAGATTTGTGAGACAGTTTTATAATAAGGTTTTTATCAGAAGAACGGCTCAAATTATATTATATGCTAAAAATGATATGATATATCTATTTCTAAACCCAAAAAGTAATAAAGGTATTTTTAAAATTCTTGACTTTGACAAATAAGCACCTGTGACCTGTGGCAGCCAGGTTTTTCAGGTGGAACTTTCCTTATAGCATAATGCAGTTTTTATTTAATTGCATCAGAACCGCAGGAAATAAACCCAGCAAACCCTATATCACCGAATTCCTCGTGACAATATCTATCCATTGATATAAAAATAAACGGGGTATTTCATTTAAAAAATACGTGACTGGTGCTGTAACTCTTTTGTTTTTGTTTCAAATGTTTTTCTGATTAGAATATTAAATTCTACGAAAAAAATACACGAAGTGGCTATAGTCGTTTTTTAAAAAGTTCAAAAATAAGGCCCTGTTTACTTTAAAATTGTGGCTACCAGTGTCTAATTTAACCGTAAATTGTCACTTTACATATAAGAATTTTAAAAAAATTCTTAAAAATTTCGTTAAATCGTTTAATTATTTTTTAAAAACCTATTTACAGTTTTTCTCTACAATACACGAAAATAGGCCATAAACACGTTTAAGAAAAAATACGAATTTTGGCGCAGCATATTTATGGCGCTGACTGACGGTCTTTCCCCCATTAAAAGTCCAGCTGACGGTTTTTTATTATTTTGGCAATATAAATAATCAACTGTATAAATTTCATGATGTATAAAATGAGTTTGTGATTAAATTTTTTTGATATCTTTATATACGTGACTGACGTATGATCCACCATCTTCAATACAGCTGACTATTATTTTTTAGTTTAAAATCATCTAAAGAACTGTCTCAAAAATTTTGACACGGTATAAAATTACTTTTTGTAAAAAAATTTCCGACTTTTAGATGGATTTTCAGCCTGTATAAAATGACTTTTTAAATCTAGCGCTACTTCCCTACTATATGGAAAGTGGATTTCGGTTAATTTTTTAAAAAATTTGACATGTTAAAGATTAGTCCATTGAAATGTTACAATAATATTTTTAGTTAAATTAAAGTTTGTAGGGTCGCATTCAATCTCCAAATAACCAAATTTAAAAAGTTAGAAGAAAAATTTGGCTCTTTTAAAAACCACACATTTTTTCTTACTGTGTTTATACTTCTAAAAGTATATTAAGATTAGTATAAATCATAAAATAATTCTAATCATAATATTTAAATATTAATTTAAAATATTATTGTAAAAAGGTGTTTATACGGGGTACGCTCAGAAACAAATATTAAAAAAACTCTAAGAGATAATAACACTATAATACTATAAACATATATATATATATATATATATATATATATATATATATATATATATATATATATATATATATATATATATATATATATATATATATATATATATATATATATATATATATATATATATATATATATATATATATATATATATATATTTTTATATATTATAGTATTATAGTAGTTATTATCTCTTAGAGTTTTTTAATATTTGTTTCTGAGCGTACCCCGTATAAACACCTTTTTTAAAATAATATTTTAAATTAATATTTAAATATTATGATTAGAATTATTTTATGATTTATACTAATCTTAATATACTTTTAGAAGTATAAACACAGTAAGAAAAAATGTGTGGTTTTTTAAAAGAGCCAATTTTACAGGGTGTTCTAAAGAAAAAACATCAAGTTAGGCATCGTAACTTTCAACGCAACCCTGTATAAAAAAATACTATCTGCAGATTCTACGTCAAAAGTTCTACAGAAATTGTTCTTATGGTTTTTTGCTATTTTTTATATTAAAGGATATATAGAGTAAAATCAAAAACGACAATTCAATTTTTCCTAGTATCTCTTAGATAAATAATTTTATTAAAATTCCATTTTTAGTTTCTCCAAAATCGAGCCCATGACTTCTATACCAGTTTTTTAATAACTATAGTAATAACTCAGATAGCCCATAAAAACGCCCAATTTTGCCCACCCTGTACAATTAGAGTTTTGGTAAATATCATTGCTGAAAACCTAAAGTTAATGAATACCAGAAAAAATACAAATCCGTTAAACGTTTACCAGAAGTTATAACTACAAACTTTTATTTTATATAAAAAAAATATCTTCTTTTGTCGATTACCAAGTTTTTGACAATATCAAAATTTTTATAAAGAAAATACATTTAGGATTAAAATTAGCTTTTAATTATGCAAATTGAATTATAAAAAACCTTTTTTAACATTTTTTTGCGATAACAATTTTTAATATTACAAAAATAAAAGTACTTTCTTCATAGCACTGCACAAATTAATAGCTAATATTGTATTTTGGGTTTAGACCATGTAGAACTTTTTATGAAGAATAACTTTTTTTAGGAAAATTATTAAGTAAAAAAGTTTTTCATATGTTGCGAACTTAAGTAGACACGCTGTATATTTTATGTCTTTTTGCCAAAGAGTTGTACAGGGTAAAAGCCAAATTTTGTGCTCATAAAAATAAAACAAAATAAAATATCTGTAAATTTTACACACATACCTAAGCTTTACCTAGTAGTTGTAGTAATTTTATAGTTTTGTTTAAAGATTAACTTGTAAAAGTGATACCACACTGTTAAATAATAAATAAGAAATTTACAACTATTTTATGGACTTATTTCAATCCGCACATGTCGGCGGTTTCGGGTTTTATAAATAAATTTTAATGCATCAACTGGTGAGTAAACCGCGGGCGCTCGTGTAGTGATATAAAAAATGGTACTGCATTTTGGATGGTGTTATTTAACAAACAATTTTAGTCAGGGTGTATGTGTGTAGGTCTACATTCTTTAATTTTCTTATTTCATATTCCATCTCTCAATCTGTCCACAGCATAGAAATCAGAGGTGGGGAGAAACCCAAAGCCGTTTTGTTAACATGTTCGTCATCTAGCGTATTCGACAAAACAAGTTAATAATACTCCTGCAATGTAGGTAACGTTTTTAAAAAAAGAGACCATTTGCCGCCCGCATTCGCCAAAACTTAGCGTAATTATACGAAATCTTTTTTAATAAATGTTGCGCCATCTAGCGCTTTTGGCAATGAAATTCAGTTATGTAGGTAACTTTTTAAAATAAGAGGTCTTTTGCGAAGCGCATTCATCAAAACATGCTAATTTTCCGAGTGTACGATAAACGTGACCACCACGAAGCCTTATTTGCGCATGACTCAAATCGCCGTTCGGGTCCGTTGCTCATACTTTTTGAACGCATTTTTCGGCCATTTGCAACCGCGCATCTCATATGTAATATTCCTCTCCCCCTTAAAACCTCTTTGGTCCACACGTCCTGCCCACTTTCATTTTAACCTCTTTTTTTTAACTGCATAACATAATACTGGTTCTTACTCTAATTATGTGGTTTAGCACTCTGCCTCTGAGTTATATATTCAACATCCACTTGTCCATTGGTCTCTGCGCCACTTGTTTAAAGCCACCCTTCTGGTGAGGGTCAGTGTTTCTGCTCCATATGTAAGAACCGAAAGCACACACCCACCAAACACCTTTCTTTTCAAGCAAACTGGAATATCTGACATGCAAATTTGCCTCAGTTTTCTATAGCTGGTTTTACACTTATCAGAACTTCTTGTCAAATAAGTTAGACCAAGTTTACCTTAAATAAATTTGTTTATGTAAAAACAGAAAATTGGATATCAAAATAATTCAAGATCGCCTTGTCAATTTGGTTTGAATGATTAGAACACGTCCTATTTGTCGTCAAATGTTTTGATACAAAACTTCCCAACCAACCCAATGAATTAAAAATTGACAGTGGGCAACTGGGGCAACTACCTAACCTCTGTTTTATCGTGATTGGTGTGGTGTCTGGTTTTATCCTTATATTTGCTTTAAGGAAGTTTGTCAAATTATTTTCCTTTATTTTACACTTCTCTCTTTAAACAAATTGTATCAAATAATTGATCAAACTTATTAGACAAGAAATTTGATAAGTGTAAAACCAGCTTATAAGATTATGGTGAAATTCACCAACACTTTGAATGGTATGTTGGGTGGTCTAGACCAGGGATGGTGAACCAAAGTCACGCGTGGCACAAATGGCACGCAAGGTAAAATTTTGGACACGCGAGTGTTGATATCTTTTCTAGTTAATATTCAACAGCGGCCGGAAGGAGCAATAATGGAAGTTTAAATGTAATTTTAAAGTGGTGACCTTTGTTTTTGCCATTCAAAAAAATTTGCGAAGCAGTGTGGAAAATCTTAAATACAGAAAGTAGTAGGTAAAAAGGTATTGGAAAAGTGGGGACCTTTGTTTGTGCTCTTCAAAATTTTTTACTGACTTAAAAATATTTCATTGCACGCGTAGGGCATCATTTTACAATTTTGTAAAAAATTGCGTTGATACCAACAGGTTCCCATCCATGGTCTAGACAATCACAATTGAGTAAGGTCATCCAGTGTACCTTCTATTAAAAGTTCGATAGGATGATGTGTTATTATTAGGTTTTTAATAAGTTAGTAATGATTCTTAAAATGTAGAGTGAACTGAACCAAAAAAGTGTTCGGCCACATTTCGAATCTCGCTTACTAATTGCTGTACCGATACGGAAGCCAAACCGCGGTCCCTAGCAAATGCGTACGTTTAATACCCTCAGTGGCGCCTTTACCAAAAGGCTGAGTAGGCTGAAGCCTATGGCGGCATTTTTAGGGGGCGGCAGACGTTCTTTGAGGGGCTCTTCAAGAAATATTTCTGAAGGAAAAAAGAAGAAGAAGGGGGCGGCGAAAATAAAATAGCCTAGGGGCGGCAAACATGTAAGTGCGCCTCTGAATACCCTCCACCAATCTGCTATGTACTTTCCCGCACTTCACCGCTGCAACAAGCGCGCCATTTTGAGCAGGGCTGCCGGCCCACCGCTTTCGTCTTTCGTCGGACCCAACCTCAAATATTTACTAAGAGGTTTAATTCCCTATGGTCGGTTTCCCCACCTATACAACACGCAGCAAAAATCGCTCGCTCGCTTGCTCGCTCGAAATAACTACTAGGTATTACACATTATTAAATAGTAAGAAGCAGGATACCCTGCAGTTACGGAAATCCGGACACCCTGTGTATTTTAAGGGATTTAAAACAGTATTGTCAATAAAGTTTATCTCAGAATAAAGCGAAATATAAATATTATTTTCAAAAAAAGTAACATATGCACCGCGACTAAAGTACATTATTTCACCAAACGACTTCATAAAAATGAAACATTGCATTTTGGCCGGCAATACGGCACATACCATTAACTTTATTTCCAAATTGACAGCCGTGTTTTTTTACCAAATACACATGTTGCGATTGCCAAAACCGTAAACTATTTCTGGATCATTTGTTATTTTTTACTTTTTGTAGGTGTCTCCGGCTCCATCTTGCTAATTACTTTGTTTATAACAATGTCGCCCTGTTCGAGTATTTTTAGAACTGTATTGCATCGTGCAACTTAGTAAATCAGTACTGTCATAGAGAATAATTAGGTGCATAAAACAATGCGGTATTCTATGGTCGTAGGCTGGGACAGTCGCTTGGTTACCTTTGCTTAGGCCTTATATATATTTTTGAATAATCAACACCTTTCCTATTTTTAAGAATAATATGTCAAAAAATATATTTTTTTCGTGACATTGGGTCATAAATAATTTCTCTTTGGTTTCTTTTAAATTTGTTTTTATAAAAATTTACAGTTTTTGTTTAAAGTCAAGACCTCCCCCTGCTCAACTTTAGAATTGTTTGGTATTTTTTATAAAAATTCCACACCACTGTTTTTGACAAATCCAAATGTGTAGTTTTGGCTGCATTACCATGACAACACAAGTATTTATCGGATTTTTTCCTTCTGCCTGGGGTACCCTGGAGCGAATTATAGTGGACATTTTTTGACATAATCATTGAATTTGTTTTAACGTCATGTCTGTCATTCACATACATAATAAAAGAAAATGTCATTTTATGCCAGTTGTAGTATTTTAGATGTAACATATTAAGAAACAATGTAAGGTTTAAAGTCCCTAAATGACAATTTTATACAACTTACAGTTAGTAAAAATAACATCATAGGACTAAAGTAATATACATAAGTGAAGAGCGAACGAAAGCAAGGTATAGATAGGTCTAAAAAATTAAAATAACTATTTTTAACAACTGTAGATAATCTAAGTGATATATAATATAAAAGAATAAACAATGATAAGCTCTAATATTATATATATTTGCAACTACAATTGGTAACATGGAAAATATTTGATTTATGGTAAAATTTTAAAGCTCGTGTCAAAGTTATACACATTTAATTTAAAAGAATATTATTTTAAACAAGCTGGTGTGAAATTTTCTCGACTACCACACGTGCCTAATTATTCCGGGAAATTTTTCTTGGCCACAAATATTTTAAGAAGATGCTTCCTCGCCTCGCCTGCGGCTTGAGATAATTTTCAAAATATTCGTAGCCTTGAAAATGTCGGAAATAAATTTAGTGGTATTACAAGTGAAAATTTGAGGACTTTAGTAAGACAAGCATTAACCCCATATCAGTTAAAAAACTGACATAAATGTTAAACTGAAGTGTTGGGTGAGGAGTGGTTGTTAACTGGATGGGTGACCGCCGGAGAGCATCGCAACACGGTGCTCTACACGGGGGTCAGTGAACGGATCGAGCAGCAACCATCCAAGCTATGAAATGAACGGCGTGTGAATGAGAAGGAGCAGGGTCAATGCACAGTAAGCCTCTAGGCTGCAGCGCACCACCTAGAGGGCGGTGAAGTCGGACGTAGGTGGAAGACCCTAAAAGGCGAAAAGTGTTGGGCGCTATTTTGAAAACAAGTAAATGGAAAGGGAGGTCTTGTGGCACATCATTTTACAGCTCCTGAAAAGTACTTTATAACTCTTAAGCATAAAGGTCAATATATTTACCCACTACAAAATGCCGGCATTTTAAGAATTACCTAAATACCTTATTGGTATGACCATATTGCTGAAACTAATAAAGTTAGATACACTTTTGTTATATTTTTCTTAAAGCTCTTTAAAGATTTATTTAATAGTAATATTGGTGATAATATACAGGGTAGGACAAGAAGTATATATTTTTTTAATGACGCACCCTGGTATTATATTACCATTAAGATATTTAAAAGATCCTTAAGAAAATACCATATTAATTTATATCCAGCTTTATTAGTTTTGGAAATATGGCTATCCAAATCGGATATTTAGGTTATTTTTAAAGTACTGCCATTTGTAATCGGTAAAGGTGTTGACTGTATTCTGGGTTTATAAAGTACCCGTCAGGGAGCGATTTAAAATAATGTGCCACAAGACCCCTTTTTCAAAATGGCGCCCAACTCTCAGTTTTCCATTTATATCCGGCGTTTCTTGCCTAAGCTTTGGTTTATGTTTTCTTACTAAAGTGTTCAAGTTTTTATGAAAAAACACCAAATAATTCAAAACTTAGAAGGGTGGGTCCCGACTTTAGACAGGCACTGTATGTTTTTATTTTATTTTTAATTTCCTTTTAATTTTCGCGACGGATTGCTTAAAATTATGTTAAATTGCCGGTATATCTACAGCACTAAGCTTAGTGTCTTAGATCAAATGGGGATTAGAAAAATTATTGCACAGTGAACAAGGCCAGCCACTAATAATACCGGCCTTATTTTGACATCTGAGCTTGCGCAGATGCGTGATAGGATAAGGTGACTCCCTTTAATAAGAATAGTGCCTGGCTTTACTTATGTCGGTTTTAGATCGTGTATTATTTGAACTTCGAGAACTGTTTGTTTAACCAAACGGCTGCCGACCACAAAATCGAAAAGTTTTTAGAAGTAAAATACTAAAACCTTGCTTTTTCAAATATATTTCCTTAATTGTGTTAAACAAAACCCTACAACACAAAAACAATAAAAAATCTACTAAAATTTGTTTACCTTTTTTTTAGGTTCATGTTACTATTAACATGATTTGCAATAACTCTAAATTAGTGGGTACAAGCACTATTTAAATAAGGCCGGTATTAATAATTCCCTGAGCTTAATAAGGCAACTTGCAATAATCTCTATTATATCTAATATTTTGATTTAAATGACCGAATTTTCAGATGAATAAGAAATAGATAGATCGTATGTGGTATTTTATAATGCTCTTTAAAATAAAAATTTTTAAGGTGATGCAATATACAGGGTATTTTATTTTTATTTATTCTTATATTTAAAATGCAGTATATGTCAAACTAAAGAATATTGGTTCTTGGGTTTGGACCTCGCCAATTGAAATTGAGGCATTTCCCTAGAGAGGGGCCTATCGGTCGATAGGCTCTTTTTTCGAGATCATTGAAAAGGAGCCGCCAACTATAAATCCTCTAAATTTTTGTAGGGATTTGCCAACACTATGCGTTGTTGTTAACGTTTCTCTGACATTCCTTCAATATAAAATTTCACTTGGCTTTTTCTTGAAACCAAAATTTTGTCTATGGGCCTTTATTCGGGAGAATGTCTCAATTGTTTATCGACGTTTCACTATCGACTTGCAAAGGATCGTTACTGTGCAAGATTACTGATTGATCATTCAGCGTTCGAAAAAAATATCTGGCTACGCCCTTGACTAACGAGAAAATAATTGTAATAGATGAATCTGCGACAACAATACAAAGTCACCCAAACTAATTTAAAAATTCTATATGCATGTATTAAAAAAATACGGGTTTGAAAAAATCGTACACTTTCCTATATTTATGAAGTAAAAAATAGGTATATTAGGTTTTGGGATCACATCTCCATCAAAAATTTACGTATTATAGATTTATGTCACGTAGCACACGTGGGCCTTTAAGTAACATCTGGAGCTCCTTCCGCGAAATTTCAAAATGTGAAGTTTATATACAAACCACATCGAGACCTAAACATGAGGGAGAAATTTATACAGAACAGTTTCTGTAACAAATTTTAATTGGGCATAAAGATTTAAGATATAAGTACGTGGGGTGTTCCATAACTATTTTTTTTAATAACAGCCATTTTTAACACGCTTTTATTAACTTGGGTTGTAACTATCTATCTATCTATGTAACGGAATCTTTGAGCCTAATTTTTACCAGCTTCCAGCTATTCGATTTCTTTGAAACTTAGCACACATATTAAGGACCCATGACAATGCAATAATCGTAAACAGTATCCCGTTATCCTGGTTAGGATCGCCAGGATAAAAAAATTCCTTTATATTATAAAAACAACACCTGTGTTGCCATCTTTTGGCAACATCCCAAACTTTTTTAGTGAATAACTGAAGCATTTTTACATACATACATACATACATGCATATCGAACTAAAAAAATGAAAAATAAATAATAGTTTAAAAAACTAAAAAAACACGCTTTTTATATGCAACCGAACTAAAAATTAGAAAATAATTTTTCATTAAAAAAAAATATTGTCACTTCAGAGTAAAAAGCGTGGGGTGCATTTTACTATTTTTTCATAACTTCTTCCCTCATAGATATTGGCAAATATAATAATTATAACATTTAATATGTTAAGCACCCCACGCTTTTACTCTGAAGTGACAATATTTTTTTAATGAAAAATTATTTTCTAATTTTTAGTTCGGTTGCATATAAAAGCGTGTTTTTTAGTTTTTTAAACTATTATTTATTATTAATACACTTATTCATGCTCTCGAACCATTCGTTGAATCAGGCTGCCTACTGTTCTCTTTAGAATAGAGGAGCATACTTCATTAAAACCTGCCAATAATTCAATGTCGGCCTTAGAATTTTCTTACTTTTTAATTTCTTCTTTACAAAAGGAAACAAACCAAAATCACAAGAAGCTCTTGTAATAGAGAGGGGCAAACAAAGTTCGGTAAAGGCACTCTAGCAGTTACGGTTTTTGTTTTTAAGTACTACCGTTTTTATTAATTATAATTAACATATTATATTATAACTATAATTATAAAACTTCTGCTGCCAAAAAAACCGTAAGCATTCTTTGTTTACTGATTTTGACTTGCGCACCTGAACTAGTTGCTCTTTATCTTCAAACACCCAGACTACTTTGGGCTTTAGTTCTATTCTATTCTATTTTCTGTTCTTTCTTCTGGTTCCTTTAGGTCCAATTCACCAGCTCTCCCCCTTCTGGACTACGCTTTCCAGGGCTTCGTCAGCGGAAAATCTGGATAATCGAGCTTGTAGCTCCCAGAAATTTCAAAATAATAAAAATATATAAATCAATGCAATGCATAAATTGACGGCTGTCAAACCAAGAACTACTACTGGTGTTACGTATAACCTTCTCTCGTCACTATCGACAGTTTCCATGGCACGCCCATCTATTTCCCGCCATTTGAGAAATACCTCGTGTTCACTACCAAACAGGATACCATCAGCTTATAGGAATCTTCGTTCACATCGCTTAGCCCCAGAAAAAAGAAGCATAAATCTTTACTCGATCCCCGAAGGTAAAAACGCCCGTACAGTTCCTCTAACTGCCACACCGGAGAAAATTATGTAATTATTTACGCAACGTCCGCACTGTTCAAAGGTCAGAACAAAGGGTGGGCTTTAGTTTGGGGATCATAATAATACACCCAAGTTTCATCACCTATAGCAATTAAAACTACTTGCTTAGATCCCCCGGTTTTCAAACTTTTTTGGCATATCTTGGCACCATGTTACACAGACTTGTTCTTGTTCAGGAGTCAAGAACACCCAGAGCGTTAAACCTTGCGTATTTTTGAATGGTCGGTAATTATTCGATGAATAGTGGATATAGGAATGTGCAAGATCTCTTCTGTCTATATGTTATACGGCGTTCTTGTTTTAGAGACGTAGAAATAGTCTTCATGGTTTTATCAATCATAATTTTAACAGGGCGACCTGGTGGACTTATTAACAATCAAATAGTGTTTTATTTAAATAATATCATTGTATTTTTTATTTAAATTAATCAAAGTATAGCTGGTTTCTTGAAATAAGAAATTTGAAATCGTTTTCGGCTGAACTGGAAGTTATAGAAAACAACTAAATCCGCAGAACAATGCAAATTTATGTGATATAGATACGTACTAAACTTCAGTTTAAAATTTTTACAAATAATAAAGTTATAAGGAGGTGAGCCGGCTAAGATATGGTATTTCAGGAGGAAAATTTTCTCGGAAACTACTAAATCGAATTGAAAAAACTAAAAATTGTTACATAGAGAATTTAAAACCCTTTAAAAGGAAGTATCACTTACGCTTTTTGACGTTTGTGTTGGTGCTGGGAGGGGATAGCCTTAAATAAGTAAATTTTGACACAATAATGTGTCCCCTTAAAAATAAGAATTAACGTGTTGTAGCATTTTTTTAAAAGGTGTACGAAAACAAAATTATATGGGGTGATTCGTTTTAATTGCACTGTATAAATGTTGGTAAATCTGGCAAACTTGTCTAATCGATTTTTTAATCGATGCTCTTCTCAAGGTATGCATAATAGGATTTAATTTTAAGTTAGTTTAAAATATATTTTTACTTGACCATAAAGTAACATACCTACGGATAAGAGAAACCATGGCATGCTAAAATTTTCGTACCGCTTTTGCGGCAGGCTTGTCATTTTTCCAGTTTACACTTTAAATGCGTCGGTCGAAGCCTCGCCTCGTGTAACATCAGCGGTGGGGAGACACGTAAGCTTACTGAAATGACTAACTGGCGGTATTTCAACGAGAAACGAATAAAATTATATTGGGAGTTTTCGCATGACCTGTCCTTAAATCGGCTATTCCATGATAACTCTTATAATTTCCTTACTCTATGACTTGACGTACAGGATGTCTGCGAAAAACTACCCAAATACTATTTTAGATTTAATTCTAAACGGCATGTTGTATAATCTTTCTTAAGGTAGGTGGATAAATTATAATGCTTCAGCTAATAACCAAAGCTCACAAATCAATGCTTCGATAAATTATTTAGCCCTACAGGCATCCTTTAAAGGGTTGTCTTTAGGGGATTTATTGATAAATGTCTTTCGGAAAGCATTTAGGGGTTTCAACTATTTAGGTTAATTGAAGGGGATAAATTAGAACATAAAAATACATACAGAAGCAGCAAAATAATCATACACATAGGCAATCTGAAGAAAAGAGACAGTCTAACGTGATAACCGGCATGTAAACATTTCGCATTGGATGGCTAATCGCACATCCTTTTTTGTTGCTTTACTGGTCGATATACTTTTAACTTTTGCTTGTACAGGGTGTACCACCGGAAACTGCTGCGATCGATGTCTCGAAAAGTTGGCCTTGAAAATTTGGTAACATTAGGAGTCAGTGGAGGACATTCAACGAAAATATTTTGACAGTTTTACCATTTCCGGTTATACCGGAAGTTAATGTCAACTTCCTTATTTTAAATGGAATCATCAAATATTCATCCTCTACTTATGAGCGGCCAAGTTTTACAGAGCAAAGAACACCTTTACTCTTGTGGGCATCACATTTGAAAGTAACTGGCATAAACACATTGTATCTATAGCCACGGCAGCTTCAAAAAGCTTGGATTTCTCTTTCGAGCCAAAAGTATTTTTCCCCCTTCTAATTTATACACTTTATATGTGTCCCAAATCCGATCTCCTTGGAATATTGTTCTCATATCTGGGACATGGCGTCCCCCACAACCCTAAGCATTCTTGATTCTATTCAAAGAAGAGCTATTCGTCTCATTAATGATCCTTCACTTACAGAAAGGCTTCCCCTCTCTTGCACATCGTCGGACTGTGGGGATTTATCGCTTTTTATAGGTACTTCATGGCTTCTGCTCTGAGGAATTGTCCAGTATAGTTCCTCCACTTATGGTTCCCAACAGAGAAACTCGTGGTTCCGCGCGTATGCATCCCTATATGGTCCAACTGGACAGGCCCCGAACTTCCCACGTTGTTCGTTCTTTTATCCCTAGAGTTTCTAGGTTGTGGAACCTGCTGCCCGCGGAGGTCTTTCCTTCCCCCAAATTTTCAAGTATTTAAATCCCGTGTCAACAAACTTCCTCTTATCTCGCTTAAGACACCCACGGTACGTTAGTATTTAGGCTTTTAGCCTTCGTGATTTGCCCAAAGATAAAAAAAAATACCCTATATACTATTTATTTTTAGGATTCTGCCTAAAATTCTAAACCTAAATTATATATAGGGTGTAATAAGATTTTGACTTATTTAAAATTTTACGTGATAAATGACTTTTGCAAGCCATTCGACATGACCATCAATTTTTTCTAAACAAAAACCTTTAATATGATTTTGGGGTTAAGATCCTCGTAGTGAAAGAACTTCTTTTGTAGACTGTATTGATATTTTTACATTTTTACAAGTAGTAAATACAGAGTGGTCAAAAATAATCGTTAAAAATTATAACAAAAAACAATATATGTATGAATATATATATATATATATATATATATATATATATATATATATATATATATATATATATACCTTAAATATTTTCAAAGTCATTTTTTTCAAATGAAAACCTCCATCTTTGTTAACCTTATCCTATTAAGCATCAAAAGTAAGGGTAAGTTTGTATAGGAATTTCTACTCTAAAAATTTATAGTTTTCAAAATAATAACAATTTAATATTTATCTATTCTATCAATGCTTTTAAGTACGGAAGTTTCTCCGAACGTTTGGGAAATCGATATTTGTAATGGCAAAATAGTGAATGATGATGGTTTTCGGTTCGAAACGTCGCATAAATGTAAAGTGTGATATATCGTTCGATTTACAAATAAAATACAAGTTTATTAAGCCCAAAACCAAATATTTCTCCCATTTAAAAAAACAAAGTTGATGATGGTGGCTCAAAGACGAAACGTCGGATCTTAAATTTATTGACATCATTTTTTATAACACAAAAAGTAGCAATGTTAATGTGCTGTTTGTTTTAAAATATCTAAGATCTTTTATAATAAATAAAAGAAATCTTGGTTTTTTCTTTTTTTTCTTTTTTGACGTGACAACGTCTTATAATTCGACGGAGCCGGCTGCAGGCACTCAAAAAACGTTACTCATGCGGCGTTACCTCGCTCTGAAGCGTTCCATTTAAAGCTTGAAATTCAAGAGAGAGCGCGGAACGAGCGACAAAGTGGCACAATCTCCGCGTTAAGCAGCGTTGGACATCTGTGTCTCTCCTACTCGAGTGAGAGGTCTGCGCAGTGAAAATTGAATGTGGTGTCAATTGTTTATAGCAACGATAATTGCGGCGATAAAGGTTTTTAAATTTTTAAACGGAATATTGTTTAGCATAAAAAAACGCAACTTTGCCCAAATTTAACTAACTCTTTATCTCTTATAATTACCCAGATAGCAATGCTAATGCATCGAATTTGTAACAGCCTGTATAAATAAAAATAAAAGATGTTTTTAAGTAAATTAAAACAAAAAATGGGGATGCTAATTGGCATAAAACCATTTTATACGGGTTTTACGTATTTTTCCAAAAAAAAACTAATTTTATTATTACTAGTTTATCTTCTGCCTGCCTCCCCTAAAGAACATCCTTTCTACGCCCCTGAGTACAGCAAATAAAGCTGTAAAACTTCGAGGCAATTTTTTAACGCTTAATCCAATTTGGCTACAGCAAAGCCAAAAAAGTTACAGTCAATAAAATAGCTGTGAAAAATGTTTTTCGTAATTTTTCGCACCTTTTATTGTATCAGTAAATTTTCACTGTGGCTTAAAATTTATTTTGAGGTTTTTTAAATCCAAAAGTTGGGATAATTCTTTGTTTGTTTGCCAGGTTTCGGGAGTGAAATAAACGTACTCAGTATTATTGATAGTTACGTTGGGTTGATAGAGTTCTTTGTGAAAATATTTTAAAATAATGCCGCTATTTTTTTAATAATCAGTGATTTATTTCTTAATCTGATTGTTAGTAATCGACCTTAATACTGAATTCGGAAGGAATATTAGTTAGTTTGGGGGTTAGTAGGTAAAAAATCCTTGACGGGAAAAAATGTTAAATTTTATCTCTGTTGATAGGTTGTAAAAAATTATTATACCACTACTTTTACACAAGGAAGCAAAGGTATAAGTTTCATTTTGAAATATTTTATTATACATAACTTACGTTTCCTTTATATCAAAAGTCCAATAATACTTTTTTAACCTAATAATAATCCAAATAATTATTCAAAATTTCCCGACTAATTCAAAAAAATTCGAATAATTCGAGACATTTCGAATAATTCAAATATTTTTCGAATAATTCGAAATTTTTCAAATATTCGAATTTTTTCGAAATCTTACGAATTATTGTAGTTGAAAATTATTGTATTTCGCATATTCGTCATACATGGTATTTCATAAATATGTTAATAAACTTAAAAAATAATTTATCTTTTGCATTTTGTACAGGGTCTTTCAAAAATTTTATATTAAAAATGTAAAAGAGAATTTTATTTTATATATATATATTTATATTAAAATAAAAAATTGAGCAATTGTCTTCTTCAGATTATTAATTAAAAAAAAAAGGATATTATGGGTCAGTGAATATATGCCCAATGTTATGGAATCTCAATTCGATAAAATAAAGAATCCATTCAAATTTTGATAATTAGTAAATAGTTCGAATTATTCGTGAATTATTTAAAAAAAGGAATTATTCGGAACTTTTCGAATAATTCAAAAATTCGAATTATTCGATTCCAATTTCGAATCGAATATTAATATTATTCTCACACCCCTATTACAAATTTTTAATTTAAATCTGTCAAATCACAATCTAGATTGAAACCTTTGTATTGTAAGTAACTTAATATTAAATATTTCATTATTTTATTTTTTAAAGTAATCATAACTTTTTTTATATTGTGTAAGAGCAGAATAGTTCTTCATAATATATGAAAGTTTTAATTTTCTTAAAATGTTAAATAAACTTTTGAATTTTATTCTGGAGAAAAGCCAAATAATATTTACTTCTACTTTAATAATTACCCGAATATCATATCTAAATGGCCATATTTCCAAGAGTAATGAAGATAGATGTAATTAATTTAATATTTTCCTAAAGCGTTTTTAAAGATCTTTTTAGTTTTTATTTTAATACCAGTATTATTATTTGGCATATTTTCTTTACATCTCTAAATCACCCTACGTATTTTTCGTCGATAATAGTACTATTTGTTAGTTTTTTTATTTTTTAATCATGCAAATATCTCAACAAAAAATAAAAGCATAAGATAAATATCCTCAAAACTAGTGTATATGTGTTGTGACTAAATTTCAAAAATTTGTCATCGATAAATCCAAGAAATGGCGGCGGAAATTTTTTAAATTGGCAAAAAAATAACTTTGGCCAGCTCCAACATTTTTTATTTACGATGGGCTATTTTTTACACCTGAAGTAACGTATTACGTCTTCGCTACAAGGTTAAGATCAAATATTTTTTATTGTGGTTATTTTAGATACCGCCCATCTTGAAAGTCAAATAAAAACATAAATTATCGCTTGTGAAAGGTAAGGAAATTTTTGCACACGTTTTTTTGGGAACATTGTGATTTGGCGGTAATTTTTCTACATTATTCATTTAATATTATACAGGGTGATTCAAAAATCGATCACGAAACTTAAGGGGGTGATTCTACTTGACAAAATAAGGGTAGAGCTTTATATATATTTTTTCAGAATGTCATTCGTTTTCGAGTTACAAACCGTCAAAGTTCAATTTTTATTTTAGTTTTTTCACCATATTGCATTTATTTTTTAACCAATCCGGTTGATATTTTGCACACAAATCGAGCTTTTCAGATTCTAAAATTTTAAGACAAAAGTACTTTTTTAAATACCGCCAGAGGGCACTTTACCTAAAACTTAAAATTTATTTACATCATAACTCTTTTATTTTGACAGATATCGCAAAGCTGGGAGCGCCATTTTATAGACAATCAAAAAGTTAAAAAATAAGGTACTCTATTAAAGTCGATAAACCTCACCGTTTAGGCACCAATAGACATCAAAGTTTTCATCAATTTCAATCAAATTACCTACATACATACAGGGTGTCCAGTAACTCAACCGACAAACTTTGAGAGGCGATTCTACAACGGAAAATAAGAAAAAAACTATACAAACATATGTCCTAAACGTCTAAGTTTTTGAACTACGGTGTGTTAAATAATATATATATATATATATTTTTAAATTTTTAACACACCGTAGTTTAATAACTAAGACGTTTAGGACATATGTTTATCTGAAGTTTTTATTTTCTTTTTTGTTGTAGAATCGTTTGGTTAAGTTTGTCGGTTGAGTTACTGGACATACTGTATGTATGTAGGTAATTTGATTGAAACTGATAAAAACTTTAATGTCTGTTGGTGCCTAAACGGTGAGGTTTATCGACTTATAACTTAATAAAGAATATTAATGAGCATCGCTCGTAACACTCTATATTAACGAGCATCGCATTCACTTTTAGATAGTTCTGTATAAAATAAACTACAGGGTGTCCATTACTTGGAACACAGAGAAACTACAGATTCTGAGACAGATTCCTTATAACATTATATGAGAACATGACCAAACATACCTATTAGCAATTAAAATTAAGCGACTTGGCATCTTTGCAATTGTAATTTAGCGCCCCCATGGCAAACTTTTCATAACTCTTGTGGGGTACTACGAAATGTCTAAGTCTAAGTAATATGTTGCTTGCTTACTGTGAGTATCGATTTTTTTAAACAATTTTTAATGATGTATTGGATTAACTCAATACAAAAAAAAAACATGTTAGTCTACAACTTTTATTGATGTTTTATTGATTGTCATCATTGATTTCGGTAAACAATTTGCATTGATAAAAAATAAATGGAAAAGCTGCACGTGTTTAACCTATTCCCAAGAAAGGATCTAAAATTCTTTTAACTATGGACCCATTTCACTTCTTTCGTAAAGTATTGGAGAAAAAAAACACAAAAGTTTGCATGACAGGCAATATGGATTCCGTCACAAGAGATCTACAGCAGATCTTCTTTCCTTCGTATCACACAGCTGGAACAAGTCTTTTGAGTTTCTAGGTGAGTCCCAGATCGTTGCTCTTGATATATCTAAAGCTTTTGACCACGTCTGGCATGCCGCGCTCCTCAATAAACTTTCCTCCTACGGTCTTCCAACTAAACTCTGCTTATGGCTCTCTAGTTTTCTTTTTGATCGACGTATATCAGTTATTGTGGATGGTCACTCTAGCATCGACTTTGTTTTTTATTCACATCAACGACTCTCCAACAAAAAATTCAATTCACAGCTTTGCTGACGATAATATCCGTCAGTCCAGTTGTCGGGTTGGCAAACCAATTTCTAATCCTAACTGGGAAAGCAAACGCAGGGCGACGCAGGTATCTCTTTTACAGGACCTTAGTATAATATTGGATTGGGGTGACAAAAATATTGTTTTATTTAATACATCCAAAAACAGTCATGTTCCAAGTCTCGGAAAAAGTCATCACACAGACACAATTTACTCTTGTGGGCGTCCCATTTAAGAATGACCTTAACTGGCATCAACAAATTGTATCTATAGCCACGGCAGCTTCAAAAAGCTTGGTTTTCTCTTTCGAGCAAAGGAAGTATTGTTCCCCTTCTAATTTGTATACTTTGTATGTATCCCAAATCCGATCCCCTTCAAAATAGGCTCTTATATTTGGGGAATGAAGTTATCCACAACACTGAGCATTGTTAATGTTATTTAAAGAAGAGATGCTAGCTATATCAACGATTTTTTGCTTACAGAGAGGCTTCCTTGTCTTGTCCATCGTCGGGCTGTAGGGGATCTTTTACCCTTTTATAGGTACTTCAAAATAATTCCCTCACTTGCAGCTCCCATCGTAAACTTTTCATAACTCTTGTGGGGTACTACGAAATGTCTAAGTCTAAGTAATATGTTGCTTGCTTACCGTGAGTATCGATTTTTTAAAACAATTTTTAATGTTTTATTGGATTAATGCAATACAAAAAAAACATGTTAGTCTACAACTTTTATTAATGTTTTATTGATTGTCATCATTGATTTCGGTAAACAACTTGCATTGATAAAAAATAAATGAAAAAGCTGCACGTGTTTAACCTATTCCCAAGAAAGGATCTAAAATTCTTTTAACTATAGACCCATTTCACTTCTTTCGTAAAGTAATGGAGAAAAAAAACACAAAAGTTTGCATGACAGGCAATATGGATTCCGTCACAAGAGATCTACAGCAGATCTTCTATCCTTCGTATCACACAGCTGGAACAAGTCTCTTGAGTTTCTAGGTGAGTCCCAGATCGTTGCTTTTGATATATCCAAAGCTTTCGACCAGGCTTGGCATGACGTGCTCCTCAATAAACTTTCCTCCTACGGTCTTCCAACTAAACTCTGCTTATGGCTCTCTAGTTTTCTTTTTGATCGACGTATATCAGTTATTGTGGATGGTCACTCTAGCATCGACTTTGTTTTTTATTCACATCAACGACTCTTCAACAACAAATTCAATTCACAGCTTTGCTGACGATAATACCCTTCAGTTCAGTTTTCGGGTTGGCAAACCAATTTCTAATCCTAACTGGGAAAGCAAACGTAGGGCGACGCAGATATCTCTTTCACAGGACCTTAATATAATATTGGATTGGGGTGTCAAAAATCTCTTCTAATTTAATACATTCAAAAAAAAAAATCGTGAACCATGTCGCGGAAAAAGTCATCATATACTTATTCTTTACTTATGAGCGGCCAAGTTCTGCAGATCAAAGACACAATTTAATCTTATGGGCCGACCCATTTGAGAATGACCTTACCTGGCATCAACAAATTGTATCTAAAGCCACGGCAGCTTCAAAATAGTGTCTTATATTTGGGGAATGAAGTTATCCACAACACTGAACATTGTTAATTTTATTTAAAGAAGAGATGCTAACTATTTCAAGGATCCTTTGCTTATAGAGAGGCTTCCTTGTCTTGTCCATCGTCGGGCTGTAGGGGATCTTTTACCTTTTATAGGTACTTCAAAATAATTCCCTCACTTGCAGCTCCCTATAGAGAGACTCGTGGTGGCACACGTATACATCCCTATACGATCCAACTGGGTAGGCCCCGAACTTCTCATGTAGTTAGTTAGGTTGTTGGATGATGATGATGCCTAATTTTTTTCTAAAATTTGATGCCCTAAAAAAGTTTGTTTCTAGCCGAGACATAAACCGAAAATCGGGTGATTTTTTTAAAATATCTTCTGTCATTTTTGTCAGCTGATTGACGGTGTTGCAACATTGTTTGACGGTGTTGCAACATTGTGTTTGTTAATCTGAATCATGCATGTTTAAATGTTGATAATAAGAAAGATAAAAAAATATTTGTAATTTATTTCGATACTTATTAATACGTTTCAAATAAAGTAATAATACTAAGGATCTAGGTGTTTTTGGCATTGTCAAATTCAAATTCGATGTTGATATTCTATGTGTCAAGAGGATGGCGTCACCTACACCACCTTCAACCGTCGCAATTTTTTTAATGTACTGCTTAAGTAAAACATTGCACTCTGTATTCAAATACAAAAGTTAAAAGAGCGTAAAAATTTATAATTGGACATCCGGTACATGTTAACATATTCACTAGCAGTAAATATCAGTAGTAACAAATAACCAGACTAAAATTGGTAATAATAATGATCGTTTTAATTCACTATCTATTTATGTACCTAAATTAATATTTAAACAAGAATAAAATCACTGTATGTCATATAATTGCTACTACTATCTTACTATAATTAATTAATAGTTTGCCAGGTTATGTGGTATGCCAATTATAATACAATTCAGTTACGATAATAGGCTGACTAGGTTTATTTCTAATCAGTAATAGGTTTCTCTATTAAAGCCGTTTTTATGATGTTGCGTGAATCTTTATTATACTATACCACTACCCTAGAAACAAATCATATTTAATAAAAAGAAAAACATTGACGTCAAGTGGTGACATTAGCGAATAATGTTAAATTCTTGCCATATATCAAGAAATGTGTTTTAGTTGGGACTCCAACCATCTGTAATTTAACCCTTAGGTTAGAATTGACATGACATTGTAAAACAGTTCTTAGAGTCGTTTTTATGATGTTATGTCAATCCTTGGTTTACTATACTACTACCCTTCTTCTTCTTTTTGGTGCCATATCTGTCTTTAGACGTTGGCTATCATCAAGGTTAGTTCTGGGCAGTATATATATATATATATATATAGGGTCGCGACATACGGACTGTCATCATTTGACAACATCGTGAAATCTTTCCCTGTCAGCAGCTGCGCAAAAACATCCTCAACTGTCTTATATTGGGCAACCATGAGAGTTTTTACGTCCAATCCATCGTTTTCCCTCGACCTTTCCCGAAATAATGAGACGTAGCAATCGATATTTAGGTCCTCTGATTATATGAGCGAAGTATTCCGTTTTCTTCATTTGATTGTATTTAGGAGTTCTTTTCTGAATTCATCATTCTCAACACGTCTTCATTAGTAGTGTTATGTCCAAGAAATTTTCAGCATCTTCCCGTAGCACCAAAGCTCAAACGCCTCCAATCTGTTAATTGTAGTCGCTTTAAGAGTAAAGGTTTTACATCCCTAAAGTAAAATCGCCTATACCGGGTGACAACAAAATTGATATTTGAAAGTTTTCTCTAAAACTAAAAAGTTAGGTTATGGGTATATTCTAGGTTTTATATCAGGTATGGCTTAAAGAAATAAATATTAGGAAATATACAGGGTGTTCCATTAAAATTACCAGAGCTATCGTACTTGAAAGTTCAAATTTTACAGCACTTCTGGTTAAACAGGAAGTAGTATTATAATGGGCTCTAAGGGTAGAGCCTTTTAAAAGAACTATTTTAAACATTTTAAATTTTTGCGAAAATAATTTGTTTTCCATAAAACTGTATAATGTGCTGTCGTTTGGACATTTTCAAACGCCATTTTCTCTAAAACCAAAAGAGTTAGGTTATGAATATATTTAAGGTTTTATATCAGGAATGACCTGTAGAATTCAAATTCTAAAAAATATACAGGGTGTTTCATTTAAAATATCAAAGTTTATATCACTTCCGGTTAAACCGGAAGTAATGCACAGATGCATTTCCGTTTTAAAAGTCGTTATTCGCATTACATAAATTATTTTAGTATATACAGTGCGTGTCTTAAGTCACGACCCCCTGACAAGTTTTGAATTGTTCGGTATTGTTTGAGGAAAGTGGGCGGACTTTGGTAAGACAACATAAAGCAAATTGTAGGCAACAAATGACAGATATAATTGTCGAACCGATATTTGGGCGCCATTTGTGTCTGGAATATCATTTTTAGGCTCCTGACGAGTACTTTATAACCCTAGAACTTAAATTCAATATTTTCACCTACTACAAAATGGCGGTACTTTAATATTTTCCTGAATACCTGATTTTGAGGGTCATATTTCCGAAACTAATAAAATTAGATATACTTAATGTTGTATTTTTCTGGAACCTTTTTTAAAATTCTTTTTAATGGTGATAATTTATAGGATAGGACAAAAAGTATATATATTTTTTTAATGAAGCACCTTGTATATTATATCACAGTTAAGAAGATTTTATTTTTTTTAAAGAAAATACAACATTAGGGTTTATATTATTTTCGAAAATATGGCCATTTAAATCAGATATTCCGGTAATTTTTAAAGTATCGCTATTTTGTAGTAGGCAAGGGTTTTGACTTTATATTAAAAGGGTTTAAAGTACTCGTTAGGAGCTTTAAAATGATTTCTTCATTTCTATTTTTTTATCAAAGTGACACTGAACTTTTGAGTTTGACCCACTTTATATCTATCATTTCTTGCCTACAATTTGGTTTATGTTGTCTTACTTAAGTCATAATTTTCATAAAACAATACCAAGCAATTTATTTTCTTTAGTGCAATCGTATAGTTTTTAAATTTAGGGACAATATATTGTATCACCGGATGCCAATTTTAGATATAATAGCATCAGTGTATTACTTTCGGTTTAACTGGAAGTGATATAAACTTTATTATTTTAAATGTGTACACTCTGTATATTTTTTTTATTAGAATTTTACATGTCATTCCTGATATAAAACCTTTAATATATCCATAACCTAACTTTTTTGGTTTTGGAGAAAATGACATTTGAAAATGTCTGAAGGACAGCACAATATGCAGTTTTATGGAAAAACAAATGAATATAACACAAATTTAAAATGCCAAAAATAGTTCTTTTAAAAGACTCTGCCTTTAGAAAGCACTATTAAATTACTTCCTCAATAACCGGAAGTGCTGTAAAATTTGAATTTCTAAGTATGATAACCCTGGTAATTTTAATAGAACACTCTATATAGTTTTTAAGATAACATATCTTTTTTAGTTTGAGGTAAAACTGCGTTTAAAAGGTCCAGACGACGACACAATATCCATAAACCTATTTATTGTGACGTCGTTCGGACCTTTTCAAACTCCGTTTTCTCTAAAACTTAAAAAGATAGGTTATGGGAATATCATAGGTTTTATATCAGGAGTAGCCTAAAGAATTTAAATCTTAAAAAAAGGGTGTTGCATTCAAATTAACAGGGTTATCATACTTGGAAGTTTAAATTTTGCAGCACTTCCGGCTAAATCGGAAGTAGTATTATAATGGTCTCTAAAGGTAGAGTCTTTTAAAAGAACTATTTTAAGCATTTTAAATTTTTGTTACGTTCATTTGTTTTCCCATAAAACTGCATAATATGCTGTCGTTTGGATATTTTTAATCGCCATTTTCTCCGAAACCAAAAGAGTTAGGTTCTGAATATATTAAAGGTTTTACATCAGGAATGACCTGTAGAATTTTAATTCTAAAAATATACAGGGTATTCCACTTAAAATGTCAAAGTTTATATTACTTCCGGTTAAACTGGAAGTAATACACAGATGCTATTATATCTAAAATTAGCATCCGGCGATACAATATAACGTCCCTAAATTTGAAAACTATACGATTGCCCTGAAGAAAATAAATTGCTGGATAGTAATTTCCTTGTCACCCGGTATACCAAAACAAATAATGTAATGTGAATTAGGACTTTTAAAACGGTTTAGGAGCGTTAGCACATGCTTTTTATTTAAACTGACATTTGGTTTATGCGCCCCAAAGCGCTCGTGTAAACTAAGTAATATGTTTTTATATTAGGAATACCTTATTGAATTTAGATTTTGAAAAATGTACAGAATGTTTTATTTTAAAAATCAAATTGTATGCTAATTCTAGCTGAACCGGAATGGCATCTGATGACAGAATATATCATATTAGAATTTGAGAGCAGTATGTTTTTATCCGTAAAAATAATAATTTCGTTGTCACCCGGTACTACAAAATGGAAAAAAAAATTAGAGGGATAACATCATTCTGTGTCACTCGTTATACTTTTTTAATTAATTTAGACTTTGACGATTTTTTTTATATATTTTTTTTGTTCCGTTCAAATACTTCTCCACAGACTTTAATATATTACTAAACTGCGGCTCTATTCTATTTTGGTAAGGTCTTTTGCCTATTGCCTATTTTAAAACGTTAGAATTGAAGTAAATAACCTACTTTCTTTACAGCCAAATGGAACTTGTTGTTTTTAGTAAGTTTGTTTTAGAAGTCACTTTATAAAGTTCATTTGAACGTTCATTGGTGTTTTATGTTTGGATAAAAAATACATTTCTCTTCGGCGGTTTTTAACTTTTTAAAAGTAAAACGAATTTTTTAGAACAAGGCAATTGGTTAAAATAAATAATATTCTATTTTTTTATCTTTGGACAAACCATGAAGGCTAAAAGCCTAAATACTAACGTACCGTGGGTGTCTTGAGCGAGGTAAGAGGGAGTTTGTTGACACGGGACTTAAATACTTGAAGATTTGGGGGAAGGAAAGACCCCCGCGGGCAGCAGGTTCCACATTCTAGAAACTCGAGGAGATAAAAGAACGAACCAAGTGGGAACTATACCGGACAATTCTTCAGAGCAGAAGCCATGGAAGTAGCTATAAAAAGCGATAAATCCCCCACAGCCCGACGATGGGCAAGAGAGGGAAGCCTTTCTGTAAGTGAAGGATCATTAATGAGACGAATAGCTCTTCTTTGAATAGAATCAAGAATGCTTAGGGTTGTGGGGGACGCCATGCTTCAGATATGAGAACAATATTCCAACGGAGGTCGGATTTGGGACACATATAAAGTGTATAAATTAGAAGCGGAAAAATACTTTTTAGCTCGAAAGAGAAATCCAAGCTTTTTTGAAGCTGGCTATAGATACAATGTGTTTATGCCAGTTAAGGTGTGACGTATGTGACGCCCACAAGATTGAAGGTGTCTTTGTTTTGTAAAACTTGGCCGCTCATAAGTAGAGGATGAGTATTTGATAACTTTTTAGCGACAAGGAACATGATTGTGTTTTGGATGCATTAAAATGGACGAGATTTTTGACGCCCCAATCCAATATTAAATTAAAATCCTGCGAAAGAGATATCTGCATCGCTCTGCGTTTGTTTTCCAAGTCAGGTCTAGTAATGGGTTTAGGAACCTGAAAACTGGAGTGAAGGGTACTATCGTCGGCGAAACAATTAATGGAATTAGTTGTGGACGAGAGAAGGTCGTTGATGTGAAGAAGAAACAGCGTTGGTGCCAAAACTGAGCCCTGAGGGACTCCAGCATTTACTTGGTGAAAGCTTGAAGAATGGCCGTCCACAATAACTGATATCAGATAGATAACTAGAGAGCCAAGTACAGAGTTTAGTTGAAAGACCATAGGAGGGAAGTTTATTAAGAAGTGCTGCATGCCAGACCTGGTCAAAAGCTTTGGATATACCAACAGCAGCGATCTGGGACTCACCTAGAAACTCAAGAGACTTATTCCAACAGTGTGATTCGAAGGAAAGAAGATCTGCTGTAGATCTTTTATGGCGAAATCCATACTGCCTGTCAAAATTTTGTGTTTTTCTAAGTACTTAAGAATTTGTGAATTAATTAATTTCTCCATTACTTTACAAAGAACTGAGAGAATTGAAATTGGTCTATAGTTAGATGGAAGAGATTTAGATCCTTTCTTGGGAATAGGTTGAACACGTGCAGCTTTCCAGCTCTCCGTGCGTAAGAAATTCGAAGAGATTCGTAAGTTTTACGATGATATACACTCCTGGACAAAAAAAAAACGGACAAAGAAAATTTTGTTAAAATTCAATGTTTAATAACTTTTTATAAATTACATGAGACTTTTTTCAATTTTTGAAACTCCCTCCTTCCTTGGTTTCTAGCGGAAGGAAAATTACGTAATGTTTGCACAGACTCCCCTCTCCCCACGGTAAGATAAGGTCAGATTCAAGTCGCCCCCTCTAAATTCCTCACGAAATTTATGGACGGCTCCTTGGTCCTGTGGTGGCTTTTTCCATCAAGATTATTATTATTTAATATAGGAATTGCAAAAAGTTTTATAGGATGAGGTGTTATACGGGAAAGTACCAAATGTTACATTTTTACCCAAATTTTCGAACACCCTGTGGAATAATTTAACGTCACAATTTTTAATTAGTGTGTTGGTTGTTAAAGCCCCATCTTTTCTTAATATCTTTTGTTTTTTATTTATATCAATATCTTTATATACGTATAAAAACACGTAACTTCGTTTTTATACCTTTAGTAATAATGAAACGTAACTATGGTTACAACGACAAAATCTTCAGTTGTCAATGTCTCGAAGTTTACAGCACACAAGTCGAATCTATACTAATCCCTTGAAGGTTTTCTGTCGCCCTTTTGTAGTAATATGGAAGAGTGGAGAATGATCTAGAATTTTGGAGAAATATCGCGAAAATTCCATAGTACAGGATGGCATTTCTAGCAAGTTCTCAATCGATAATTCGGGCGGTTTCGGAAACCTTCAAAAGTGATGAAAGAACTTGGAAAAATAAAGGTAAATTATTTAAAAAAATTAACAAACTAAATTAAATAAATCTAACTCTCTAAAATTCTCTAACCTAAACACATTTTTGAAAGTCTGTAACACTATATAACACCTGATGAAAGGTGCTAGACTAAAAGCCAGTGACAAAGGAGCCACAAGCGTCATACAAATAAAGACGGAATCAACTATTTCTTTCTAAACGCGTCGTTTAAATTGTGTGCGAGCAACAAAAGGGGACTAATTGAAATTGAGACAGAACTGATGACCGCCTGTCTTTTTTACAACTGATTTTAAGTTTACAACTGGACCAAAAGTTTATTAAAATCGGTTAAAAAAACAAAAAGTTACTTAAGATTAAATTTGACAACATTTTGTTTTATCCGTTTTTTTGTCTGTATATAAAGGAATAAGTTTAAAGTTGATACTACATTATACAAGCAGCCTTAAGAAAAAAATATTCTGTTTTTTGTAAAAGTATCGTTGATATTCGTACCCATATGCAAAATGAAAACAGAACAAAACTTTTACTTACAAGAAGTTGTTTTTGAAGTAAAAAAGTACTTTAAATAAAAAAAGAAAATTAGCATATTTAGGCTTAAATATTTATCCTATTTTCTTAACTTTCTTTGAAATTAAAAAAAAAGGAAAAATCAGTTGACAGTTCTTATAAACATGGTTCCGGAAATCCATTGTTTCTTAGGTACAGGGGGTTTAACAATTTTTAAATAATCGTTTTTTTAGGTATTATCTTTATTACCCCTTACCCTGTTTTAATAAAATTTGTTAGTGTTATTTATGGATAAAAAAATCACATTGGATTAAATTTAGTAAAAGAAGAATTTCGGACTTTTGTCATTATTTAATTTATTCACACAACGTTTTGGGCATTACTAGTTCTGTCCGTTTTCAGGTGTAAACTAAAAAAGCGTACCAATGCCGGCGTCTTGGGTAAGCAACCCCACGCGTGGCCGAACCTAACTTAATCAGAGGTGAATGACCTTTCCTAATGAATATAAACTTAGTAGCTTTAGGAATTAGGTTTAGTTTATACTTGAAAACGGACAGAGATAGTACTGCCCGAAACGTCGTGTAAATAGATTAAGTAATAAAGACAATGGAAGTCTGAAACTCTTCTGTTATTACTGAATTAATGAAATTTGTGCTGTCTCGAGCGGTACCTCAACGAATGTGACAAAAGAATGTATGTCACCGACTTTTAGGAAGTTTTTATATTTTATTTTAATTTAAAAATACATTATTTTATGCTCTTAAACTATCCCTTGCACACTCAAAAAGCTTGGGAAAAATTTTAAAAATACATAATTTAGGGAAATTTGTTAGTTTAAATATTAATTGTACTTAATTTATCGTTTGTTTGCAATAAACAATAATAGAGACAACAGTAACAATAAGAACAATTGCTCTAAAAACAACAACTCGACAAACAGGACAATAACGACAAATACTATTTTATAATGATATTAAATTATGTTACAGATACGGTAACAGGTATTAACGTCCAAGCATTTGTTTGCAAGGTCTACCTAAAAATAACTTTAAAAAAATAGAAAAAATTAAATTTTTCTTTTAACTAAAAATTAAAATATGACATGTGATACATCGTTGAATTTGTAATAAAAAATGGAATCAGATACAGGGTGCACTTTTTTTCGAGCCATATAAAAAAATAAAGTTGATGATGGTTTCTTGAAAACGAAACGTCGGGTATAAAATCTAAAAATACCATCATGTAGTAGCTAAAAAGTGTCAATGAAAAGTGTTATTAGTTTTTTTATATCTCTTCAAGTAAAGTCAGAAAAAAAATCGATATAGTCAAATTTTCGTTTTTGCCAAATATCTCAGCAGGCCATGAAAATTTTTCAAGTTTGTAAACGGCATGTAAATAAGCTTTAAAAAACACAACTTTTTCTAATTTAACCTAAGCTGTATCTCCCATAGGTACTGAGATTCCCATGCTTAGGATCCATATCTTGGACACACTGTATTATGTGCATTTTGAATCTCATAATGTTAAATCTAGATATCAGATGATCTATAAACCTATTTCATCACCCAGTGACAAATGCATTATAAATCTTTTGAATTCAGCTGAGATACTTAACCTAGATGGCACCCGAAATTGCCAGATACTGGCAACAAATTTAAAACTAAATAGTTTGGAACTGGTGTTGGCACACAAATGTTCATTTCGGAATTGAAATTGTCTCTTTGCAAACGTTGCACGGCTCGACTAGTTTATTTTAGTAAGGTCTTTCGCCTATTGCCTATTTTGAAACGCTTGAATTAAGCAAATAACCCATTTTCTTTCTAATCGCGTAATTTGTTTATACACTCTGTACTACTCCATTCCATTAACTTCTCAGGTAATTTAAAATTATTATTTTAATGCATCATTAGACTATGTAAACCTAGGACGCAACCAAATTAAAATTGCCAAAAATATTTTGATAAAAATTTAAATGAGAGGCTGGTTGTACATTGTGTTAAGGAAGTACGCAAAAAATAGGTAGTTTTTTTTTCGATACGCACTTCCATATACCGGGTGATGCATCGCCGGGCGGAACATTGGAAATCCCATGTAATTTTTAATGGGGTCAATTATTGGCTTTCCTAATTATTTTAGAGAAAAATTCTATTGAAGTTTATTGAAGAGCATGCAAATCTACGTCCATGGTAAAAACTTAAGATTTTTCGGTTAACCCGTTTGCTAGTTAGATGCTAATATATTTTTAAAAATTGTTACATTATTATCGCCTCATATTTATGAACAACAATAAAAATACCAGTTAGCGTGACATAACTTTGTCATTTTGAAATTCAGTGTTTTAATATTATCAAAAAATCGTAGAGCGAAAAGATTAACCATAAGTTATACTACTGAAGAAAAAGTATTGATGATTAATTGGTACTATTAAGGAAATAGTTACCAAAAGATGTCAGGCATGTTCGCTGCTCAGTATCCGAATAGACGGATACCCGGAAAATCAAAAGTCGATAGGACTATCAAAAAATTTGAGATTAAAGGAACAGTGATAAATAACTGCAGATGTGAAGCTAAGGAGTATCAAATAGAAGAAAATGTAAGAGATGGTAGAGACTTGAAAATTTTATTGCACATGGAAGAAAATGAAGGGAAGGTGAGTACAAGGAATCTTCAGAATACCATAGGAAAAGATCAATCAACAGTGCTCCAGATTTTGAAAAGGCATAAATACATTTGATACAAATATGAAAGACATCAAGAGCTAAGGGATGGGGATGAAATACGACGGCAGGAATTTTGTTTTGACATGATGGAAAGGGCAAACATGGACAGGGAATTTTTAAGAAATGTTTGTTTTACGGATGAGTGCATATTTACGTTAAACAATGAACCCAATCATCAAAATTACCGATACTGGAGCAAAGAAAACCAACACAGATTTGTCGAAACGAGGACAAAAAGTAAATGTTTGGGCCGGGATTTTCGGACAACATATTATTGAACCATTTTTTCTTAATCAAAATTTGAATGCAGAATTTTATTTGGAACTACTCGAAGAACTAATTTTACCCGCTTTAAATGATGTATTTAGGGAAAATCAGGAAATTTGGTACCAAATGGATGGCTGCCCGGCACATAATACCCTGGCTGTTCGTGAATATTTACACAATGCTTTTAATGGAAATGTTATTGGCCTCATTACACCATAAATTGGCCAGCCAGGTCTTCTGATATTCCTCTGGGGTCATTTAAAAGCATGATATACAAGGATAAAAATTACTCTAATCTAGATGAGTTAAAAAATGCTATTTCTGTAGAATGCAATAAAATTTAAATTTATCAGTTAGCCAATGTAAGAAGACAATTTTATGAACGTCTGGGTTATTGTCTAGCAGTCAATGGAGGAATATTTGAAAATTTTCTTAAATCTTAAGTTTATTTCCAACATATTAATTATTGTAATAATATTAATAATTTATTGAAGCATGTAAATATTATAAATGTCATAAGTTCTTGAAATTTGTTACTCTAATTTAGTTTAACTTAACTTAATTCGTTTGTATAAATAGAACTTTAATATTTTCACTGTACGATTTTTTGATAATAAGCACTTAATTTCAAAATGACAACGTAATGTCACGCCAACTGTTATTTTTTTTGTTGTTCATAAATATGAGGGGATAATAATGTAACAATTTTTAAAAATATATTGGCATCTGAAGAACACGAAGATTATATCGGACCGAGATCAAACTGAGAATGAACCGGGATTGTACCGCGAGTATGAATCGGGCCTTAGGACATCACGCAGTTTCTACGTAAAAAAATATTTAAAAAGGGAAACAAATGAAATATCGATGGATTTAACAATGCTCTATTTAATTTGAGTATTGCTTTAAATATGTCTGTTTAAGGCTTTAGGGGTAATACTATTTTATTTTGTTCTAGGTAAGCCGCCTTATTTGTAGCCACTTACTCCGCAAGATGAATACTTGAAGATGGTTAAAATTGGTAAACCTTTTTAATACATTATTATTTTTGTAAGGTTGGTATAAAGCTAGTAGTCTAAAGGTTGCTTTAATATTCACCTTTCTCCCCCTCCCCCAAATAAAGCAACAATAATCCATATGACAGTAGTGATATATCACCGAAGAGTAGGTATGTTTTAACATTAATAATTTTTGATATGACTTATAGTTTAAATTTAGGACTTAAGGTCGTGGTTTCCATTTAAATTATTAAAGATCTTTACTGCCAAAAGTCAATTTCTGTGGCACTTCCGGTAAGACCGGAAATTCTATTTTACAGTGATAGGATATAGGGCTTATTAAATTTGTTTAAAAAATGCAGTAACCCTTTTCTACTATCGTTTTTAAACAAATCCATAAAAATGACGGTTAATTAAATTTTCAAACGCCATTTTCTCAAAAACTAATTAAGGTAGGTATAGCATGTGGTATATGTATTTGCTTAGAATTCAGTCGATTTCTAGGAAAATATATAGGTTGTTTCATTTAAAATAGCAAAGTTAAGAGCACTTCCAATTAAACCGGCAATCCCACATAAAAGCTGTAAATCTGTATTTTATCCAACCAAACATACCACAAAAAATTTTAAATCGCATAGCACTTTTAAAGAAATTAACAGACTTGCTATTAATTTCGTGGGCACCCTGTATAATTTTTTTGTATATTATTAATGGTTAACTTTATGATAGTTAAAGTATTTTTAATTTTTATAATTTGGCCTAAACCGTATTCCTAAAAAAAGTGAATAATTATTTGTTTTCAAAAGTTTTTGCTTTATTTGCAAGATTTCCAATCGTTATTACTAGCAAATGTGTATTGTGCAGCATTTTAGAAGCTTTTACGAGAAATCAAGGATAAAGAAACAACATAATGCCACGTGTATGCACTTAACGTAGTAAGGTCTTTATATTATGAGCAACGTTAACAAAATACGAAATTCGTAGACCGTTCCATTGTAGAAGAGGCAACAATGCATTTATTAAATTGGTCCTTGTACATGCGACTACGTTTATTAATTTGTTATATTGTTGGTTTTTGCCTCGTGCATATTATTTGGTGGTTTTACTTATTTAAACTTTTAAACATAAACTTTTAATCATAATATGCGTATAATTAGAGATCCCTGGGCCATTTTTCCAAGTCATTACTAAAAAGCTAATTTTCGTGAGTACCTTTACGTTCACGAGACGCCCAACTTTTTTCCTTACAACAATTTTCGTTTGTGGTAGCTTACAGGGGTAGCAGGAATTAAATGTGTTGATTTGACAGTTATCCAAAAATTTATTACGAACAGGGATTTTCTTTGTTAATTTTTAAGATAATTATCTAAATAAACCGAAAAAATATTTGTCCTACAAAATATAGGGTTTGTTCCAGCAGGCTGTCAGAAATGTTTGCAACCGTTTGGATTCTGCGCACGTCAAATTCGTCGTTCCTGCAGTGCCATGTTTCTAACATTATACAATTGTTTGTTGTTCCAGATGTTGGACACATGTTAGAAACTGTTTGAAAAGTTTGCAAACTTTTGTCAAACATTACTTAACATAACCTTTCTTGTATTGACGTATAAGCAGTATGCACGCCTTGTTTATTTTTCGTTCCAGCAGAAAACTGCTGGAATATCCGTATTAGAACCAAAAACATAAAGTAGATTTGGAACAAATGAAGGTACTTTCTCACTAAATTTGGTGAAAAAATAATTGTTTTTGTGAAAGGTAAAAATAAAAAACCAAAAACTTGGTTTATTTAATTTTTTTAAATAAATTGTGGGGTTATGTAAAAATAGCTAAACACAAAAGTTGTACATCTTTACATAGCCTACAACTTTGCAATTCAACTTTTTTCCATTAAGCTTGTAGTTTGTCCGGAAATCTAGAAAAACCGTATTTTACATTTTAAACCCCCCTCCTTCCCCCTTCCCGACCTCAGATCGACTGAAATTTATTTTTTCTATAAATTTTGTTATATTTTCTACGTTTTTCACTGGGATTTATCCTACAATATTTTTTTTCACTTTTTACCTTTTGGCTTTGGCACCGGTCTATAATATTAAAAAGAGGCTAAGTTTGTCACTATGTTTATAAGCTCCGGTAGTCCAGTGGTAGAATGCTTGCCTGTCACGTAGATGGCCTGGGTTCGATTCTCTGCGAAAGCAGATTTCTTTTTTTTTTAAATTAAAATAGATAAGAATAAAAAGAAACGAATTTACCTATTTTTGTATTTTTTTTCTTTTATATTCATTTATATTAATATTATAAATAAAGAGGTAAAGTTTGACACTTTGATTGTTTGTTTGTAAGGGCCAATTTTTGGAAATACTTAACCGATCATGAAAATTGTTTCATTTAGGATTTTCTCTTTGTAAATAATTTTTTTGCAAGCAAAAGTTTTTATTAAAAATGACTTTTTCTTGGAAAATGAAATTTTTGGTCCATTTGTCTTTTTGTAAGCCCCATACTGGACAGTCTGTAGACATCATAAGAAACTGACTCACAAAAATTAGTTGCCTCAACACGTATTTCTTAATTCTTATTATAAATTTGAATTGCAAATTTCACAAATATGATGTAGAAAAACATCATTTGTATAATTTAAATTATTCAAGCGAAATATATTGTTATTATGCGGAAACTAACTCATTTATATTTAATTTACCTGTCAGATTGGCACAAGCAAAGGAAACATGGAAATAAATCACATTTTGGCAATAAATCTGCTTCCAATTCGGTATAACCTATTTGGAATGCAACTTACCAAACTAAATTTATTTTCACTTTATAGAGGTAATTTATTTGATTGTGTGTTTTTAAACCAAAACGAAAGCGATTTATTTCCCTGGAGTAATTTAAAACAAAATGCAGTCGAATGGATTTTAATTCAAGTGGTAGCTTGGACACTAGTTACGCAGCCACAGCACTTATCTGGATGGATTGCCAATGTTATAACCTGCGCGAAACAAAAATTACTTTTCATGTGTGAAAAAATGTGGTTGTGCGCTTCAGTACCAGTCATCCCCGAGAGTAGACGCCCAGGCGCTAAACAAACTTCGCATCGGAAAGAATTTATCGACCCCTTGTCTGGATTTCCTATTTGGAGTAATGACTGTCACGGTCAGACAACGGACGGAAAACACGGTGTGCCGGTGTTTTATGCTGCCATGGCTTTTAAGTGCGCATGTTCGTCCACCCCCGATTTGTTTACTGCGCGAGGTCGTAAAAATCCTAAAAATGCTTCTTGCTACTGCGGATCTAAAAGTGGGTTATCTATGAACCACAGCCCCCATAAAAGTATATTACATTACAAGTGTGGAAAATACCTACTTTTACATGAGTGGGAATATTGTTGCACGAGGCGTTAGCCGAGTGTGATAAACCCACGAGTGTAAGAAAGTCATTTTCACACAGTGTACACTATTTTCCTATGACCACAAATTTTATAAATTGTATTGTATAGTAAGCTGTTTGTCTTTACAGAAAAAAATAAGAAAACATTTGATAACTTTGCAATACTAGGGTGATATACAGGGTGTCTTGTAAAAAGCCTGTACAAAATGCTACCACAAATTCCTTGGACCAAAATACAACGATCTAATGCAATTTACCTTAGTCGTTGATCGTTTGCAAGATACAGGGTGTCAAAGTTTTTACTTTATTTTAGTTATTTTTAAATATTTTATTTATTATAAAAAAAAACATTAAATTTAGTATTTAAAGGTTTTTAGATTAGGGAATCGAAATTTGCCTGGTTATAGTCACGAAACCCATCTAGTTCGATAACCGAAACATGTGTTTGAGCCTCATGGTTTCATGCTTGTAACCCTTATCATTTTGGCAAAATGTTTAAGAATTGCATGTAAAACATTGTGGTAAACTTGTCCGATGAAAAAACTGACGCGTTCGCCCAATCCGGCACCCAAAACATTTGATATTGACAGGCTGGGTTAAAGCGCCGCTTCCATATATGGCGGTATGAATAGTTATGGTAGATTCGTCAAAAGGAACCCCTAAAAATGTTTTAAAAAGTGTTATCATGAGGTCCATTTCATTCCTGGCCCAGAGACTACAGTCATTATGCCTATTTTATCTGTTTAAATCACTGATATGGATGAATTGTCAATGTTATTACCTGCGCAAAACAAAAGTTACTTTTCATGGGCGAAAAAATTTGTTTGTGCGCTTGAATACTAATCCCCGAGGTTTGACGCGCAGGTGCTAAACAGACTATCCGCATTATCGGAAAGAATTTATCGACACCTGTCTGGGTTTCCCGTTCGGAGTACGGTAGCTAATGACCGTCACGATCAGACTGTGGACGGGAAGGACGGTGTGTCGGTGTTGTATTCTGCATGTGCGCATGTTCGTACACCCCGATCTGTTTACTACAAAAATGCTTTTTGCCACTGCGGATCTAAATATGGGTTATCTATGATTTAAACAACATCATAAAAATTATAGCTTGGGATAATCTGCCCGGAGTAAATAATTAATTAAATTATTTAACTGCCATCAATATCAACATGAAACTTTCTATTTTCGGCTACCGATTAACTGTCTTGAAAAAACAAATGTGCCACCGAACAAAACAGCAATAATTAGGTAACGATCATTTCGTACAATCGTAAAAAGCGAAATCACATAAATTCTTGAGTTCTTGTTTTGCTCCGTTGTGCTTTATGTGCTTTTAAATTTACCGTAAACATATAGGCAACTTGCATACATATCCGTATTTATGTTGGACTTTTATTTCATTAATACACTACGTTGGATCCAGCGGCGTGTGGTAATTTTGTCTGAAAGGGGGCATAAAATGCGTATTTTGACCTACCAACCAAGTGTTTTCTTATATTTTTGCCATTATGCTTTGACGTTCAGTGCCGGTCAAGCGTAAAGCCGTTAAGTGATAGTCCCTGGGCCTAAAACCTTTTTAGGGGGTTCCCTTTGACGAGTCGGACTGGGCGCACGCGTCACATTTTTTTGGACAAGTTTACCACAATGTTTTACATGCAATTTTTACATATTTTGCCAAAAATGGTAAGTGTTATAGTCCTGAAACCATAGGGCTTAAAAACATGTTACGTGACTAACTGTACAGATTTTAAACAACATTAACATAATACCGGTATGGAAAACAAACCGTCGACCATACACAAATCAAGCACTGAATCCCTTCCACCGACTTGCTATGTACTCAACCAAAATTTACCGCTACAACAAACGCGCTGATTTCAGTTAGGGGCTTCCTCTGGCCCACCGCTTCCGCCTTTCGTCAAAAGGAAGCCGCCTTAAAAGGGTTTAAAAGTGTTCTTATCATAAGGTCCACTTTATTTCTGGCCCAAGGACTACAGTTATTTTGCCTATTTTATCAGTTTAGACCACATCATAAAAATTATAGCTTGGGATGATCTGCCCAGAGTATTAAATAAATTACACTGGTAAACACGATTTTTATGTCTGACTTCTCCATATTAAATTTTAGTTGCTTTTAGCCCAAAACTATATATAAATTTATAAGATTATTTTTTCTTGGATTTAGGTCAGTTAAATAAATATTAAAATGGTTAAAATGTCATATTTTTTTTTAAAAGAAGTCAAACGTCAAAAATAAAATAGCATTTTAAATCCAGACATACCAACATTTTGTATGTAATAAAAAATTACAATTATTGAGAAAATTATTAAAATATGGTAGAATTAGACAAAAACAGTCTATATTTGTGATATGAAGTTTAAAAGGCTACAAACACCATTTTTAAATATTTTTACCACATTTTATTAATTTTCTAAAAACTAGATTTTTTTATTACATAAAAAATGCTGGTAGGTCTGGATTTAAAATGCGATTTTATGAAAAACGGTCAAAGATATCGATTTAAATAAGGTATAGTCTTTTGTTACAAAAATTATAAAGAATTAAAACGGTCAAAGCAAAATATCAAATTTTCACTTCTGTAAAAAATGTATACAATAAACGAAAAAAATCGTCTCACCCTGTATAATTATGACTTATTGTGCAATCATTTGTCTATGAAAAAAGCATTGTTATGAGTTAATTTAAATGCCCAAATATCATAATTATTGTAGTTAAGTTAAAATAGAAATACTGACATTTTTTAAATTCTAACTTTGAAGGTCAATAACTCCCTAAGGAAGCGCGATAGAACTTTTTCTTATATGAAGTACTAACATTATTTTGGCTTACTCTATCACTCCTATCATTTTTGACCTCACCTTTCCGGACACTCTGTATACAGGATATATGTACAAAATTTCAAATTAATAAATCCAAAGGGCTTTCCAAAATAAAATCTTAAAAAATGGGTTTTTTCAGTCTACTAAGTGGATATAACCCCTTAAAAAGAAATAATATATTTTTTCCACGACCGTTAAAAAATTATTTTTTTAATCGTAAACATAAAGTTAAAGTACTCCATTATAGTACACTAAATAACTTTTCAAAGCTTTTTTCACACTTTGAATTAGTGTTTTGTTTCCATGCCTACTACAATAAACTTAAATATGAATTTCACTTAACGCGACATCAACTGAACCAATCGGTCAAGTTACCTTTGATTTTGTCATTTTTTTTCTTTTAGTTTATGTGTCACTAGTTTTAAAATTTGGCAGTTTGCGGATAAATTTAATAGAGATCATTTAAAACTAATAGTAATAATGAATTTGGGTGACTAAGAAATTAAAGTGGAATTTATACTGTTTTAGTATTATTTCTACAAAAAGTAAGTACATACAATTTTCTAAAATTAAATAATAAATGCATAGTTATAAAGAGGATAATTGTCTCTTAAAAAATAAGGAGGCTATAAATTTGTGTTGCAATATAATGGCTGCGCTGCAAAAATTAAAATTAACAAGTTTAGATAAATAAAACTTGTATAAAATGGTATTTTGGGAAATTTTTATACGGTTGTGAAAAAATATAATATATAACACATGCACAAAGCGTCTTTTTTTACTCATGGGATTGCCGCACTCACCTAACGGCTAGTGCAGTAAAAACTTCCCATTCGTAAAAAAGTATCACTTTATGCACCACTACATAAATTACTATTTTTATTATCATAAATGATACTTTTACAGTACCGTTTTAAAAAAGTTTTTTTGGCCCAGTCTCCTATAAATGCTTTAATGTTCTTTACCGGTTCGGTGTTGCGATTTAAACTATCATAACTCTCTATACATTGTATAATTTAACGACTTTTCGTAGGCGTTTAACGAAACCATGAGGTAATGAAATTCATTATCAATTTGATTTAGTTTTTTAGTCCCATTTGACGTGATTTGTATATCCAAACATAACACTGAAAAATTTAATTCGACTTTTATTTTCAGTTTGATGCGCTTTTTAATGATTTGTTTATGGAGATTCGAAAAAAATATCAGCTGGTTAACATAGAATTGGTATATGCCTTTAGCCTTGTCGAAATGTTAGGTTTTTTGGGCATATGGTTCCTGAATGACAACAACAAAAAATATAATAAATTAGCCGACCCGTGCGCACTTCATTGGACGTTAATTATATTTTTCTTTGATTTTTGTTCAATCATAAAAAAAAAAACCTATAGCACCCCTGAATTGTGTAGCTTCCTGATTGTGATAAGTTCAGTATTTCCGAAAATTGGCCCTTACAAACAAACAATTAAAGTGTCAAAGTTTATCTCTTTATTTTTCATATTAGTATAAATAAATATCGAAAAAAAAAATCAACAAAAAAAAATGTAAATTCGTTGCTATTTTTGTATATATAAAAGAAATCTGCAACCGCTAAATGTTTGTTAAATTACTATAAAATATAGCCTATAGCACTTCTGAATAGTATAGCTTTCTAATTGGGAAAGAGTTTTTTATGATCGGTTTAGTATTTTCGAAAATAAGCCCTTACAAAGTTATAGTTGGCGTAAATATCTGAGCTTTTTGTTTAATCATAATAAAATATAGCATATAACACTGCTAAATAGTGTAGCTTTCTGATTGTAAAAGAATTTTTATGATCGGTTCAGTATTTCCGAAGATTAGCCGCTACAAACAAAGTTACACACTTTACCTCTTTATAATATTAGTATAGATAATTAACTCGGTAGAATACGGCTGCTATGGTTGGTTGCTTAAAACTTGGGAGGTCTCCAAAAAAATTGAAAACTCCGGGTGCCATCAAGACGGCGACACGTGTTTCATCTTCGTTAACATCACATCCACTTTAGACTTATGTTTATGCCAAAGTGTAGTTTCAGTAACACCCTTTAACCAAAATTTTACCCTACCTAGATATTCTATTTCTATTTTTTTTTCTTGGTTTTGGTCCCCTCAGGTCCAATCCACCACTCTCCCCCTTCCGGACTATGTTTTCCAGGGTTTCGTCGGCGGAAAATCTGGATAATCGAGCTTGTAGCTCCCAGAATTTCCAAAAAGAAAACAAAATAATTCAACAATCGATACAATGCGTAAATTGTCGGCTGTCAAACCAAGATCTGCTACTGGTGTTACGTATAACCTTAACTTTCACTACTGACAGTTCCCATGGCACGCCCATCTATTTCCCGCCATTTGAGAAATACCTCGTGTTCACCACCAAACAGGATACCATCAGCTTATAGGAATCTTCGCTCACAGCGCTTAGATCCAGAAGAAAGATGCCGTCAATTTAGCGTGAATCTTTCCTTGATCCCCGAAGGTTAAAACGTCCGTACGGTACCTCTAACCGCCACCCCGGGAAGAACTTTGTAGTCCTCTACGCACGTCCGTACTGTCCGGAGGTCAAAGAGTTCCTATCTAGATATCTCCTCGCATTCAAGAAATCCTCCAATATTGATTGGTTGGTTTAAGGCGGGCTTGGTCATTCGACCATGTTTGCCCTGCAGCCTATTGGCTTATAGTGCACCCTCTCTTGTTAGAGAAGTCCGTTTCCCTTTATCAGGTTTATAGTAGATTTTTACCAAGATGCCTTCTATTCCTGAGTGTTCAGGAACTCACAGAAGTTCTATCCTGTTGGTCCTGACGGTGAGCTCTTTAATATTCTTTAGGCACTCCATCGTGGTTTGGATGTTACACGATGGACATTCAAGGCTTCTATTCTCTTGAACATATGCTACAATAGCATACATTTTTGCCTGCTATACAGTGCCTTGCCTGTCTAGTAGAAGGCTAAAAGACTCTTGCGGCCTTGCCCCAAATACACCAGCACCCTTCAGCAGTCTTCCCTCTCTTGCTCATCGTCGGGCTGTGGGGGATGTTCCCTTTTTTATAGGTACTTCCATGGCTTTTGCTCTGAAGAATTGTACGGTGTAATTCCTCGTAGTCCGCACGTATGCATCCCTATACGGTCCACCTGGACAAGCCCTGAGCTTCCCACTTTGTTGGTTCTTTTATTTCTAGGGTTTCCAGAATGTGGAACTTGCTGCTTAGGGAGCTTTTCCTCCTTCCCCCTCCACCAAATCTGCAAGTATTTAAGTCCCGTATCAACAAACTGCCTCTTACCTCGCTCAAGACACCGACGATACTTTAATATTTAGGCTTTTAGCTTTCGTGGATTGTCCAAAGATAAAAAAATAACTAAAAATAGACCATTTTTGAACTAGTATAAGGATGAAATAGTTATTTTTGTACCAAGGGCGTAAAATAGCACTTTTACGCCCGCAGCTGTAGGCGTAAAAGTGCTTTACGCCAGAGGTGCAAACAATATTTTTTTACGACTGAAATTAATATACAAGCATTCTCCGTTTTTAATGTTTCAAATTGTAATCAGTATACTTTTCAGATATGTATAATTAAATAAATTGTTGTTTTAGTGGCATTATCTAATTTTATTATTGTTTTATAAATTTATAAATGCAGGCGTTTTATTTACTTTTTGCCCTAGGGCGTAAAAGTGCTATTTTACGCCCTCATTTGTAACTGCGGGCGTTTTAGATACTTTTTGCCCTAGGGCGTAAAAGTGCAATTTTACGCCCTCAAATGGGGGCGTAAAATTAAATTTTACGCCCGGCCGTACAAAAAAATTATGCCTACATAAATTAGTAGGAATCATGCATTGTAATAAACCGCTTTAACACTGCATTAATTTGTCAAGTTTTAACGAAAATACGAAAATAAAAGCAGTAAAGTTGCATAAAGTTAGTTTAAAACAAGCGACTTTGGAAATTTTGGAAAACCTCCAATATATATTTGTATTTATTTATGTGTAAAATAAAATGGGTATTAGTTAAGGTCTTCGTTTTCAAAAGTAATAACATAGGTTCACAAAATAAATAATAGTTTAAAAAACTAAAAAACACGCTTTATATGCAACCGAACTAAAAATTAGAAAATAATTTTTCATTACAAAGAGTTTGTCACTTCAGAATAAAAGCGTGGGGTGCATTTTACTATTTTTTCATAACTTTTCCCTCATAGATATTTGCAAATAGAATAATTATAACATTTAATATATTAAGCACCCCACGCTTTTATTCTGAAGTGACAAACTCTTTGTAATGAAAAATTATTTTCTAATTTTTAGTTCGGTTGCATATAAAAACGTGTTTTTTTAGTTTTTTAAACTATTATTTATTTTTTATTTTTTAGTTCGATATATCAATTAGTTTTTTAAAAATAAATGCTCCAGTTTATTCACTAAAAATTCCTTCGCCATTTTGTCAAGAGACACAGAGGATCTGTAAAGGAATTTATTTATCCTGGCGGTCCTAATCAGGATAACGGGATACTGTTTTTAAATTATTGCATTGTCATCGGTCCTTGATACGTGTGCAAAGTTTCAAGGAAATTGAATCGCTGGAAGTTGGTAAAAATTAGGCTCAAAGATTCCGTTACATAGATAGATAGATAGATAGTTACAACCCAAGCTAATAAAAGCGTGTTAATAAAAAAGTGGCTGTGCTGGGAATCGGACTAATATTTATTATATTTTCTCACGTATTTTTTTCCGCTGAACACGAATCTAAAGTCAAAACTGAGGGTCAAACTTTGTTGGTATCAAGGGGCAGTAGCAATTTTTTTTTAATAGAAAAGGGTTATACATAAAGCACTTCGTTTAAAAGGCCCTTTGATTCTTTATTTAACGCAAACTTTTGCTTAAAAATAAAAAATAAAAGTAGTTTACTTTTGGAAAAAAATCTCTCGAATTCATAGAGAAATAATGTGATTAGTGCCTATTAAATATTTTGCTGAAGTCCCTCTTTGCAGGGATATGTGCCATTAAAGGACGGCACTGAAAATTTTCCTAAATAGCTTTTATAGTACCTACTTGGTATAATGAAATATTTTTTAATAATGATAAATATCAGTTACTCCTTAAAATGGTATTCTTGTAAAACATTTGCCTGCATTAGTTCGCCAGAGGCGGAATAACCCTTATTATATAATAAATAATAAAGGGATAAAAATAGTCTTTTTAAATAGCTTAAAGCCCTAGTTAAAAAAGTTACTTTTGTCCGATATTGATAAAGTGAAGCGTTTTTGAGAAAAACTAGTTTTTGTTTAAATCGACATCTAATAGAAATATCTTTTTTGCCAAGGATTTAAGCTACCAAAAATACTTTTTTTATTATACAGGGTGTAAAAATAATTAACACTTTTGTAAGTCCGCCCCTGGCGAACCAATGAAGGCATATGTTTTACAAGGATACCATTTTAAGGAGTCCCAACTCGTATTTATCATTATTAAAAAAAATATTTTATTTTACCAAGTACTATAAAAGTTATTTAAAAAAACGATTTTCAGCTGCGTCCTTTAACGGCACCTCTCTGTAAAAGGGGAAAGATATTTTATAGGAACTTGTCACATTATTTTTTTGCGTTCTGTATGAATCCGAGAGATTGCCCACATATTTGGACTCCCTGTATACAAAATCATATTTTTTAAGCAGAAATTTATATCAAGAATACATTTTCCTCGAAAAACGATCTTTTCCCCATTTGTCCTTTTGTAAACCACCTCCGTGGACAGATATCGAATGAGAGTACCTTTTGGCAGGGCCGTATTAACAGCTTGAGGCGCCCTAGGCTAGAATTCTCGGAGCGCCTATTTCCCACCAAAAAATTTTTGAAGATAAAAAAAAGGTCCTTTTCTCCGTAACGCCTATTTTAAGTGCCAGGCGCTTTATTTTATCACGGCCCTGCCTTTTGGAATTTCAAATATAATTAAATTTAAGGATTTAGTGCAAAAAAACGTGGTCTAATGTTTGTCGTGGTTCCTAAGTATGTGACCCCTCTTAATTAGTTTTTCATATTTATATTTAAATAAAATGTAATATTGTTGGAATACTTGTCAGACTTGCAGAATGGGACCTCATCGCTGCAAGGCCCAGGGTATAGAAGGGTGTTTGCTTAGAGTCAATTGACCCTTCAGAATTTGAAGATAATTTAAAAAAACAAACCTAAAGACTCTTTAAGAAACAAAACAAAACCTTTTTATTCATTTAAGTACCATACAGTGTGGTCCATCAAGTCTGCAACAAATGGAAAACATTTTTATTTGCAATTTGTTAGAAAATTAAATTCTTCATAAAAGTTGGTGCATATTCCGAAACTGTATTAGCAGCAGTTAGTTTTAATAAAAGTTTAATGATATACAGAGTAGGTAAAAAAGCAAAAACTGCTTAAGAGTAAAGTACCCTTATTTTTAAAAATGCAGCAAGATGTTAAATAAAAATGTTATTTAAAATTAAAAATTATGCCTAAATACTAAGTCATAGGTATACTATTCAAATTTAAAAAAAAATTGAAAAATTGTGATTTAACCCAGTATAATACAGAATTCTATTATTCTTATTCAAAACTTCTTTATGGTAGTTCGAACCAACTGACTTTTAAAAATCCAAGCGAATTTGTCAAATTGATCTGCATTTAATTTTTTTAGCTAACCGCTAACTTTAAGTTTGTTGCAAGGATATTTAATGGGGCCTTAAAATTATACCCATATGCTTTTTATTAAGGCAAATATACTATAAATATTTAAATGCGTATAAAATTCCTAATTTACCTTGTAAAATTTTTGTTTAAAATGTTTATGGAAGTGTAATACTAACTTAATTGACATGACTTCGCATTTAGATATGATTTTTAATTTTAAATAACTTTTTTGTATTTTTAGAAATAAGGATACTTTACTCTTAAACAGTTTTTAATCTTTTGACCTACCCTGTATACCATAGAACTTTTAATAAAACTAACTATTGCTTATAGAGTTTGAGACCATGCACCAACTTTAATGAGGAATACAATTTTCTGGCAAATGGCAAATAAAAAGGTTTTCATTTGTTGCACAAATTATTGTACCACACTGTAAATTTATTTAAAATGAAATTTGGTTAATACATCCTACCTAACTTCGGACACTATAGGAACATATCATTTTGTTGTATATTCCAATTATAAAAATAGAACGGGACTGTTCTAAAATAGAATCATTCAAATTTCAACACAGCATTAGCACGGGTACTTGAGAGACTTTTCTAATGACGAATGAAAATAATTAATGTTATTTTTATTTGACATAGTTTTTCTTAATTATTTGGAAGTGTTTTCTTTACTTAATAACACGATTTTAAAAGTTTTCGTCGTTGGAACTCAGTTTTAACTGATGTTTATGTTGTACACTTACCATCGCAAAATGCTTAAAAGTAATTCGAATAAACACTTTAAAAAAATTAAACCGACTTCAAAAAATAAATAAATCTCACTAAAAAGCTAAAAATAATAAATTTTTAAAAAATTTAAAAAATAATTTAATAATAAAGTCGGGTAATAACATTTATGGTATTAAAGTATAAACATTATTTGATTATTACATTTCGTAGTTCAGCGCATATGTTCTTACCCGACTTAATTTTTTATTTTTTTTTAATATTTATTATTTTTACTTTTTAGTAAGTTATTTTTTTGAAGTCAGTTTAATTTTAAAAAATGTTTATTTTTCGCTTTTTAGTTTATTTTTTCTTTTAATATAATATTATTTCTGTTAAATTGGTAATCATACACTAAAGAACACTACTAGTACCTCTTTCAAAGACTACATTAAAAAGCACAATGACGTGTAATTTGATTGGTTTGAAACGTTGCAGACGGTCATGCAAAACTGTCACATTGAAAGGTTATGGTTAGTTCTGTTTTTAAAATCTTTTTTTTATTTCTTAATAAAACGATTTAAAAAAAACTTAACTAACCAGGACTAACCATGACCCCTCAATGTCAATTAATCAAATTACACGTCCCTGTGCTTTTACTGTAGTCTCTCTTTCAGTTCGGTAAAAGAGTAAATTTTATTTATTTCATACTGTCTAGTAAATCCACTTACCCTGTATTAATACTAACCATGACTCCTCCAGGTCAATCAATCAAATTACACGTCCCTGTGCGTTTTACTATAGTCTCTCTTTCAGTTCGGTAAAAAGAGTAAATTTTATTTATTTCATACTGTCTAGTAAATCCACTTACCCTGTATTAATTTGGGGCCGGTAAATTGCACATTACGGTACCTGGTACCGTATTGTGTTGCCTAGCAACGCTGTCATGTATCATTATAAATGTTCACGTGATCATTGTTTTTATGCCTTGATTAATGTCATTTTTGGATGCCAAAATGAAATTAAATCTTTAAATACTCATATAATAAGCGATTTTCATCTGATATTAGGATATATAGGAATTTCTACTTGTACTTAAAATATATTTTTTTTACTAACTTTAGTAAATAAAAATAATTACATTACTACAGAACAGACTTCTTATTACATTTTTTAAAGTATTTTGTTTACCTAAAGTTGGTAATTTCTATTTTATTTAAACCTGTATCTAGCGTTACCTATTTAATACCATTTAGGAACTTCTACTTGTAAAATATATTTTTCTGCCAACTTTAGTAAATGAAAATTATCATAGTACTATAAAACAGATTTATTGTTACATTTTCAAAAATATTCTGTTTTACTAAATTTGGTGATTTCTATTTAATTTGGACCTATCTAGCGTTACCTATTTAATACCTTTTAGGAGCTACAACTAACATATTTTTTTTATCAATTTGACAGTGACAAGCGAAGAATAACCATAGTTACCTATGATATGGAGAACTAGGCTGTTACCTACGTAATTTAGGTGAAATAATTTGAAACTAACAACATGGTTCTCTTAAAATTTTATAAATAATATTTATTCATTACTTTTCATATAGACAGTATAAAATAAAATATCATACGATACACGTCCGTTAGGTGTTATTACAGTACTCTACTCCTGCGTCGCCTCGTCCGTAAACATCTCGTACGGTACTAAGTCACCTACCGGACATATAACGTAAAATACTATTAAACTATTACTATTAAAATACTATTACGTTATAAGTCCGGTAGGTGACTTATTACAGTACGAGATGTTTACGTACCTAACGGACGTGTATCGTATGATATTTTATTTCATACTGTCTATATGAAAATTAATGAATAAATATTATTTATAAAATTTTAAGAGAACATGTTAGTTTCAAATTATTTTACCTAAATTACGTAGGTAACAGCCTTGCTCTCCATATCATAGGTAACTATGATTATTCTTTGCTTGTCACTGTCAAACTGAAAAAATATATTATATTAGTTGTAGCTCCTAAACGGTTTTAAATAGGTAACGCTAGATAGGTCAAAATTAAATAGAAATTACCAAATTTAGTAAAACAAAATATTTTTAAAAATGTAACAATAAGTCTGTTTTATAGTAATCTGAAAATTTTTATTTACTAAAGTTGGTAGAAAAATACATTTTACAAGTAGAAGTTCCTAAATGGTATTAAATAGGTAATGCTAGATATAGGTTTCAATAAAATAGAAATTACCAACTTTAGTTAAACAAAGTACTTTAAAAAATGTAATAAGAAGTCTGTTTTGTAGAAATCTAATCATTTTTATTTACTAAAGTTGGTAAAAAATATATTTTAAGTACAAGTAGAAATTCCTATATATCCTAATATCAGATGAAAATCGCTTAATATAGGAGTATTTAAAGATTTAATTTCATTTGGGCATCCAAAATGACACTAATCAAGGCATAACAACAATGATCACGTGGACATTTATAATAATACATGACAGCGTTGTAGGCAACACATTACGGTACCAGGTACCGTAATGTGCAATTTACCGGCCCCAAATTAATACAGGGTAAGTGGATTTACTGACAGTATGAAATAAAATACTATAAAATGTTAAATAGCAATTTGTAAGTGTAAGTGTCTTGACAATTATGAAGCAGTTTGGGATAAAGTAAAAGTACATACTGTAATGAAACTCTTAAATATCCTTATTCTAAGGATTTTAAATTATTTATTTTTAGTTTTTTCAGTGACAATACTTACAAAAAATAATAAGTATTATGAGTATAAAAAATGATTTGGTTTGAAAATCCTATTTAATCTACATTTACAAAATTTTGGATCTTGAAGATATTGGACAGGAAGAATTTAATTATTGTGATGTCGGCACTGTTGCGAGATTTTACGCACCCAGTTTTGTGACACGCATTTTTTCTTTTTTAATGATTAAAATTTAATGCCCTATTTATTTTTCTAATTATAATAAATAGGGCACCTCACAAATTTTTAAAATGCTATTTTGACTATTTGGTATATGACATTACATTTTCTAAATCTTCTTAGGCTGCGTTTACAAAGTTGAGTATGGAGGTTACTGGACCAGTAGAATTGAACAGTGATAGGGGCATTGTTGCCAGATTTACCAGTTTTGCGTTACACACAATACTTTTGTCATTTTAAGTGCAATGCTTTATTTATATGAATTGCAATAAAATGGCGGTTCCAACTTTAGTTAGATTTCAATTTTTTTAAATTCCATCTCAGTTGTCAAGATATAATAAAAATGCTCTAACGTACCTTTTGTTAATGATATAGTGGGTCATATGTCATATCTAAGTAATTAATAAAAACAGAAATGTGAAAATTTAAAACGGCTTAGATAACAAATTTAGTAAATGTAGCTTTAGCGATTGTAAATATATTTAAGAGTTGCAGTACTTTTGACTAACACAGTGTAATAAAATTAGGTTTTTTGGCCTTTTTACAAATTATTGGGAATTTAAATTAAGAAGCACAGTGTTGCAATTCGGTCAAACAGCTGAGAAAAATGGGTATATAGATTCAATTTGGCAAGGAATATTTACATAAATTACCTAAATAACACAAAGCAGGATAATAGTCAACTTTATTTATAGTCATAAAGCGTAAGTTCTTCGTTATTTAGACTTGAACTGCAGATAAACCAAAACTAACTTCGCACGTTTTGCTTTATTGCTGAATTTTTAACGAAATCCATGTAGGCAACCACTTAAACGCTTAACACTAGTTGTAGACTAACTATTTTCGGTAATTTTCTAGAAACCTGCGGCAACTCCGATTTTGACGAAATTTGGTATACGGGGGTTTTTGGGGCGCTGATCACGAATCTAAATGATTTTTTGGCGGAAACGTTTCGTTCTCAAGATATTCATCATCAGACTTGAAATTTTAACTAATCCTATTTTACAATATTCCCCCTTCTTTTTGTACGCAATTCTTGATTTAAAGCTAAAGTGGCACACAATATTTGATTTTCACCTTTTAAAACCCCGGTTTTTACGTATTTTACATTATTTTTGCATTAAATTGCATAGCTGTACTTTGAATCATTTTAATCCCAGTGTGCCATGAAGCCCTATGTGTATGTATGGTTGCCGCATTATCAAAGAAAAGCCACGCAATTTAATGCAAAAATAATGTAAAAACGTAGAAAAACGGGGTTTTAAGAGCGAACATCAAATATTGTGTGACACTTTGGCTTTGAATCAAGAATTGTGTGCAAAGAAGGGGAACTATAGGGAAAATAGGCTTAGTTCAAATTTAAACTTTGATGATGAATATTTTGAGAACGGAACGTTTCCGCCAAAAAAACTTTCATATTCGTGATCAGCGCCCCAAGAACCCCGTATGCCGAATTTCGTTAAAATCGTTGCCGCGGGTTTCTAGAAAATTACCCTATTTTCTTATTTTTTATTACATTCATCCCATAAATCACAAAAATTCTTTAAAAAATGGAATATTAACTGCAACAACAAAAGCAAAAACTTGTGTGAAATGTCATTATGTTCTATATTTGCAACTGCAACGTTGCCAAGTCGCTTAATTTTAGTTTTCAATTTTACTGTTATTTAACTCATTGTTTTAATATTTTTGATCTACATCTTTATTTTAACAGTTTTCGTTAGATTTTCTGTATATTTAAACTTAAAATAGTCAATAAAAAAACCTTTCTTTGTACTCGTAATTATGCAAACATTAGAGACCGATTTAAAACATAAAATTTTCTTGGATATGCAAACAAACCAATATTTTGATTTCCAAGGAATTTCTCGTTAGTAAAGAAAGCAAACCTTTATTATTCGAATCTTTTCAGTCTATTTTTGCTAGAAAAAATAATTTTCCGTCTGAAGCCGCTGTTACTCATCGAATATTAAATAAATATCCTGAAAGTGTGCTCGGCCTTGAAATATGCAAGTAAAATAAACTAAATGTAACATACGGTATACACAGATACGTGCTTCTTACATGTTATTAAGGTTACGTAAATGCAAAATCCCTAAAATGTATAGTTAAGTTATGACTGTGTAAACTTACGGCTTTGTTGGTTGCCATGGGCGTCGAAATTGTGTTTTTGCGAAAATATCATTGCAGATTTGTTCCTAATCATAATTACTTGTTAGACATAACTTGATGGTTTTTCCATTTATCCAAGACTTTTGACCTTGTCTCGCATGAAGAGCCCATTTCACAGACGTCCTATTGGTTTGTACAGCTAATTGTTGAAAGTCAATAAAATATAATTGTAAACCTAAAGCATATGTACTATCGTGCCCAAAAAAACTGGGACAATAAAATGCAAGTAACGGAGTATCTTCTGGTATATAGTAAATTGTTTCCATATATTCGGATTTTTTGACGTAGCTGTCACAAAATTGCATTGTTTTGACACCATTTAAACCTAATATTCTAATAGACCAGGAGATAAAACTAGATTTTGTTTTGGTCGCGATGGTACCTATGGGCATACTTTAGGTGCTTTTTATATTTGGAGCAGTTCGCGAAGCCGGGTGCCCAAGTACCAGAGTATTATGGTGCCGATTTTTTAGATATTTAATCCATTTTTTCCTCTGATCAGTCTACATTGTCCAAGCACCAAAACATGCTGGTATTGCATTTCACAGCACCTTTTACACAACGCGGTAGTACCAATACGGACATTATTTTAACCCTTAATGACAACATAAACTTTTTCATACGTAAACGACTAAACAGGGGTCGCATACGATTCCATGAAGAATTACTGGTATTTTAAAGTTAAAACAGCTAAATATTAATCTTTTCTTTGTTGGTTGTTTTGTAATTTAACCAAATGATTTTTTATAGGAAGAGAAAAATATTTTTGAACATCTTTGTTAGATTTTCATAATTATTCTTCAAAGCATTTCTTGTGTGCAATAAAGCAATAAGTCTTCCGATTGTGTTTTATCGTTCTGGCTTGAATATCTTTGTTGCTTTGTAGTACAATCAAGTATCTTATTTCTACGTAGTTTTCGTTTGAATGAGTAATAATTTTATGCAGCATGTTGTCAAAATAAAATTTCCAAGGTTCCTACTCGGTTTTTGTGTTCCTTTAGGTTTAGGAAGATGCAGAATCAATTTTTTTCCTGCCTGTGTATATTAAAAAAGGTGTAGAGTGCCATCTGTAACCACTACTTCTATTAATCACTGTGCTGTAGATGTGCTAAAGGTACTTCATCGTCATGATTCATTTTTAGTGGGTCCATACACTAGACTGCTCCCATTTCTTTTTCTTCTTATTCTTCAAATTTACTTTCAATATCACTTAAGTCATAATTATTATTGTCAATAATCTTATTACTTTCTTTATGTCGTCTTTCAATCTTTTTTAGTTCTTTTTAACTTCAATGTTCTCTTTTGATGGACATTTTTTATTACGCAAACAACACGGGTCGCCGGCGACCCCAAACACTGTATAACTCAGGTAATAAACTTCTGCGGCATACGTAATTTGCTGTGGTAATAGTAACAGCCAAGCCACAAAGGTAGGTGTAGCAGCAAGATTATAATACAACTTTTGCAAGAAATCTGTCTAAAATATTATTCGGTGGGGTCACGGGCAACCCCGTGTTGTCGTTTACTGTGGTGAAGTTACAGGGGCAAGTTAAAAAAAAAAAAAGAGAAAGTGTCACAACCGACCACACCCCAGGGGCGGTTGTGACGTACTTGGGGTCGGTAGTGACGGGTTCAAAAATACACACTTAATGGTCATCGATCATTTTATGGCACAAAATATTAATTTTTCTTGGCATTTTAATCATTTTTCGCCAGGCCTATTTTCGAAATATCAATACACACCAGAAAAAAATACTCTTCGTCTTATGATGGTGGTCATGTTTTCTGTTTTATATTTTTTTTTATCTTTGAAAAGTATTGTTTTATCTTTGGAAAGCCACGAAGGCTGAAAGCCTAAATACTAAAGTGAGTAAGAGAAAATTGTGACGACTCGAGGCTTAAATACTTAAATATTGGGTGGGGAGGGTTAGGAAAAGACCTTCGCGAGCAGCAGTTTCCACATCTAGAAACTTTAGAAATAAAAGAACGAACAAAGTGGGAAGTTTGAGGCCTGTCCAGTTGGACCGTATAGGGTGCATACGTGCAGCACCACGAGTTTCTCTGATGATGACGGCCAATTAATGAATTACCTATACTGTTCTCAGAGCAGAAGCCATAAAAATACCAAAAAAACGATAAATCCCCCACAGCCGACGATAGGGCGAGAGAGGGAAACTTTCAGTAAGTAAAGGGTCATTAATAGGGCGAACAGTTCTTCTTTGAATTGAATCAATAATGCTGGGGGTTAAGGAGGACGCCAGAAGGGGGTCGGATACAAAGTGTATAAATTGGAGAGGAATTGTGTATCGCGTTTTCGAATATACCGCAACAAGGATATACGATTAACTTTGTGTATTTCTGCAACTCTCTCTCTCGTAATGATTTTTCTCGTTTCACTTCTGTATATAAGCTTCTTCATATTTTCCTATCTTACATTGACCTTTTTTGCTTGTCTCACGCGTTTTTCTAGCATCCAAAAGCAATAAAAAAATAATAATTATAAAAATATAAAAAAACGCAAATACAAAGTTAGCACCGCTATGTAATCACTAATGTTTGACTAATATTAAAAAAGAATATTCATTATTGTGTCTGTTCACATATTACAACAATCACTAAAAGAAATTGAACAAAAATACTTAATTTTGACCGTTAAAAAGTAATGAGGGCCTCTGCTAACATCAACGTCGCGCGTTTTTGTTGCAGTACTGTGAAACACTTTCAGACCTGCATGGCGTTCTTATACGCCTCCCCGTATTTCTAATAGTTTCGCTATAATTGCGACTGTCATAATCGTACCCTGTCACAATCGTACCCAGTCTACCCTACATTAATAAGAAAAAAACCGCACGCCACTGGAAAACTTGGCCAAACTTAAAAACCTATTTTTTATTTTCCATAACGATGGGTGTTACAAAAATTAGGTTTCCTGGAACGATGCCAAGAGAACGGTTTAGAAAAAATGACGGGAAGGTAAACATCAAAGGTGGATGTAGTTGCGGAATTTAACAAGACGAAACAACTTGATTAATGCTGTTTTTAATGCGGTTGACTGCTGCTCGCCTGCATTTTGAGTAAATATCGAGGTGCATATTTTGTATAGTTTGACCTTTTATTCATTAATCCTCTAATCGGATAACTAGAGTCCGAGTTGTATGGATTTGCATATTTAAGTTATTTTTGTCGCTAATAGCATATTTTCTCTAATATATATATAAATATATATATATATATATATATATATATATATATATATATATATATTATATAAAATGAAAAAGACAAAAGATTGTCGCGTGCGTCTACTTTAGTATTCCGACGTAGAACTGGCATGGTTGTGGAACACTTTTTCATCAATTAAATTTTAATATTTCTATTCCTAGAAAAAAGTTAATTCTAAATAAGGTTTAGAACGTCTAAAATTTTTGGGTGTTTGGAGTTGCGCCGTAGATAAAACATCTTTCATCAAGGACTATCGCAATTAAAAAAAATATGGCGACCACCCAAGGCAGCGACTGATCGATATGGGGTGGCATGACAGGTAGTATGGATTTCGCCACTAAAGTTCTATAGCAGATCTTCCTTCCTTTGTATCACCTAGTTGGAACAAGTCTCTTGAGTTTCTAGGTGAGTTCCAGATCGTTGCTCTTGATATATCCAAAGCTTTTTACCAGGTCTGGCATGACGCCCTTCTTAATAAACTTTCCTCCTATAGTTTTTGAACTAAACTCTGTTTTTGCTCTCTAGTTATCTTTCTGATCGACGTATATCAGTTATTATGGATATCCAATCTTTGGACTCTCACCAAGTAAATGCTGGTGTGACTTAGGGCTTAGTACTGGCATCAACATTGTTTTTCTACACATCAATGACCTTCTCTCGTCCACAACTAATTTCATTCATAGTTTTGCCCACGATATCAACCTTTACTCCAGTTTCCAGGTTCTTAAACCAATATCTCAACCTGATTTGGAATGCAAACGCAAAGCGATGCAGAGATCTCTTTCACAGGACCTTGATTTAATATTGGATTAGGGCGCCAATAATTCCGTCCATTTTATTGCATCTAAAACTCAATCAAGTTAATTGTCGCGGAAAGAGTCATCAAATACTCGTCGTTTACTTATGGGCGGCCAAGTTTTGCAGAGCGAGGGAAATGTTTAAATATTTTAAAAACCTATAACAACCTCCTTTAAACTGTCAGTTTTAAAAGACGGTTTACATAAAAATAAAGAAAGGTATTTTTCTCTATAATCCTTTAACACTTTTTTTATGAATAAAACTGTAACTTAAAAATCTATTCCTAATTTTCTAGAAGAGTTGTAAGTGGTTTTTACCTTTAAACCGACTATACCGGATCAGCTAAATACCATAATACATAGACAATGTAAGGAAAAGAAACAGTCTAACTAAATACTGGCATGTAAACATAGGTGACTAATAGTGCTTGTTTTGTTGTTGCATTACTAGCTGATGTACCAAAACCTATTGCTCATGCAGTATACTGGTTAAGCAAATAGGTATTGGTATATCGGCAAGTAAATCAGCAACAAAGAATGTATCTGACTCATCCAATCCGAAATGTTTACATGCGGGTTTTCACGTTAAACTGTTTCTTTTCCTTACATTGCCCATGTGTTATGTTATTTACCTGATCCGGTATTTAGTCAACCATTTGTAAACTGATTAAAATATAAATGAAAACTGTAGTAATAAATAAGATATGTCGTGAAATCATATTAATGATACAGCCCACTGATTAAAAAGTGTAGTAAAAGTTCCAAAAATAATTCGAAATGAGCATTTCGCCAATGAAATAACCGGCCAAATGAATCATCAGAAATAAACAGTGTTTGTACTTACAGAGCGTGTTATTCATCCGATGTGACAGAAATGTTGGTGTATTCTAGACATTACGGTGGGCTCTGACACTGCTCTTTAAAAAGATTATTTATTTTCAATTTATTTATAAATATACACAACGCCAAAAGTCTTGGACACTCGAGCATTTTTATACTTCTAATTTATTTAGAAAAAATTTAAAAGGACTAATTCTAAGTGTTGTCCATGTTGATTTTAATTTAGTTGAAAAAATATTTTGAGTTCATGTATGTGGCTAAAATAAAAAAATACCAAAAAAAAAAATAAAAAACAGTGTTATTGCAACAAAAATTTCCTGTATGACAATACAAAAAAGAAAATACAGCTAATACTCTGTGGGCCCTCCCCTACTTCTGAGTAGGTAATGAGTTTACACGTCTGGGCATGGAAATGATTAAATTAATAATTAATTCCTGCGATATGCGGTCCCATTCTTTTACGGTGGCTACCGCAAGTTCCTCCTCGGTTCTAGGTGGTGGATTGCGATTGTGAATAGCTCTGGAAACAATATCCCACAGATTCTTAATTAGATTCATGTCTGGGGAATTCGCTGGCCACTCTAATCTGTTGATTTCTTCAGCATTAAGAAGCTCCTGAACTCTTCTGCCTCGATGTGGTCTGGCGTTATCATCCATGAAAATGAAATTCTTTCCAGTTTCATGGCGGGGGGAATGACAATTGGCCTAATAACATTTTCCATGTAAATTTCGTCATATTTTGTTGTATGCGAATTAATGGGGTTTGTACATTATTCCCCCAGAACATTACTGTTCCCCCTTGATAGGAAACGACTTTACGAGGATAGTTGAGTCTTGACTGCCGCCGTGGCTCTCTCCATACCCTTTGACGATGGTCATCACTAACCAGACCGAATCTTGATTCGTCAGAGAAAAGGACTCTTTTCCACTGGGCTAAAAGCCATTTCCTATGGATTTTCGCCCACTGGTGGCGGCAGCACGGTGTCGAGGCAATAAAAGAGGTACATTTAAAAATCTTCTGGCCCGTAAATTTGCGCTGTGAAGTCTTCTGCGAATGGTATTGGTGGAAATTACGCGGTTGAACGTACCTTGGAAATGATCTCTAATGGCTGGGGCCGTTGTGTTCTTATTTCGGCGGGTAAATTGGATAACCTATCTGTCCTCCCTTTCGGTAGAAACACGTGGCCGTCCACTACGAGGCAATCTTTCCACATTTCTAGTTTCCTGATACCTGTTGATGATTCGACTCACAGAAGATCTTAGAATATTTAAACTGGCTGAAATATAGTGATTGGAAAATCCAGATTCATGCAGAGCAATTATTACTCTTGCTCTGTTATAAACAGAAATTTCACGTCCCGGTATTTTCAGTTAGAACCAATGTAAACTTTGCGTATTTAAAAATGCAAATAAACTAAATAAAAGTAACTAAACCATTTCAAATCTTCGCAAGAACCACAAAAACTCTTATCTCGAAATTAGTATGTAATCTTTTTTATTTCGTAAATAAAAGAATATTTTTATCTGATACTAAAAAACATGTAGAATTTTTATAACCAAGATATACAGGGGTCCAAGACTTTTGGCGTTGTGTGTAATATAATGATTTTACAAGCGTGGTTTCGGAAAAACATAAAGTTTTTCGGTGGAATGTAACTAATTTAATAATATGAAATTTCAAATTTAATGTTTTTGCATTTCTTTCTATTATACAGGGTGTTTCCTAATTGCGGTAAGAAAATTTAAGGGCGTATTCCTAAGCCAATTTTATGAAAAAAGGTTTTATTCCCAATATACAGGGTGTTAAACTTTTCAAAAAACCTAAAAATTTCTAAAACACTTTTTTAGTAAAATTTGTTATATTAGATATAAACATTGATATATTATGTATTTGTTTTTGTTGTTATAAAATTGCTAATAAAAAGTTATAACACTTAATTTTTAAAGAAAAAAGTCCTTGTATGGTCCAGGATTATGCAGTTTATCGGAATTTATTTTTATTTTTTTAGAAAACTTAGCAAGCAACGTAAAAATGCAGACCCAAAAAAGTTGTATTTTTATAAGTTTCATCCGAAAAAATATAAAAGTTGCAAAAAAGTCAGTGGCGTACATTTTTTTGTCAATAATATTAGCTAATATTCGTCCCAGGCCGCCACTGTTTTCAATTAAAATTGAAAAATTAATTAAAAGCATTTAACTGGCACGACGTGTAGACCTAATAAAGAAAAACAATGCATTTTTTTATACGGTAAGTTGATCGTTATGGGTGTAAATCCTTGTGATTTTGGGAAAGAAAGTTTAGATAAACCTAGGGAGCTAGTTGAGCAATTTTTCACTTCATCGGTTATAGCTCCTCAAAAATAAGTCTTAATGGCTTATAATGCATACTAATAGATTAGCAATTTATCCCTTATTAATAGTGTCCATAGTAATTTCTTTCTAATAAGTCTACTTTAGGAGCTACATTTATTTTAATGTAGATAGTCAAGTATGCCCAACGTACCCCATAGTTGAGGTAAGTTGAGCAAGGGTATGGGGCTAGTGGAGCAATTAGAAAGTATAGTTAAATTATGGCTTGAATGTTAGATACGTTTACAATAAAACAATATTTTGTCAATTTGCTTTTTATATTTATAATCTTATAGTGACTAAACAACAAATATCATTAATAAATCTTTAATAATTTTTTATAATTATCGCTTTTTATAGGTACTTTCATGGCTTCTGCTCTGAAGAACTGTCCAGTATAGTTCCACCACTTACGGTTCCCAACAGAGAAACTCGTGGTTCCGCGCGTATGCATCCCTATACGGTCCAACTGGACAGGCCCCGAACTTCCCACTTTGTTCGTTCTTTTATCCCTAGAGTTTCTAGGTTGTGGAACCTGCTGTCCGCGGAGGTCGTTCCTTCCCCCCAAATCTTCAAGTGTTTAAGTCCCGTGTCAACAAACTCCCTCTTACCTCGCTTAAGACACCCACGGTACGTTAGTATTTAGGCTTTTAGCCTTCGTGGTTTGTCCAAAGATAAAAAAAAATAAAAAAATAAAACAGCAACGTACCTAGCTTATCTTAACTATTGAATTTAATACCTATCAATTCATCTTCGTTTTTAAACCTTTTAGGCAGTTTTATTTTGCTTCTCTTGTAATGTCTTCTGTATCTGTTAAAATTGCAGCTTTTCTCTATCTACTGTTTGATTTGGCTCCTTTTCTTGGACTAGCCTTTGGGTATGGTCGAACTATTTCCAGAGAAAATTTATAAGTTAGATAGGTCATCTCGATTTTCTTTGTTGCTTGTACAAAGTTCGGGTTGCAGCCTCTTTTAAATCTTGAGAAGACTCTAGTAGTCTTACTGTTATAAATCCGTATTCCAAAAATAAAAAAAAATTAAAAAAATTATACTTAAAACCGTTGGGTTAGTTGGGCAACTGTAGCTCAACTAACCCCATCCTGGAATTTTAAAGAAAAAGTAAATTTATTAGAAAACCGGTTAGAATTATATCCAAAATCTTTATACATATTAAAACTGCAATAAATTAACTTTAGATTTACACTTACCTGATTGAGAACGGAATACATTTAACTATCACAGATAAAAATTTTCGGCTTGCAATTATTTTACTTTTAATCACAAAATAAATAATGCGCATGGATACTTTTCTCGATCGCCGCGTCACCACTAGTGGTCGTACAATGAGTTCCCCTCGCGCAACCCCTTCTTTATGCTATTTGATGCTTTCGCGTGCGCTCGATAGTTTTGAGATATTTTGATTGCCCAACTTACCTCTATGCTCAATTAGCCCCGCCCTACCCTACACTTAAAAAAATGTATATTTTTAACGGAATTTTTCTTCTTTGTTATGGAATTTCTACCGTTGTTATTTACGGTTAACAATACAACCTACAGGGTGATTAAAAGTTTTGGAAAAAATGAATAATTTTTAATTGCCCGGTAGATATTCTTTTAAAGGGATTATTCTCATTCGTAAAAAATTATACCCTTACTCAATTTTAATATTTTATAATCACAAATTTGATTACACCCTTTAACAGTTCATCATAGAGGCCGCTACAGCTTTTATTTACCATTTTTTGTAATTGAAACGGTCATTTGAGAAACAGCACATGTCAGTTTTAAGCCATTTCACAAAATATGAAAAAAAACTGAAAAATCTAAAAGGATAGTTGATAAAATTATTTTGAAATAATTAGCATTTAAAACCCGCCCGATTACTAGTAAAATACGATAATATTTAAACTTTAAAGAAAAATAAGTAAAAATATATGGGTATTTGAAAATACGCCACATGTGATGTTTGTGAAATGAACATGAAAACTCAGCAAATAAGGTTATATTTATATTGAATAATACATGACAAAACATTACAAAATTTAAAAACAAAAACAATACTAATGGTCTTCATTTTTAGTTCTTGGCCAATTAACTCCTATTATCTATGTATAGAAGTCGTGGTGTTCTTTTGGAATGTATAAAAAAAGTCGTTTTTATGTCATCAAGTTTTTTGAATTTATAGGAACCTATCCTTGTGGATAAGCTGGTGGCTGGATAAGTCTAAATTTATGGCTCGTACGTAACACCATCTATAAAATTAAACGCCTTAACTACCCCAGGTTCATTTGAAGAATATCTAAAATGCGTAAAGTTCAAAATTTTAAATGTACATTTTTGAGCTCTTGGCACACCTTTACCAAGAGATTTAATGGACAGAATGTTGTTTTTATATATATAATATATAGAACTTCGGCCACAAACTTTTAAAATCAGCAATATCTTTAGTTTTTGCAATTTTACAAGATACTACAGCACCTTTATAATTAATATATTCTTCACCTTTTAGTCTAGGATTTTTATTAGTTCACACTTGTATAACTTTTTTTTCCTTATTATGTGCTAAATTTATCAAAGCATTATTACTTCCACTACTTGTAGACGCTATGTTTTACAATAACAAACAACAAAACAAAAACTGCCTACTTATGATGCTTTGATAAAAACACATGTCACCGACTTGTGTCGTTACTAAACGGAATCAAATATTTATAGGAGAATAAAATCGTGCAATATTATGAGACAAGTGATGTTTTTGTATGATTCAATGTATTTACCTTTAAAGATGGAATTAACAGCATAATATCAAAATGGCCGGAAATATGACATGTGCTGTTTCTCAAATGACCGATTCAATTGTCTTAATAAGTTTATTATTAAAAGTGATACGGCCATTTAAATTAAAGCATTTTTAAAGAATCTATTGAGTTGTCCGTTACTTTGTGACAATACATTTTTACGTAGAATGTAATAAAAACACAAATTTTACTTTGTTATTTTGTCACATATTTTATATTGCTTTTTGCGTTACTGCAGTTTCGACATACTATGTCATTTTCAAACGACTTTTTAAAAGTGAATGAATTACAAAAAAGTGCATAAATTTATACCTTATACCCTAAATTTAACATCTGGTTTATCCTTTACAATTGTTAGGTCCTATTTCTATTGTTACAAGTATACTGCTATAATAAACTTTTACAGTTAGTCGAAAATATTAAATAAGTGGGAATTTTTATGTCTGTTTGCAGATTAAGAAGGTTTACATTACTATTTTTATTGTGTTTATAAATTTCTATGTTCTCTAATATATCTAATTTTTTACTTTTTTGTTCTAAGTGTAAAATTTGTATACTATCTATATTAGGGAAAGGATGACCAGAGTCTAGAAAATGGTTTGCAAAATTTGAATTTCTTTTGCCTAATCTAAATGATGCGTAGTGTTCTTTAAATCTTTTTTCGAAGCTTCGGCCTGTTTGTCCTATGTAGCAGCTATTGCACTCTGAACATTCTAGCTTATAAACTCCAGATTTTTTATGTTTATTAGTCTTGTCTTTTACGTTAAAAAGGTGGTTGGATAATTTATGTGATGGTTTAAATGCTATTTTCATATTATTTTTACTTAAAATGTTTGCTATTTTGTCAGATATAGGTCCAAAATATGTAAGGGTTGTGTATTTTTTGTCCGAGTTGGATGATTTTATTTTTGGGTATATTTTACTTATTGTATTTAATTTCTGTTTTTTGTTAATTAGGTTATTAATGTGTTTAATTTTTGTAGCCGTTATTTATGGCAATCGATCTGATGGTATTTAGTTCTTTGTTTAATTTGTCTTGTTCAAGTGGGATGGCAAAGGCTCGGTGAACCATAGATCTATATGCTGAAAATTTGTGGCTATTTGGGTGATTAGAGTTACTAGGGATGGTTGTTTTTGAAAATGTGGGTTTTCTATAAATATCAAATTTTAATTTATTATCAAATTTTGTTATGCTTATATCTAAGAAATTAATACAGTTATTTTCTTCTTTCTCTACTACTAAGACAAATTAAACAAAGAACTAAATACCATCAGATCGATTGCCATAAATAACGGCTACAAAATTAAACATATTAATAACCTAATTAACAAAAAACAGAAATTAAATACAATAAGTAAAATATACCCAAAAATAAAATCATCCAACTCGGACAAAAAATACACAACCCTTACATATTTTGGACCTATATCTGACAAAATAGCAAACATTTTAAGTAAAAATAATATGAAAATAGCATTTAAACCATCACATAAATTATCCAACCACCTTTTTAACGTAAAAGACAAGACTAATAAACATAAAAATCTGGAGTTTATAAGCTAGAATGTTCAGAGTGCAATAGCTGCTACATAGGACAAACAGGCCCGAAGCTTCGAAAAAGATTTAAAGAACACTACGCATCATTTAGATTAGGCAAAAGAAATTCAAATTTTGCAAACCATTTTCTAGACTCTGGTCATCCTTCTCCTAATATAGATAGTATACAAATTTTACACTTAGAACAAAAAGTAAAAATTAGATATATTAGAGAACATAGAAATTTATAAACACAATAAAAATAGTAATGTAAACCTTCTTAATCTGCAAACAGACATAAAAAATTCCCACTTATTTAATATTTTCGACTAACTGTAAAAGTTTATTATAGCAGTATACTTGTAACAATAGAGATAGGACCTAACAATTGTAAAGGATAAACCAGATGTTAAATTTAGGGTATAAGGTATAAATTTATGCACATTTTTTGTAATTCATTCACTTTAAAAAGTCGTTTGAAAATGACATAGTATGTCGAAACTGCAGTAACCAAAAAGCAATATAAAATATGTGACAAAATAACAAAGTAAAATTTGTGTTTTTATTACATTCTACGTAAAGCATTTTTATATTTAAGCTTATGGAAAAAATCGAGCATATGCGATAATTTTCGTGAGAAGTCTGCTTAACTTGGTTTATTTAATATTAATAAAACCAAACCTAAAAACATAAACGTAATGCAAGGGATTAGTGTAACGATGTTTGCTTTATAAATTTTGATAAAGCAGCCTAAGTCAAGGTGTCTAAATTAAATTTAATAAATACCTGTACCAGACAGAATTTATTATCCTTAAATTTTGTAAAACAACATTAGTTTAGTAAATTTTGGCACACACTTTTTTGTACAATAAAGATTACAACTAACATAGAGTTTCAAAATTTAAGAATATTTTATAGAGCGTGCCTGCCTGCTTGGTTAGTTAGGTGGTTTAAGGGGCAATTCCATTTAGGCAACACTAGGCGACATACCGCATGCCATATTAAATTTTATTATTGTTATAATTATTTTAATAGTTATAAAATCAATAAATAATATTTATTTATATTTCTTTAAATTTTAATTAATTATAAACTTTTTATTATTAAAATAATTAATAAATAAGTAAAATTTAATGTGGCATGCGATTTGTCGCCTATGTTCACTCAATGGAATTCCACAACTAGAGTCAATTCTTCACTTGTCGTCCCGTTTACATCCCATATCCGTGTCGTTTTACCTACCATTCTCAAAGCCTCACGTTTAAGATTGACACCCACGTTTTTTAAGTCTATATGTGATATAATTATGGATTGGTTGTCTCTTCATTGTCATTAATATAATATGACATTATAAATACAATGACACCTCACATATCATTTTTTGACACTTGTGCTGTCAAAAATTGTTTTTTAATATTAAGTGTCATGATTAAGCAAAAATGGTTTCTTTTAGGTCAAGTAGCAATGGACAAATAAAATTAGTCGTCTTTTTATTTTTGACGACTTTTAGGGTGGAGTAAAAGTTTTCAAAATCTTATTTATCGTCATACCGCATTTTTGTCAAGTGGAACTAGGACGGCTCATTAGCATAGTTCAAAAGAGCATTTTATTTCAAATATTATGGTCCCAGGTGGGCGGTATTTTGAGTTTTTTTTTGCACAAATCACTTATTAAAGTAATGATGTTGTCATTAATCGATATCATCATTAGTAGTGGATGATTTTGAATTATTATAAATAATAATAAATTATTTTGGAAAAAATACCTTGCCCACAATACCTCTCTTTTCAGTATCAATTTTTTCGGAGTAAAATGATCTTTTAGAATATGCTAACAAGCCACACTCTTTCCACTGGAAAGTGTTAACCATAAATATGATTTTGCAAAATTTTACTGCACCCTGAGAAGTCGTAAAAACAAAAGACGATCAATTTCATTTTTTCATGGCTACTTCACTTAAAATTAATCGTTTTAGCTAAGTCGCGGCAATCTGGATTAAACTGAAAAAAAAAACAATTGACAGCAGAAGTGTCAAAATATGAAATGTGATGTGTTATTATTATTTAGAATGTCATATAGTATCGAAATAATCAACAGTCGGTATTTTAATTTATGGATTTAGGCATTACCCCTCCCTAGAAATAAAATTATGTAAGCCAGTGTGTCATCATTGTTTTGTGCATACAATAAAAGTTACATTTATATTTAAAATCGAGTTTCGAGAAAAAAATATGATAGCTTAGATTAGATTGTGACTGATTTGTTAAAAAAAAACTACATACATCTGAGAAAAGTATATTTTAGTTTCAATTTATCTTATTGCTTTAACCTGTCATCGTTGGTAGAAAAATGTTTCTAGGTGACATAGAATTGTTTTATTGAGTTTTTGAGGTTTGACAGGTGATGTGCAAGCAGAACTGCGTCAGTGCAGTGCGAATGTTTGTGTTATTAAGCAAGGTCTGTTTTGTGCTTAATAAGTTCCAAAACACATCAATTACGAAGGTTCTTCATGCGCGGGTTGCCTTAAACATGTAAACACTTTATCATTTTCATCCCAATTACATTTGTCCTTTACTTAAATCCCTATTATGTAAAAATGTATTTAAAAATTTCAGAATGTGCATTAAAATTATTTTTATACGTAATTTTAAAAGAAATTTATTTCTGTTGAATCTGCTAGTTATTTGTTTAAAAAGAGCATTTTTCTGGACATCCTTTCGAATACCTAATAATTGTTCGAACGATTGTTATGGATAGTTATTCGAAAAGGCAATTCTTTAAATTGTCAGTTTTTCGAATGGGCAATTTTTAAACATACAATGTTTCGAAATACATACATCGTTAGGTCTTCATTTTGTAAGTATTTCAATTACTTGGGGCCAGCAAGTATTAGTATATCAGCAAGACTAGTAACTGTTTTGTATCCAGCAATAGTTGCTGGTTATTCCTTTCTGCCTTTCATCTCCTGTCTATCATTGTTCAGAGCGAAAACAAACTGATAAATTATCAGAAGGTTTAACTTACTGATAAATGCTAACTCAGGCATGATGAGTGCAAAAATCATTTCTATAAGACTGCGTATGTAAAACGCTCTAAAAACGCACGCCAAAGTCATTTTGAAAGTGACGCTTTGTACATGCCGTGTGCAACCATTGCACACGCTACCTGAAGGATAAAACGTTTAAATTTACCTTACGACTGGTAAGGTAGTAGGACACCTGTTAATATTATTACATGGTTGTCATAGTTTCCTTGTTACTGTGTAACATATTTGTCATATTATTTGAAAAATAAATTTATCTAAAAATTTAAAGGACCCTGTATAATTACACCATTTGGTACACCGTAGCTGACGCTCCCAACAATTCATGTACAACCCTCTTGGAAGCATTTTACGAGGTATGGACTGAGAGAAAATTGGCCACGGAAATCTGTTGCTGGCTCACGGACTATAACACAAGTTGTGGACTGAGAAAACTGACCTTCATCCAATAAATCATAAAAATTATTTAAAAATACCATACTGCAGCAGAAGCAAGGAAAATATGAAAAACAAACGTCTTATTGCCCTAAAAGGGTTTCAAAAGTATTCGATAGGGGCGCTTAAGGTAGTTTTACCGATACCACAAGAGTCAAATAAGTGCTTAAGGTAATTTGACTACCGTGGTATTTTTATTTGGCAACACTGCGTAAAATCAATCACATCGGATTAATGTCGTCGAATTGTTCACTTAAAAACACTCGGAAAAACATGTTTTCTAATTAAATTTAAGTTTTTGGGCTATTCCACTGTCGTTGAAGATTTTGTATCCTTGACGTTTCGCCAGCGCGAGCGGTTGGCATCCTCAGAGGGTTAGTTTTTTTTGGCCAGTCTAACATAGATACTCCAAATCTTCATAATATTTTAAACAATTTGTATATTTTTAATCGACTTTTTGAATCATCCTGTATTTAACATTATTTACGCCTTTATTACATTGTTATCCCCATTAACAGACTAATAACTATCTATAGGTAATTTTCCATTGTAAAAAAAGTAAATTAAAACCAAATCAATAACGTCTCCTAAGTTTCAAATTCACAGCAATCAAATGAAACCCAAAGCCATTCAGTAGGTACAACAACAAGTCGGTAAATCACAATTAGTGAGGTAAATCGATACTCTAACAGGTAATACGGGTAACAAGAATGCAATTTAATCAGGACGAGAATTTCCTGATTATGCCGTCTACATCACCTACTGTATTACATTTCGCCTCATCAAATTTTATTGGGGGAAGGTTTTATTCTATTACGATGACAAATTTCGTAACTTTTTAGGATAATTATGCGATGGCATCAATTTTTTTTATGTCTTATATACCGTATTCAATAAACTTTTTCGGGTGCTTCATAACCTTTCGGCGGCGTTGCCACGTATCAGTCACATAGCATATTTTGCTTCATTATTTATTCATTACTCCTATGACCTGCATTTAAGGTCGGATTTTAATTAGCCAAAATGTTCAGAATTGATTTTTCTTTCGTTGATACAACTGTAATTGAAATCTGAACATCAGTTTTTGGGTGGTAAAATAAAATCTACGATTTCCATAAGGATAAATGTTAAAAGCAATTATTTTAGAATAATTATAACTTTATTTCAGTTCTCTGTAGACCATTGAAGAATTAAACTAGTTGATATTCTAATTTTAAAGTACGAGTATGCTAAGTTTCATAATTTTCTGAACATTAATTCTTCTACCGGTAGTGCTACTCCTAATTCCAATTGCGGATATTCTACCTTCACATAATTACCGTAAAAAGTTACGAAATTTGTCATCGTAATAGAATAAAACCTTCCCCGATAAAATTTGATGAGGCGAAATGTAATACAGTAGGTGATGTAGACGGCATAATCAGGAAATTCTGTCCTGATTAAACTGCATTCTTGTTACCCGTATTACCTGTTAGAGTATCGATTTACCTCACTAATTGTGATTTACCAACTTGTTGTGTACCTACTGAATGGCTTTGGGTTTCATTTGATTGCAGTGAATTTGAAACTTGGGGAGACGTTATTGGATTTGGTTTTAATTAACTTTTTTTTACAGTGGAAAATTACCTATAGATAGTTATTAGTCTGTTAATGGGGATAACAATGTAATAAAGGCGTAAATAATGTTAAATACATTATGTTAAATAATGATTTAAAAGTCGATCAAGAATATAAAAAATTGTTTAAAATACAGGGTCCGGCAAAATGAACAACCCATTTTAAATTGCTTATAAAAATTTATTAACTTTAAAAACAAAACAAAGGAACATGTATTCTTAAACAAGAAAGATGGGGAGTTTATTATGCTTTGAATATGGTGTGCCGCAAATGACCGCCACCCTCTTCAATACATTCTTCTAACTGGTTCATAAATTTTCTCACATACGTTTTGAAGAACTTGCCTAGAAATAGCGTGGATTTCATTGGCAATATTTGTTTTTAGCTCCCTTACATTTATAGGTTTTATTGGCAAACACTTTATAAGTTTTAAATAGCCCCAGAGAAAATAATCTGGTGCTGAAAGGTCGGGCGATCTTGCTGACCAAGGAATGGTACCATTCTTAGAAATCAGTCTGTTTGGAAAGGATTGTCGCAAAATATCCATGCTTATTCTTGCCGTATGGCTTGTTGCGCCATCCTGTTGAAACCAGTAATGTCCAATTTCATTTTGAATTTGCGGTAAGAAGAATATCTGCAACATTTGAACATAGCGTGCGGCAGTAACTGTTACTGTCTGACCATTTTCCTCTAAAAAATAAGGTCCGATTATCCTAGACGAGGAGATGGCACCATACAGTTACTTTGGGACAATGTAATGGACGCTGATGAATTTCGCGTGGATTCTCTTGAGCCCAGTAACGACAATTCTGTTTATTTACATCTCCGTTTAAATAAAAGTGGGCCTCATCGCTCATAAACATATTGTTTTCAATACCTTGATAATTGGTGAACGAAGAAGGCGACAGAACTCAAGTCTATTAATCTTATCCTGATGATTTATTTCTTGAACAATTGCGATCTTGTATGGGTGAAAATTCATTTTTTTAACATTCTTCGTGTACTTCTGCTCAGATAAATTTAAAACAGTAGCATGTTTACCAACAGATTTTTGGGACTAGCGATAATTGCATTTCTAACTCTGTCTTCGTTCAATGCATTGCAGGCAGATCTTGGCCGCCCACTTGACTTCTTGTCTAAAACGGATCCTCCTGTCCTCCATTTACGAATCCAAACTGTAATGGTCTTCCGCTGCGGACACTGTCGGTCATTAAATTGACGTCGAAAACACCTTTGAACGGCTATAATGGAATTATATTCAATAAATTTTTCGACACAAAAAATGCGATGTTCTGTTAACCAACGCGGCATTTTGACAACTGTCAACAATTTTAATAAACTCTCCAAAGCCTACTTTTCCAAATAAAAATATCGCCATAGTGAATACTGATACATTTTTTTATATTAAAGAAACAAAATAGGTAATACATTTTGCCGGACCTTGTATTATGAAGATTTGGAGTATCTGTGATAGACTGGCCCAATTTTCAGCACATAATATTAACATTTTAAAATAAATTTTCAACGTTGAATAACTTTTGAAAGGAATGAGTTTATCGAAAACTATTAAAAGATCTTTTTTGTAGAGCATAAAATTTTCCTTAAGAATAATTATTTGTTTTATAAAGTTATTAGTATTTATGGTAGTTTAAAAAATCTAGATTCTAAGTGACCAAATTAAAGAAAATGTTTAAGGCGCAATTACAAGAAAATGGCTCGTTCAGCGGAAATTTACTAAGACAGCTTTTTGTAGAGAATTTAATTTCTATTAAGAATATAAATTGGTCGAAGGTTTTAAATTGACTAGGTCCGAGATTTTGTATAAAAATGCAACAATTTGGTAAAAATCAATAATTTTAATGATGAACCTATTAATAATAATATTAAGGACTGAAAATTTCAAGATATTTTTTTCGTCGTTATGAAAAATATTTTAAAAGTTCTTTTAAAAAAGACAGTTGTTTGTTATTTTTGACCTAGTTTAATATAATATTTAAAAAACAATTAAACACGAAAAATAAACATACCAGAAAGCAACAATGTTCCTGGCTATTTTAATAGTAATTTATGTAACAACTGCATAAAGTGATGCTTTTTTACGGATGGAAAGTTTGACAGCACGAGCCCTTGGGCTCGTGCGGTAATCCCATGAGTAAAAAAGATAGTTTATGCATGTGTACATACTATATTTTTTCTACGACCGTATAAAAGTTTTCCAAATTGCCAGTTTATACATGTTTTATTTATTTAAACTTATTAATTTTATTTTTTGCAGAACAGCTCCTTATTTCTTTAAGACAATTATCCTCATCATAACTATGCCGTGATTTAGTTTTAGAAAATTGTATGTACTTACTTTTGTACAAATAATACTAAAATCGTATAAATTCCTTTTGAATTTCTTAGTCATCCAAATTTATTATTACTATTAATTTTAAATTATTTCTAATAAATTTATTAGCAAACTTTTCAAATTTTAAAATAAGTAATACATAAACTTAAAAGAAATAATGACGATATCAAAGGTAACTTGACCGTTTGGTTCAGTTGATGTCGCGTTTACTGTTAAATTGCATAAATTGATATTCAAGTTAATTGTAGTAGGCATGGAAACAAAACACTAATTCAAAGTGTGTAAAAGAGCTTCGAGGTGTTAAAAAAAGGTACTTTATGTAGTTTACTAGAATGTAGTACTTTATCTTCATGTTAACGATAAAAACTGCATTTTTTTAACGGTCGTGGAAAATGTATATTTGTATATTATTTTTAGAACTTCGAAGAGATTTTTAGATCAACTGTGTGTTTAGAATCATATGCCATGCTTTGTAATTGATTTGATTAATTTCTTTTTAATAAATGTTATTGTAAAATTATTTTTGTTCTGTATAAATATACTACTTACTATAAAAATTGCAACATACCTTTGATCAAATTTAACCAACAGTAATTGTTTTGATATAGGGAGCCGTATGCGTTGGTAGTAGATAATCTTTTATTCATGAAAAAATATTACTTTTATTATCAATACTAATGATTAATTTTGCAGACTTTATTATTTTTCATAATCAAATGATTGCAAGAAAATAGTGTTCTTATAATTTGCTAAATGACACCTATTATGTTACCTTTTTAAGGATGAGATGTAAGGGGTGATTTATTTGGAGGTACTTTTTCTAGTAGGCATTTTTGGATAGATTAGAGGTTCCAAATTTCTGTTATGGTATTTGTGTTCAGTACTGTTTGGTAATTGATCCTGAAAAGAATTAGCCCCCGGCATAACGTGTAAAACATGTTCAGGTGTATTATGAAAATTATCATTTTTTGCGAAATGTGTTTCGTGCTCTTCGGGCAACTTATGGTTTACGCATAATCGGCGTACTGAGCCGACTATTCGCTGTACCATCACAAAAAGTTAAACTCCAATTTTCATTATTGGATAATTCTTGATCAAATGAGCCAAATCAGCACGTAGTGCAGAAAAATATAGCGGCAGTAGCTGCGAGTGTATGTAATGATTCTGCAAATTGATTTGGCTCTTGGAAATTGGAGCTTAAGAACAGGCAATGTTAGGCGCAGTCAAGGACAACATTTGAAAGCCATAATCTTTAAAAAATAAATGTAAGATATAGTTCTTCCCTATGATAATAAATATTACCTAGAGTTTCCGTTCGTTCTCGGTCGTGGTAGGACGTTGGAAGGGAGTCCATGCGGCTCTCACGTGGTATCGTGCCAAGATCGTTTGACTAGGTAAGGTTGCCTCGTAAGCCTTGCAACATGGCGGACCATACGTCACATATGTATTTTGCTCATTATTTAATGAAGATTTTATCAGTGTAGTTTGTGTTTTTGTCAATATTAAAGAAATACTTTTAAATACTGTTAATTCCAGTTGTTACCCTAATTTCTTTATTTCCCATTAATAAATTATTTAACAATGATTCTAGCTGATTTTTAAATATTGTATATCGCGCTCTTTCGCCCTCATAGTATTATTCGTCTAGACATCCTTGTTGGCGCCAAGGAACCAGCAGTGCGGTACATATGTGACGTAATGAGGCAACCTTAGCTAGTCAAACGATCTTGGTATCGTGCAGGGAGGATGTGAAGACGTTCTGGTGCTCCGAGGAAAATAGGAAACTCACAGCTGTATTTAAGAAGGCATCTTTTTTCTGGAACTAGGCGCTGTAAGTGAAGATTCATATAATCTGATGTTTCCTGTTTGGCGTGCTGTACGAGGTGTTTTCCAATGACGGAAAATGGAGGCGGGCGTCGCGGGGGGCAGCACTGAAAGAAACCGGTTATGCGCGATACCAGTAGCGGTTCCAGGGAAGATGGCCGAAATTCATGCCACTTCATTATTTCAAGTTTAAATAAATAGTGAAAGATTTCTGGAAGGTACGAGCACGACTATCCAGAGTTTTCCCCGAATGTGCTGGTAAATTGGACCGAAAGGGACCAGAGCCAAGAATAAATAACCGGACCAAATATTACCTAATAAAAGTTTTTGTTTTTAATTTTTTTAAGTACCTCCAAATGAATCACCCCTTATTAAATGCAGTATTTGAAGGGTGTCCGGTTCAAACAGGCTAAGTGCCAGATTTAAAGAACAGAGATATTAAAGAAAAACGAAATGTTCAAGGGTTATTATCAAAAGGGTAAAAGATATATTAGTTTTAATTTTAACTTTTGGTAAAACAAAGTTTAATAACGTAACTAAAGCCTTGTTTCAAAATGTTATGCGAAAAATTTGTAATGTAAAAGAAATAAGAAATAAGCAAACAAGAAACATGCTAAGTGCCACAATAGAAACAAATCTTTTAGAAGAAAAAAAACAGTTTATTTCCAAACTTATTTATTAAAATAAACATGTACTAAAACTTAAAATACTATAATATCGGCAAAACATGATTAAAACTCATCTACTAGCTTACGATAATAGTCTTTATGATCTTTGTTTTTAGGAAAATCGATCATAGAGCGTAATGATTTTTATTGTTGTCCGATATTGTGTTTTCTGGAGGTAAAAGGTTAAGAACAGTTTTCTTTCCGTCCTGTGTGGTTTTGTTTTTCTTTAAAATTGGTACTTTCGTCTAACTTTCAACTTCACTGTACGCATATTTTACCTTTGTCACTCCAGGATCTTCCTTATCAATGCAGATTATGACTGCTTTACTAATATTAACTTTCTTGGTATCAATAAGATTTTTCGCAACCTCTTTAAGATACCATATCGATAATCTGTAAGGGAAGTGATCGTTTAGGTTCTTCTTTTTCAGCAGAGTTTTATTTTTCATAGTTTTGTATTCAAATCCAGAAACTTTTAATTTCTTTTGTTCATCTCTTTATTAATCTATTTTTTTTAGTTTTTTATCTTAAAAACGTCAACCACATGCACTAATAAGTTAACAAACACGCTCTAACTAACAACAAAAATCGCCTGTTTATTTCGGTTGATGGCACATATAGCTTGTTTGTACCGAAATAAGACATGTCATTTGTAGGTTCCCCCACTTTCCAATTAATTGTATTACTATACGCGGCAAGCTTGGCACTTGGCGTTTTGTGAGTACACGTACGATGGCACTTAAAAGGTTTTTATGCAAAAAATTAAAAATAAATAGAATGGCACTTAGCCTGTTTGAACCGGACACCCTTCATTTGCTCTTGAAGTTGGACATATTGTTTTTAAAAGGGAAAAATAAAAATTTATTAAAACTATTGTGACACATGACCGCTAGATTGATCACCTCCCGAAAAACAACAAACTTCCTTATAACCAAAATCCAATTGATACTCTGATGTGCCTGATGTGTTTTCAAAAGCATAAGTTTAGGTTAATGGCAACTGGCAATAGTTTGAAAGTTTGGAAGTTCGTATATAGTTTTACATACAATATTTGTTTTGGAGTATAAGTTTATTGAATAGTTTAGGTCTGTGGTATTGCTTTGATTTTCAGCAAAGCAGTTAGGTTGTATTTAGTGAATTTGTATGGTGGTTGAGAATTTATTAGGTAAAATAAGGAAAATAATAAAATCTAACTGAAGTGAAACACATGCTTAATGAATCTAAAAACAACGGTAATTATACAATTCGATATGATTATCGTAAGCTTTTGTTATATATATTTTTTAAAATTGTACATTTGCCATTACCATTTTGTTATTTATTTTGTTTGTTTTTTAAAAGGCACTGGTTAAACGACCACAGGCGGTTTTGCTCAAATATAAGAAGAAAACAGGTTTTTCCTACGACCACTTGTGAAAATAGCAAATAGCACACTGATTTCATGCATAGAAAATGCGTTATATCACACTAGTGTTGCAAAGTACTTTACAGCACTAGTGTTGCAAAGTACTTTACAACACTGGTGTGATACATATTATGATGTCATTCTAAAAACTGCTATTGGTTTTGCAAGTGACATATTTATTGTAGTGACAGTAAAAAAACTTTTATTTACCTTAAACGGTAGAACCCAAATTAGCGAAAATCATCTTATTTTATATTTATTAAAATTTACGAAAAAATAAAAACATAAACAAAAATAGACATAACCACAAAAACAACTTTCACTGACTGGCACAGTGTTGTCAGGTAAGTAGATCAAATTTAAAATCTCCCTTCTACCTTTGAGCACGTACTTTATAGAGGCAGCCTTGCCGCTTGACCGTTCGACCTAAAGCGCCAGAGAAAAAAAGCCTATAGATCAAATTCCTTCCTCTCTTTCTTCGTGTACTCAAACAACTAGTTAAATCTTTTTTTTAATCCCTAATTAAACCTAAGGCTAATACACACTTTATGAATCCACTTTCTTTTATCCATTCATAAAGTAAATATCACCCTAGTGTTGCAAAGTTCTCAATTGTTTTTTATTTTTTCTAAACAGACAAACTTTAATTTTTTTTTTTGGTGAATAATTTGTGGTCGTAGGAAAAATAGTGTACAGTACTCGTGTGAAAATGACTTTCTTACACTCGTGGAGTTTGTCGCACTCGGCTAACGCCTCGTGCTACAATATTCCGACTCGTGTGAAATTAGTCATTTTCCACACTTGTAATGTAATATATTATTTTATATCTACGTATAAAAAACCGCAGAAAATTATAATTAGTTTGTTATTACCGGCGGTTTTTTTACTTTTATCGATAGAAGCCGCCGTTCGGCGGTTTTTCTTATAAAAACCAATAAAAACCGCCGAAAAATAGTTAATCTAACCCTAACAATTATTTATTTTCCGTGCCGTAAACGTTTAGTTTTTTGTGGTTTAATATTGTAGTTTAGTTAAAACCATCCCCAAACTGGAGTAGTATAGCGGGATGGGGCAGGCAAGTAAAACCACTATTGTATTCATCCTAACGTTTCATGGCTAGTTTGCCACTTTATCAAGGGCCTATTAAAAAAACATTAAAAAACTATTTCGTCACATGGACCCAATAATATACAACACTAAAAACACTTCAAAAAAATATTATCAGGCAAGAAAGGCGAAGAAATAACTTTTCAGGGCATCGTCAGCATTAATGTAAGCAATTAGATATAACCACTGATCTCGATGGATTGCCAATGTTATTACCAGCGCATAACAAAAGTTACATTTCATGGGCGAAAAGAAAATTGAGGGTGAACGCGCCTGGCGCCAAACAGGCTATCCGCATTATCGGAAAGAATTTGTCGACGCCGTTCTGGTTTTCGTTCGGAGTACGGTAGATAATGAGCGTCACGGTCAGAACGCGGACGTAGGGCACCGAGTGCTGGTGTTGTATTCTCCCAGTGCGCATGTTCGTCCACCCTCGATTTGTTTACTGCGCGAGGTCGTAAAAATCCGAAAAATGCTTCTTGCCACTGCGGATCTAAATATGGGTTATCTATGAAAATTAAATTAGGAACAAGTAAAATTAAAAAACAGTAAAAAATGTATACAAATTTATCAGGAAAAAAAAGAAGTTATTTGTCTACTCAGAATCGAACTTGGAACCTGTCGCTTACGGGTCAACACTCGTAACCCTGGAGCCATGGGAGAACTTTAATACATTTTTTTAACCTTTATAATATACTGAAAGAAATAAGCCGTGTTTATGAATTAATTATCTTGTAACTTTTTTCCTTTTCTTGACATTTTTAAAGTTTGCTCCACATACATGCATACTTTAATTGGTAATATTTTAGTTTTAGTTCTATAAAAGACTTAGTTTTTTTTCTTGCCGCTAAAATACTTTTGGCTTTTATTTTCCTAAAAGATGTACACATATATTTTTTTAACTTATGAAGAGCTTCGACAAAATCTTCGTAGGTGTCAAACGTGTCTCCCAGTTTAATTTTTGTTTGTTGGTTAATAATAAAAATAATATTAAACAATAAAACAAATAATTATTAATGTTAGGTTAACTTTAACTATTTTTCGGCGGTTTTTAGTAGTTTTTATAAGCAGAACCACCGGACGGTGGCTTCTATCCATAAAAATAAGGTAAAACCGCCAGTAATAACAAATTAATTACAATTTTCAGCAGCTATAAAAGAAATTTGCGAAAATGCGGACGTTTTTGATACTTTTTGCCCTAGGGCGTAAAAGTGCAAAATTGTATTTTACGCCCGATCGGACAAAAATCGTTTTTAACACGCTTTTATTAACTTGGGTTGTAACTATCTATCTATCTATGTAACGGAATCTTTGAGCCTAATTTTAACCAACTTCCAGCTATTCGATTTCTTTGAAACTTTGCACACGTGTCAAGGACCGATGAAGATGCAATAATTTAAAAACAGTATCCCGTTATCTTTTTTGAATCGCCAGGAAAAAAATTCCATTATATTATAAAAACAACACCTAGGATGCCATCTGTTGGCAACATTTCAAACTTTGCTATTAAATGAAGAAGAAATTTTTTAGTTTTTACACAATTTGGTTAGTTGCACCATTGGTGTTCAATTTTTATGAACAATAAAAATATAGGGTTAGTTGCACCATTGGTGTTCAATTTTTATGAACAATAACAGTTAATAAATGCCGTTAACACGCTTTTTTATTAACTTGGGTTGTAACTATCTGGCTATGTAACGGAATCTTTGAGCCTAATTTTAACCAACTTCCAGCTATTCGATTTCTTTGAAACTTTGCACACGTATTAAGGAAAATGACAATGCAATAATCTGCAAACAGTATCCCGTTATCTTTTTTGGATCGCCAGGAAAAAAATTCCATTATATTATAAAAACAACACCTAGGTTGCCATCTGTTGGCAACATTTCAAACTTTGCTATTAAATGAAGAAGAAATTTTTTAGTGGGTTGCAATATATTGGCAACGGTCCAAACATTGCCTGGATTGCCATCTGTTGGCAAAATTTCAAACTTTGCTACTTAATGAAGAAGAAATTTTTTAGTGAGTTGCAATCTGTTGGAAAAATTTTAAAATTTGCCACTCTTGTTCATTAAAAAAATTTTCGCCATTTTGTCAAGAGTAGCAGAAACTAAAAATGAAAAATAATTAATAGTTTAAAAAACTAAAAACACGCTTTTATATGCAACCGAACTAAAAATTAGAAAATAATTTTTCATTAAAAAAATATTGTCATTTCATAGTAAAAAGCGTGGGGTGATAAATATATTAAATGTTATAATTATTATATTTGCAAATATCTATGATGGAAAAGTTATGAAAAAATAGTAAAATGCACCCCACGCTTTTTACTATGAAATGACAATATTTTTTTTAATGAAAAATTATTTTCTAATTTTTAGTTCGGTTGCAGATAAAAGCGTGTTTTTTAGTTTTTTAAACTATTAATTATTAAACTATTTGTTCATAAAGCTAGAGCTATTTATATCCTAATGTTCGATAACCGTGCATGGGTATAGATTGGTTATGCAATCCGCAGCTGCATAATAATATGCACGTTGTCGTCAGGAAGGTTGTCGAGTTTGCTTGTAATAACCTACTGACTCGATTTGGCAGACAATAGAAGATACAATACAGATGTCTTGTGTGTTCTCAGTGTATTTATTTGTAAGACTAAAACCATGAGGCGTTTCACACTGACATGTTAAACCAAGATTGTGCCTTCTTTTATGTGTCGTTACGTTTAAATTTAGCCGACATTTCTGGATTATTGAAATTTGGTTTATTGTAAATATGTATACAGACTGGTCCACGCTACTAGAAACATACACAGGGAACTGATGAATTTATTACTGTCCGCTCACCACGTATTTGCAATGAAAGTCGTAAGTCGTAAAATATGAAACTCGCAAAAACGATGCGATAAAATGGTTTTTTATTACAAACTGAGATCTCGTTCGGTTAGTCATGCGGATACGTTTACCAATCGAAGCGCACAGTAGTAAATTCTAGTGTTGGGAAATACGGTGATTTTTCGGTAATCGGTGAAACGGCGACAGTGATTTCTAAATCACCGTGATTTTAAACAGTGACTTTAATCACTGCAGTGACTTGAATATACATAAATATTTAACTAAAAATGGAAATATAAAAACAGCTCGGTGTCTGGCAACGAATACGAATTTATTATTTATGCAGCTCTTATCGGTCAGCATAAGATTTATTGATTTTGTAAAAATAAATATTATGCTGCAAATTAAATTAACAGCAATATTACAAAATCTGAATTTTTTAGGGTTCGTAACTCAAATAATCATTTTTATATAAGGTGTGACAACAACAAGCTTAATGTGATATATTGCAATATTATTGTGTAAAAATAATATCAAGTTTTAGGGTTTATTCATTACCTACTTTCAAAAATAAAAAACACATTTTTCATTAATCGAACACCATTTTAACATTTTTAACTTTAATTCAATTACAAAAAAGATAAATATAAAATGAAAAACTTTTTAAAGCAAAACGAAAACGCATAATAAAAAATAAAAAATTTAAATTCTTGAAATAAATAAAATTAAAAAAATATATAGCTTACTTTTTTCCAATGAAAATTAAAAATTAGCATTAAGAAAGATTAGTTTTTCAGCTTTGTTTGCACTTAATAATTTATTTCTACGGTCTACGATTAATATTAACCCGGCTTTGGAAAACAGTCTTTCACATGGCTTAGCGGTGCCCGCCACCCTCCACGTTTAAACAATATAAATATCATATCAGCTTAAATCACTGTTTTTCTTCACATATTATTTTTAAATAATAATGTAAAGGTATATCATATTTCGATCGGCGCGGCGCCATCAGCGATCATCCAATGCGTGTCGTGTCGATGCCGATTGCAGTATTCGCTTCACTCACTGATCACCGTATTTGCAAAAAGTAAATCACCGGTAGCGCCAGTGATTTTCCATTCCCCGGTAAAATATCGCGGTTATTGATATATCGCCCAACACTAGTAAATTCATCAGTTCCCAGTGTATGTTTCTAGTAGCGTGGACCTGTCTGTATTTGATTTAATATAGGAAATATTTAAAAGGTACCCTGTAGGTAGCAAATCTTAATCGCTTGCACGTGCTGTTTTAGGTTAAAATCTTCCTGTAACCAAGAAATGGAAAATTTCATAGGGCCTAAATATTGTGTAAACGAAGTTAGGACAAAATCGCGAAAAATAAAGTAAGGCGACATTTTTTGTCGCAAAGGTTTTAACGGTGAAGTCGTGTATTATTCCTGGTTTGCACAGTTAAATTTAGATCAAATACTATCTAAAACATTATTATTTATTTAAAAATATACTTACGTATTTCTGCTTTTACGATGTCGTGCTCAACCCTTGTCTTACTATGCTATTAGCCTAGAAACAAATCATACTTTATAAAAAAAAACATCACAGATAGTGACATTGGCAGCTAGGAATTCATCCATATGTTATTTAACTCTTAGGTTAAAGTTGACACGACGCGATGTTGTAAAAGCGGCTCTTAAGCCAACCATTCTCTTTTACGTAACTTAGTCGACTAAGGCCTCAGTTATAATAGAAAAAATATTGATCATTAATCATTTAGCAAGAATAACGCCTTTACGACAATTTTATAAATTATATTGGTTATCCGAGGGATATACGGTGTGACCGACTTTTCTGGGACCAAATATATATGCAAAAACTGCCAAACTAGAGAATTAAAAAAAAAAATTAAGAAAACTTGGCATACTTTTTTAATAAGTGGTATACCCATAAATTAAAGTTTAAAATTGCAGTTAATTAAATAAAAGCAATTTTGGTTATATGAAGTTACTGATAATATTAATTGCATGGGGACAAAGAGAAACACGTCGCTTAAAGATCTATTAAAAAAGTAATCCATTGCAGAAACAATAACACTAATGGTTAGTTAAGGATCTGTTTTAATTGAAATTAATTAAAAAGTGACTTATAAAATTCTTAAATTCATAAATATTTTCTGTTTTTTTCTTACCAAGAACAAAGTGAATTCGTGCTTGGACAAATAAAAATCGATTGGCCTATATACAAAGATTTTTTACCATATAACCAAAAAACCTTGGAAACCTTAAAAAGCGATCTGTCTTTTTCCTGTTTGTTACCCCAGACTAACCTACCCATTGTTTCAATTGTATAAATTGTTAGGCGATTTTTTTTTGATCCATCGGTTCCACTCAGAATTTTCCATTATACGACAAAGTGTGTATTTTAAATCGGAAAGCTGTACATGTCGCAAATTGCATCCAATTTATTTTCTAATTTAGTTCTAGAGATACAAGTCACCCACTTGGAAAAAAGTAAATACCAATTTAAAAATAACAATATAAAGCCGCAGTGATTAAGCAACAAAATTAGTCAAGAGAATGTAAAAACTGCAATCGCACCATTTACTTTCTCTTATACAGCCAGGCTGCTTTAAAAGCCTTGGATGCCCATCGTGTAAAATCTAAAATTGCGATGGAGTGCCTAAAGATTCTTGAAGAACTCGCCTCCAGGAACAAAACAAAAGAATAGAATTTCTGTGGGTTTCTGGAAACTCGGGTATAGAAGGCAATGAAAAAGCGGATAAACTAGCAAGAACTGGGTCATCTAGAGGGTTCAGGTACTAAAAACAACAATAAGTAGATGGTCCCAACGACATCTGGATTGTTGGCCTAAGTCACCTGTCCAAAGATATACGAAGGAGACATAGGCGATCCTTCCAACAAACTAACAACTGAGATACTTCGACTGAGGTGCACTTAGTTAAGGCAAGTAGTATGACTTTTGACAGGCCATTGTCATCTAAGGAGACGTTTGCAAAAAATAGGCATTTAAAATGGACCCATAACATGCAGGTTTTGCAAAAAAAAGAAGAAAACAGCTTTACACATAATAAAAAACTGCATTAGCGCACTGACACGCCAAAGACACAGTCTGTTTGAAAACGAACATAGCGGGAATCTTCTTTCGCATGAACATCTTGGCAGAAATCTGTTAAACCTGATAAAGGGCAGCGGACTTTTGTAACAGGAGATAGGTGCACATGCACAATAAGCCAACAGGTTGCAGTGCAAACATGGTTGAAAGTCCAACGCCGCCTCAATCCAATCAACCATGGCCATAGAATATATGCTTCTTGGTGAAATGTCTGATGGTGTATCTGCTAAGCCTGAAAAGGGCCAGTGGACTTCTGTAACAAGAGAGGGATGCACAATAAGCCCAGAGGCTGCAGTGCAAACATGGTTGAAAGTCCAACTCCGCCTCATACTTACCGTAAACAACCAACCAACCATAGCCATAGGATACATGCCTCTTGGTGAAATGTTTGATGGTGTCTCCAAGATAGGCAAAGAATCACAACTGATGAATAGATTTAGTCCAGGAGTTGTATCCCTTTATTTTAATAACAATAAATAATCCACTAAATGTTACAATTCTTTTAATTTTTCATATTGCCTCTTTAGGTGACCACCATACCATAATATAATAAAATTAAAAATTATAAAGAGTACTTAATAAATTCTTGCTGCCCGTTTGTTAAATTCCACCACGCTATTTTTATTAAAGTTATTTCAATATACAAAGAGTTTCTAGCACATAATCGTTAAAAACCTTGCACAGATTAAAAAATTACCTAACTTTTTCCAGTTTTCTACCCAGCTTAACCTACCGTTCATTTTTATTGTGGTATAAATTATTTAGCAAAGGTTTTTTTTAATTTATCGGTTCCACTCAGGATTTTCCATTAAACGACAAAGTGCGTATTTTAAATCTGGAAGCCGTACATGTCGCAAATTGCATCTAATTTATTTTCTAATTTAGTTCTAGAGATACAAGTCACTCACTTGGGAATAGAGTAAATAACAATTTAAAAATAACAACATAAAGCCGCAGTGATTAAGCAACAAAATTAGGACGCGGTCGAATCAATACCTGCAAAAATAATCGAAGGCCGATTAATTTTATACTTTGAGTTAAGTCAAGTTCAAAGTAAATACCAGATACATTACATAATAATTCTTTGGAAACATTTGATGTGGTGGTCCATATGATTTAATGAAGAAAACAAAATGTTTTCAATATTGGAATCTACATAATCCCGCCAAGAATACCATACATGGAAAAAAATTGTGGAAAAGAGAATACAATTGCACGAAATTCTACAAGTATTTTTCCTAATTTGTCTAATATAAATAGGTTATTTAATTGAAACGTTTAAACATAAAAAAGATAAACATTTTATTAAAAAAATAAAAAAATTTATCGTCATATTAAAAACTCATTCAGTGAAACCTTATTTCTTGTGATTCTTCAAAGTAAAATTCCCTCGCTTTTGTCAAAGTAACTCATGAAAGATAAACCTAAAATGAAAAAAAACTCTTTACATTTTATTGTAATTTTTCTAAAAGTTCCCTACACAAGAAGCTTGCTGCAAAAAAACACATGTCTGTGTACAGAGTGTTCCAGAATGGTGGCCAGATCAGTTACAAAGTAATTGGTAATAGTCACTAAGCAGGACTAACTAGAAAACCAGAGAAACAGTACTAACTTTGCACATTTTGCTATATTCCAGATTTTTTAAATAAAATCAGTGGCGTAGGTAGGTCAGCAGGGCTCTGGCGCAAAAACTAAAGTACGGCCCTAGTCCCAAGAAAAGTAGGAACCAAAGAAAAAAAGGTCTTCTTTTGCACCTAGATCCATTATACTTTCTCTTTTTCTCCTTAGTTATTTCTTTAACGAGGCATAAAAAAAGGTCATTAAATTTTTCAGCTGTATTCACACATTTTATTTTCACTACTAAGCCTGGGGGTCCCTCTCAACTCCAAGAGGCTCCCCTGAGCTTGCGGGTCTCGGCACTGCCCTGCCTAGCTCCATAGTAGCTACGCCACTGAATAAAATTAACTATGACAACTACTAAACCACTTAAGTTGTAGAATTACATGTTTTCATTTCTATTGCATTTATCCAATAAATCATAAAAAATATCTAAAAAAATGCGATACTAACAGCAACAACAGCAATCAAAATATGATAAAAAAACGTCATAGTGCACTAAAAAAGTTTAAAAAGTATCTGTTGATGGCTCTGAATTGCAGTTACAAAGTTTCCAACGTTGCTTAACTCCTATTATTAAAAAAAAAACTTAACATTGTTTAATAACTTGAAATTAAAAAATATAGGTACGCCACTGAATTCTACGTAAAAATCCCTACAAGTTTTCTATTTACATTTCTTTTTCTAATATCAAGCGAGTTACAAGTACCTGGTTAAATTGACAAATTAAACACTATGTATCTCCAAAACGAATCAAGTTAGCCATAGTATACGTTCACCATTATTTTTTTTCAAAAATTAAAATAGGGATTGCGCAATCAGATATGTTCTATCTCTTTTAATTTTTGCTATACCCCGCAAGGTCGACGAAAAGGCGCCACCCTGTACTTATTCACTGACGTTGTTTAAATTTTATTTATATTTTTAAGTGTCATTTAGAATACAAATTAAAAAATCAAAAGGCGTCTTTTTTATAATAAAGAAAGCCTTGGGGCCTTGTTTAAACAGCACTGCCATGGATAACCCACATTTAGATCCGCAGTGACAAGAAGCATTTGTCGAATTTTTACGACCTTGCGCAGTAAACAAATTGAGGGTGGACGAACATGCGCTCTGGAAGGATTCAACACCGGCAATCCGTGCCCTCCGTCCGCGTTCTGACCGTAACGCTCATTAGCTACCTAGCTTTTCGCGCCTGTTTGGCGCAAGGCGCGTTCACCCTCAACTGGCTTGCGCACAAACCCGTTTTTTCACCCATGAAATGTAACTTTTCTTTCGCGCAGGTAATAACATTGGCAATCCATCGAGATCAGTGAGCACTGCATAACAAAAATATGCCGGAAAACGAGTAAATGTACAAAACAGGTGTAAACTTACATGAATTAATTTCCAGTTTATAACGTGTACAGTGACGGAAATAAAATTTCGTACCTTTAGGTTAACATTTTATGTCAATTTTCAATATTTTGGTAAACTTGGGTTTTACCTTTTTCTCACCTTAATTAATATTCAATCAAATACATAACTCCAAAATAAATATATAGTTTATTTTATTCAAATATTAAGGAAAAAACACTGGCTTAATATTTCAAAGCGGCACCATTTTTTTCCACTAATAAGTTTAAATGTGTGGGCATTGATGCAATCAGCATTTGTGCATGGTGAACATTGTAATTATTCCAGGTTTCTTCAATTTTATTCCACAAATCATCACTGTTTTGTGGATGGAAATCATTGTTCTTGTTAATTTCCTTTACGATATATCCCCAAACGTTTTCGATTGGATTGATATCAGGGCTTCTTGAGGGCTAAGGTAACAATGAAATGTTATTTTCCAGTAGCCAGTCCAAAACTCCTTGCTGTATGGACAGGGCAGTTGTCATGCTGGTATATAAAATTTTCTTGTTCAAATATATTGTTTACCGATGGCAACATAACATTTTGGAGTATGTGTATATAAGCTTGACTATTAAATCTTTCTCAAATACGGTGGCATATGCCTAGCCCTCTGAAAGACATACCCCCATACATTAACAGAAAATCTTCCACTTGTTTTAACATGTTGGGTATATCTTTCTTCGTACCGTGTATTTTGCGGCCTATACACTCTAATCTGCCCGCTATAATAAGACTGTAAAATCTTCTCATCGGTAAATACTACCCTTTCCCAAAAATCCATACCTTACGGTAAATATTCCAGTGCAAACCCCATTCTTTGCTCTTTATTCATATCGGTCAAAAATGGCTTTTTAGCAGCTACACTGCTTCTCAATTCCGAATTTTTCCTAATACGATTTCTTGCCGTTCTTACTGTCCCAGGAAAATTGGTTTGGTTGTGTGCTTCTACAGCTGTCTGAAATAGATTGTTTCGCAAAAAATCTATCAGATCATTATCTTGATTTTCGTTTGAAATTTTTCTTCTACACACTTCCAGCTCTTTTTCAAATGATCCTGTATTTTCCCCATTTAGTTCTGGGTCTTTGAATAGTGCTTCTTGGTTTCCCAACTTGCTGAGCTATTCTTCCTAGAGAAACACCTTCGAATAGAGTAATTACTCTCGCCTTCTCCAAAATTAAAAAAGGAAAATAATATAATTTCGAAATGTGTGACAGATAACAATTTGTCAAACAAGGTATATTTCCAGGTGATCCAGGTACGCAAAAGCCAACATCACGCTGGGAAAAATTACGTGTACGAGATTTTAATTCCGTTACTGTACCAGACTAGAACAATAGGCGCCCATTCACAAATACCGTTTTAGCCGTGTAAAGAGCACTGTTTAGCAAATGCCAAGGTTGGAAATTTCAAAAACGAATTACTCAATCCCGTGACGGGACGGATAGATGTCCAAAAGGCCCGCATAGCTCGTGAACGCCATGCCATACCTAAAGTAAATATTCCTGTTGGGATGTATTTGGCAATGGACTCGTCGCTGATGTTTTATTTTTCTTTTTTATTAGGCATGTAGTGATAAAGTAAGTGGTTTTAAAAAGTTGTGCAAATAACATTTTTTTACATACACGTATATTCATAATTATTGAATTACAATAGTTCTGTTATTATTACATATAGGTGAGGGTAGTTTAGTGACTTAAGCGTCCGATACTTCGGTTTTTGAGTAGAAGCAAATACTTTATACGGTGAATAAAGTGTATCGACATTAGTAGATTTTTGAACAGACCCACCTCCAAAAGTCCTGCTGGCACCCTTCACCCCCCTCAAAGTTGATTAAGGGATTGATATAGTTTTTTCTAATATCTTCTAAACGGTAAACGATAAAAAACTGATTTTAGTGTCGTTAGATAGAGCACAAAATTCTGCACAATAGTAATAATAAAAATTGTATTTTTGTTGATTTGGTAAAAATCTACAACAACAAAAATATTGGAGGGAGTATCCACACGGCACTTTTTACGATATATCGTCTAAACCATCCACCAAATAAAAAAATATAAGATACAAAGAATAAAGGCCAAAGTTTTCCCTATCGAATGGTATATAACATCATACTATTAACTATAAAAAAACCAGTGGCGTACAAAAGTAGCACTACACCAGTATAGTACCTAAAAATAGAAATTTTTAATGTTATAATTTTAATTTTTTAATAAAATTTTTTACTTTAGTTTTATTAATTTATAATTATTTCTAATTCTGCATACTAGTAATAATAAATAATAATATTACACGGATTTTTTTTTAACCAGTACAAAAATCAAAATCAAGACGTGTGGATTGAGTTTGGTACTGGTAAAAAATGTAAGACATATTTCGTGTAGGTAATTTGACTACCGTGGTATTTATATTTGGCAACGATGCGTAAAAACAATATAAATCATACGCAAAAATCTACTGCATAAGAATCTTTAAACAAGCTATCGGTTTTAAATTGTTATGTTTATTAACTAATAAAATCTCTAAACCACCGTTACCATATCGCAAGAAAAAAATTAATTGGAAAGGCAAAACAGTCACTGAGAAAAATTATAACAAATTTGTAAACAAGTTCAAGTAGCACATAAATTTAGAGATAAACATGGAAAGTTTCACCTAATCTGTCAAACCAACGTAAATATTGATACATCGAATTATGGTCGTCGAATTGTTCACTTAAAAACACTCGGAAAAAACATGTTTTCTAATTATTGCGGATATTTATTTTCACTCATTAGATCATGTAACCGAAAAACGTATTGGACTGGCATTAATTTTATGTCCCCATATACCGTATTTGATAAACTTTTTCGGGCGCATCGTAACCTTTCGGCGGCGTTGCCACATGTCAATCGTATAGCATATTTTTTAAATTATTTATTAATTACTTTTATCATAAGCTCTAAAGGTCGGATTTTAATTAGCCAAAATGTTCAGAATTGTTTTTTCTTCGGTTGATACAACTTTCATTAAAATCTAAACATCAATTTTTTGAAGCAAAATAAAATCTGCGATTTCCCATAAGGATCAATGTTAAAAGCAATTATTTTATAATATTTATAACTTTTGTTAGTTCTCTGTAGACCTTTAAAAATTTAACTGGTTGATATTCTTATTATAAAGTACCAGTATGCTTAGTTTCATAATTATCTGAACATCTATTCTTACACCGGTAGTACCCTTAAAAACAACCATTGACCAATTGAATTTTGAGGGGTTAAAACTTGAGAACCCATGTCATTTAAAAAAAAATAAAGGTGTACCATTATTTTATCATGTAAAATCACCGGCTTAAGTGTGATCGACTTTTAAATCCCTCTGTATAGCACTGAAAAATAAAATATTGAAACAGACCGTCGATCATTTCCCTAATGTTTTCTTAAAATACCTAAAGTGTTTACATTTTTCAGTCGTACAGACGAACTTTCAAAATCATAACATGAAAATGAAATCCATCTTGTAGATATATTTACATCTACGATTTATGTCAACGGACAGTGCACATATATAAACATACATATACAATATGAGCAACGCTGTTTGGTTCATCGGCAGGCAATAGAATAACAAAACAAGCACTATTAGTCACGCATGTTTACATGCCGGGATTTAGTTAGATTGTCTTTTTTCCTCACATTGCCTATGTGCATAGAGTAAGGAAATTATAAGAGTTATCATGGAATAGCCGATTTAAGGACAGGTCATGCGAAAACTCCCAATATAATTTTATTCGTTTCTCGTTGAAATACCGCCAGTTACTCATTTCAGTAAGCTTACGTGTCTCCCCACCGCTGATGTTACACGAGTCGAGGCTTCGACCGACGCATTTAAAGTGTAAAACTGGAAAAATGACAAGCCTGCCGCAAAAGCGGTACGAAAATTTTAGCATGCCATGGTTTCTCTTATCCGTAGGTATGTTACTTTATGCTATGTGTTATGTTATTTAACTGAACCTGTATACATATTTTTTTTTTTTTTTTTTTATCTTTGGACAAACCACGAAGGCTAAAAGCCTAAATACTAACGTACCGTGGGTGTCTTAAGCGAGGTAAGAGGGAGTTTGTTGACACGGGACTTAAATATTTGAAGATTTGGGGGGAAGGAAAGACCTCCGCGGGCAGCAGGTTCCACAACCTAGAAACTCTAGGGATAAAAGAACGAACAAAGTGGGAAGTTCGGGGCCTGTCCAGTTGGACCGTATAGGGATGCATACGCGCGGAACCACGAGTTTCTCTGTTGGGAACCGTAAGTGGAGGAACTATACTGGACAATTCTTCAGAGCAGAAGCCATGGAAGTACCTATAAAAAGCGATAAATCCCCACAGCCCGACGATGTGCAAGAGAGGGAAGCCTTTCTGTAAGTGAAGGATCATTAATGAGGCGAATAGCTCTTCTTTGAATAGAATCAAGAATGCTTAGGGTTGTGGGGGACGCCATGCCCCAGATATGAGAACAATATTCCAAGGGAGGTCGGATTTGGGACACATATAAAGTGTATAAATTAGAAGGGGAAAAATACTTTTTGGCTCGAAAGAGAAATCCAAGCTTTTTGAAGCTGCCGTGGCTACAGATACAATGTGTTTATGCCAGTTAAGGTTACTTTCACATGTGACGCCCACAAGATTAAAGGTGTCTTTGCTCTGTAAAACTTGGCCGCTCATAAGTAGAGGATGAGTATTTGATGACTCTTTTCGCGTCAAGGAACATGATTGTGTTTTGGATGCATTAAAATGGACGAGATTTTTAGCGCCCCAATCCAATATTAAATTAAGATCCTGGGAAAGAGATATCTGCATCGCTCTGCGTTTGTTTTCCAAGTCAGGTTTAGTAATGGGTTTAGGAACCTGAAAACTGGAGTGAAGGGTACTATCGTCAGCGAAACTATGAATGGAATTAGTTGTGGACGAGAGAAGGTCGTTGATGTGAAGAAGAAATAATGTTGGTGCCAGAACTGAGCCCTGAGGGACTCCAGCATTTACATGATGAAAGCATGAAGAATGGCCGTCCACAATAACTGATATACGACGATCAGATAGATAACTAGAGAGCCAAGTACAGAGTTTAGTTGAAAGACCATAGGAGGGAAGTTTATTAAGAAGTGCGGCATGCCAGACCTGGTCAAAAGCTTTGGATATATCAAGAGCAACGATCTGGGACTCACCTAGAAACTCAAGAGACTTATTCCAACAGTGTGATACGAAGGAAAGAAGATCTGCCGTAGATCTTTTGTGGCGAAATCCATACTGTCTGTCATGCAAAATTTTGTGTTTTTCTAAGTACTTAAGAATTTGTGAATTAATTAGTTTTTCCATTACTTTACAAAGAACTGAGAGAATTGAAATTGGTCTATAGTTAGATGGAAGAGATTTAGATCCTTTCTTGGGAATAGGTTGAACACGTGCAGCTTTCCAGCTTTCCGGAAAGATACCTGTGTCGTAAGAAATTCGAAAGAGCCGAGTTAAGATTGGTGCAAGTTCTGGAGCACATTTTTTAAAACGATTGCTGGTATGCCATCCAGCCCAGACGATTTCTTGGTGTTAAGGGAAGAAAGGATACGCTTAATGTGTTTTACCTTAAAAATAATATCGGGCATTTTATGAGGAACTGGGGTAACCGCTGGAATTGGATGATTTACGGGAGGGTCAAGGGTTGAATTGGCAGCAAATTGTTTAGCAAATAATTCTGCCTTTCCTTTAGCGGTAGAAACAATTTCATCTTCCAAAGCTAGTGGCGGAAAAGAACTGGTACAAAAATTCCTACTTATGTTTTTCGCAAAGGACCAGAAAGATTTGCTGCCATTTGAGCAAGAAAGAACTTTGTTTTTAATACGATTGTCGAAGGAGTCTTTGGCTTCAGAAATTGTTTGATTATAGTAGTTTCTTGCTTCAATGCTGGCCTGTCGGTTTTCTGGACTAGGATCCTGCAGAAACTTCTTGTGAGCCTGAACTTTTAAAATTCTAGCTTTATCACAAGATTTGGAAAACCAGGGTTTGTTATTGGATTGTTTGGGGTTCTTGATGGTGTGTGGAATATAGGTTTCAATGCCCAATTGAATTGATTCCGTCAGTTGATTGCAAATTTGAGAAGGATCACCAGAAGAAAAGCAAATGGAATTCCAGGGGTAAGTGGCGAAGAAGTCCCTCAGGCCATCCCAGTCGGCTGAGTTGTAGTGCCATACGGTGCGTGGTGGCATGTATTCATTTACCTCAGGATGTGCAGGGTAAGATATAGTAACTAAGCCATGATCTGAGCGACCTAGGGGAGCTGTGACAGATGTTTGATAGAGTTCGGGGTTGGTAGTAAGAAAGAGATCAAGGGGATTTGAATTATGATTTGGGACTCTAGGAAAGTAGGTGGGTTCCATAATAAGGTTGGTAAGAGAGTTACTGACTGCGAAGATTTCGGCTGCTCTGCCTTGGGGGTCAGTTTTTGAAGAGCCCAGCCAATCCTTATTATGGACATTAAAGTCGCCAAGCACGATTATTTCAGCCGATGGAAACTGAGAAATTATGCTATCGATCTTTGTTGAAAGAAAGTCAAAGAATTCGACATAGGAATTATTAGATGGGGACCGGTACAAACAGCAGATAAATTTAGTTGAAGACCTAAGGGAAAGTTTAAGCCAAAGGATATCGGGCCTACCCGATTCAAGATTGGAAACTCGAGCACAAGCCAGATCGTTGCGGACGTAAGCACATACACCACCATGTGGGCGAAAAGACGAAATAAGTTCGTAGCCTGGAAAGAGAAGGTGGCTGGTTGAAGATCTAGAACTTATTTGTGTTTCCGTTAGAAACAGTATGTGGGGCTTAGATGACTGAAGGTGATGGTGAACGGAGTTTATATTGGTGTTAAGCCCACATATGTTTGCAAAAGAAATTGAACTTCTCGATGAAGGCCTCCCGGATGCACCCCTCGCCCCGAGATCCGAATGGAGGGGTATTTTACCTCCGGAACATTTTACTTCCGGGTGTGCCGCCATCATTTGTACATAGTTGGGGGTTAAAAGGAAAAAAAAAAGAAAAAGAAGAAAGAAGGAAAACTGACTCACACACCCAGAACCCGAAACGTCCATTAAGACTTCACGGGTCCTTTAAAGGGTGGTGGGGTGGTACCTCCTCAGGCGAGGAAAGCTCCTCTACCACCTACTAGTCTTTACATAGTTTTATGATTTAACATAAGCCATTTTTTTGGCTAATGATAATACCTTTTGCATTTTAGCTTATATTTTTGGCGGATGGGCGCCATCTTAAGCAAACAAAATTATTGGAAAGGGGTCTTATGCACATCATTTTAAAGCTCCTGACGAGTACTTTTACAACCCTAGAATATAAAGTTAATACCTTTATCAACATTACCTAAATACCTGATTTGAATGGCCATATTTCCGAAACTAATAGAGTTAGATGTACCTAATGTGGTATTTTTTAAAGCTCTTAAAAAATTGTTTTTAATGGTGATACTGATAATAATTATTTTTTAATAAAAGCACCATTATTAAAACGAACTTTTAAAGAGCTTTAAGAAAATACAACATTAGGTACATCTAACTTTATTAGTTTCGGAAAGATGGCCATACAAATCAGGTATTTAGGTAATTAATAAAGTACCGCCATTTTGTAGTAGGTAAAGATATTGACTTTATATTCTAGGGTTGTAAAGTACTCGTCAGGAGCTTCAAAATGATGTGCCATAAGACCCCTTTCCATTAATTTTTTTTCCTAAGATAGCACCTATCCGCCATCTTAATTGTTGCATCTATCAGTTTTACTTCAAAAGTAGTTTAAATGTCACCTTTTTACCCAAAATTTTCCCGATCTTGATATCTTGTCACATAAAAAAAGTGGGGAAGGACTTTTAATATCATTATTGTACGGTTGTAAGGTCATCTGCACGTTTCTTGAGGTTGTAAATATATTTTTCCACGACCGTTAAAAAAAATATGTTTTTTTCATCGTTAACATGAAGGTAAAGTACTTCATTCTGGTACATTACATAAAGTGTTAAAAACAGTAACTTTTATTAAAACTTCGAACCTTTTTTTACACTTTGAATTTGGTGTTTTGTTTCAATGCCTCCTACAATAACCTTAAATATCAATTTATGCAATGTAACAGTTAACGCAACATCAACTGAACCAAACGGTCAAGTTACCTTTGATTTCGTAATTATTTCTTTTAGTTCGTGTGTCACTAGTTTTAAAATTTGACAGTTTGCAAATAAACTTAATAGAAATTATTGAAAATTAATAGTAATAATGTATTTGAATAACTAAGAAATTAAAAAGGTTTATACTGTTTTAGTGTTATTTCTACAAAAAGTAGGAAAATACAATTTTATAAAATTAAATAATAAATGCATCGTTATGAAGAGGATAATTCTCTCTTAAAAAAACAAGGAGGCTATCATTTTTTTGTTGCAATATAATGGCAGTGCTGCAAAAATTAAAATGTATAGGTTTAGATAAAGAAAACATGTATAAAATGGTATTTTAGGGAATTTTTATACGGTTGTGGAAAAATATAATACGCAACACAAGCATAAAATGTCTTTTTTTACTCATCGGATTGCCGCACTCGCTTAACGGCTCGTGCTGTCAAACTTCCCATTCGTAAAAAAGTATCACTTTATGCACTTGTTACATAAATTCCTATTATGTCATTTAGATAGATGTGGCTAAAAATTAGATAACAATACGAACTTTAACACCTTGTAACCCACACAAAAAAAAAAAAGATATCTTTACTTATAACAATTTGCTTTGACTCAAGACACGTTGTGAGTTGTATATAACGAAAAGAATATATTCTTCTTATCAGTAAATGATATTCTTAAAAACATTATTTTAGTACAAGCATAAAGGTAGATTCAGTTAAGTAAACATAATTTTTTAAGTTAAGAATATTAATGATTTCTTTGTAGATATTTTTTTGTCGACGCGATTATCTAGCGAAGAAAAGCATTAATTTTATTGGAGAAAATATATTCTTGTCAAGCGATCAATTTAAAACATATGTTTTCTTCGGCAAAAACAAATTAAAACTTAAGTTAAGAATTCATTTCTTTGACCAAGAATATATTACTTTAGGGTTGTTTTGGTTAAAGAATATCAAAATTAAATACTTTCTTCAAATAAAACTACTTAGTTGTCATTTAAAACTGAAAATTGTTATAAAAATTTTATTTATCACAATTATTATTGTTAGAGTACAAAACAAAGCTTTTAACAGTATAATATTTTTATGATGTTATGTTAAACCTTCTGGACGTCTCTTAGAGCCAACCTTACTGAGGCGTCTAGGATCTCATTAATGGTACCCTGGTATAGCAGATTTTAATAAAAACAAGAGTTTTTGGTGCACTGCGTTCGGCATTTGCAGTGTATTCTTCAGTACTTTCTTTGTGAAGATTTCAGCTCTCGATAGTCCCGGCACGATAGCAGCTTTAATGTGGTTATTTTCTGCACAGTGATCCAACTACCCCATAAAAGTACAATGTCTGTCCATGGATGAACTTGACTATACCTGTAAAAAAATATTTATAATATTTCGAAAAAGTTATTCTTCATAAAATTTTTTGCTTTATTCGAAAATGCAAAATCAAGACTTTAAAAAATAAAATTTTTGAGACTACCTAATTAAATAGCAAAAAGTACTTAAAAGTGTATAACAAAAAAAATCTGTTGATTATGATTCTCAGTAAAAATTGAGGTTAACTAACTAAAAATAATTAAAAAAATGTTTTACAGTTTATTAAAATATATTTTTTTTAGAACATGTTTTAAAAAATCGTCTGACTTACTATTTAAATCCAAATCCGGTAGTATAACGCGCCTGAGGGGCGATGCGTTTTTTCTCCATTTTTACAAGCAGACTCGCACTAATTGGTTCACCGATACGCACCTCCCTTGGCAACGTTTTTTGCAAAAATGAATAAGGAAAATACCTTCGGTACTTAATTATGGTAACCAAGAATATAATATTTTGGTTTAATAATACAAAACCTATATTTTCTTAAGTGAAAGAAATAAATATAAATTGTTTTGACTGTAAAATAATTATATTTTTTAGTTTTCTTTTAAAAAGCCATTGTCTTTAACAAAAATAATATTAAATCAACAAGAATTTTATTCCGAGTAAAATTATGTTTTAAGTAGAGAATAAAAATATTACTTTGTCTTGGCTAAAAAATTTAAATATTCCTGTAAGAATATGTTTTCTTAAATATCTCTTATCATAATATTCTTAATTTTTGACAAATTGTGTCTTATTTTAAAAATTTATACTTGTTTGAAGAATACATGGTAAGAATAATATTATTTAATATGAAAATAATGTAATTTCTTGGAGCAAAAATATTGTTTTCCCGCAAGAAAATTTGTTTTAAGTTAAAAATAAATTTTCAAGAAAATTCATATTCTATTTGCAAGAATTTAATTTTTTGTGTGTGCACACTCCATCAAAATGTTATTTTAGGCAAATTCAATTTAACAAATTTTGTTTACAGTCGAGCAAAGATGATGTTAACGTAAAACATTGATTGTCTTGTCCGACCAAAAAGTGACGCGTTTTCCCAGTCCGACACCCGAAACATTTGACATTAACAGGCATGGATAAAGCGCATCTTCCATATATGGCGATGTGAATATTCGAGGTAGGCTCGTCAAAAGAACCGTACTTAAAATATTTTAAAAGGGTTCTTTTCATGAAGTCCATTTCATTACTGACCCAGGCACTATTTAAGGGACTCCCATTTACCAAAATTTTAGTCAATCGTTAGATATCTTGTCTTATTCGAAAGATAGAGGGGGCGGAGAATATCCTTACTGTAGCTAGTTATAAGGTCATCTGCACGATTCGTAAGGTTATAAATATGTTTATGTCATTCAGATAAATTTGGCTAAAAATTGGATAACAATTCGAACTTTAACACCTTGTAACCACCTTGGAGCGTTTCACACTCCATCAAAATGTTATTTCAGGCATATTCAATTTAACAAATTTTGTTTACAGTCGAGCAATGATGATGTTAACGTGGCTATAGAGCCGATTCATCATCTCTTACAAATTATTTTATTCGGCCTCGCGTAACAGGTGAAAAGCCGCTTTGATTTATTGGGTGCCAGAAAGTATTTTATTTTGTTGTGCTGTTTACTTTCGGTATTTCTTTTGGTGTTTTTTTCTATTACCTAAAAAATTGAGATAAATGATAAAAAAGTTTGCGCGTTATTCAGAAGTTTTAAGTAAATACGATATTTTCTTTTATGTAAACAAAGTCAATATCGTGTTAGCCTTAGTATAACTGGATGTCCGTAAAAACAGCAATTGTAATAATGCTGATTATGCTGATATGTTCAATGTATTAGTTGCACTATTTTTTATTATAATTTCATTAAAATTCGATAATTGATGGGTATGCCGTAACAACGTTCAAACCGTCAAAACTTTAGTTTTAAGAAAAACGGAAAAAACGCTTTTTGATTTTTAATTAAAAACAACTATAAAAATTGCTGTTGGTTGCTTACTTATAGGTATTTTCATGTATTTAGAATAAACAACATCTTATTATGAACCTTAAATAAGAAGTTCTGAAGGTAAGAAAAAAATCACTAAAACAACGTTTTATATACATGTTACTTACAACTTTTTAACGGAAAAAAGTCTCCTTGTTTAACGTTTAATGGATCAAAGATCTTTTACTGTGACGTGGTAAAAAAAATAAGTTATTAATAACACATTGAAGAGATTATGGTTTTAAACAACTTTTAAGTTTTTATAAAATTAACATGATTTAAGGGTTATTATTTTGTGAGGGCTAATTGCCTTCTTGGTGGGGCTAATCGCCGTCTGAGGGGGGCTAAGACTGCGACAGTCCCCCTTTTATCGATCCCCCGCTTTTGACTTGACTCGGGCATTGGCCCACTCTAATGAAATATAGAAAAGTTTTTGCCAGAACACATAGAACGTTTTTACGCGGATGTAAAGAATTGTGTAATCGCTTTAAAATATACACAGGGACCAAATTGTGAGAGATTTGCAATAATTTTGATAATGGACAATAAAGAAATTGGAATACAATACTTGTCAAGTCAACACCATCTTTATTAACGTTAAACTGAAGATCGAAGTATACCCTTGGTGCTGGAATGCCTCGAGGAATTCAGGGAACTGGCAAAGCGCAACAATATAAGGTTGATGTGGTTGCCAGTGCGGAACTCAAGGGAACAAAATGCAAATGCAACGGGTAAGAATGGAGTCAGCCTCAACATAATAAGTCGGACCGCAGTACCAGTCCTTGGTATGTCGAAGGGGGCTTTCGGAGTGCGGTCCAAAACTGTGTAAAGAACCAATAAAAATGAACTGGGACATGCTTTTTCAATATATGCATGATAAAACATACGTAAGAGGACCAGAATCAGCTAAGAAATATCACAGGTTTTCAAACTGAACATGTTTCAGTGAAAGAACACCTGAACAAAATGGGGCTATACAATGGAGATATGAACTCCATTGTGGTGACGTGGCATCGGTATACACTGGCGTAGCAGTGTCGTGATATGAATCGCACACTGAAGTAGAACGTTATTTAATACTAAAAAGGCATTTACAAGGCAAAATGTCATACTTTGAGGATAAATTGGTACTACTCTTTTGAATTTAAATCATATGCACAAAAAATCGCCCTAAATGAAAGTTATGGATAAACCCTTTTGTCAGGGTATTTAAGAAGCTGAAGTTGTACACGACGAATTTATGTCATTTAACAAAATGAGAAAAGAAACTTTTGAATTGTCTTCTTTTTCAAGTGCGTACCCTTCGGAGAAGGGTTTGCGATCATTAGCCGGGATACCGCTTTTCGAAATAGTTGTGCTTATGATAATTGATACCAGTCCCTAAGATTCTTAAGCCACGAAATTCGTCTTCGGTCCGGGGGCGGCGTTTATTAATCTTACCCTGCAGTACCAGCTGTAATAATCAATATTTCGTACCTTTCATAATATGCCCTAAATATTCCAATTTTTTGTTTCTGGATAGTCTCCGCGCATTCTTTTTATTTTTGTGTTCCTTTTAATACTTGCAAGTTGCTTACTCTGTCTATCAAGGAAAAACGGTAAGTCCACATTTCTGAAATTTCTATTTTTTAAAGTTTTTATTTAAAAAGAAAAAAACTTTTTTTAATTTTAACACCCCGTAGTTCAAAAACTAAGACGTTTAGGACATATGTTTATATAAAGTTTTTTTCTTATTTTTTGTTGTAGAATCGTTTGGTTAAGTTTGTCGGTTGAGTTACTGGACACCCTGTATGTATGTAGTTAATTTGATTGAAATTGATGAAATTTTTAATGTCAATTGGTGCCTAAACGGTGAGGTTTATCGACTTTAATAAAGAGTACCTTATTTTTAAGTTTTTGATTGTTTATAAAATGGCGCCCCCAGCTTTGCGATATCTGTCAAAATAAAAAGTTATGATGTAAATCAATTTTAAGTTTTAGGTAAAGTGCCTTCTGGCGGTATTTAAAAAAGTACTTTTTGTCTTAAAATTTTAGAATCTGCAAAGCTCGATTTGTGTGCCAAATATCAACTGGATTGGTTAAAAAATAAATGCAATTTGGCGAAAAAACCAAAATAAAAATTGAACTTTGACAGCTTGTAACTCGAAAACCAATGACATTTAGAAAAAAAATTATATGAAGCTCTACCCTTATTTTGTTAAGTAGAACCCCCTTAAGTTTCGTGATCGATTTCTGAATCACCCTGTATAATGTATAACTTTTCGTCGGTGGGGGAGGCGGCTATAGCTTTTTAAATTTGTCTAAAAAATACTGTTATTAGTTCGGCTTGTGGACTTTGTTCAGATCTTAACGAAATATATATTTTTCGTTATTCTGGAATTATATATTTCAAAATAAAAAAACAGCCACGCTCGAGAATGTCAAAAAGACTTTTTTACAACTTTGTAGCCCTCCGCTTTTTTAAGTTACTTTCAAATTGTTAGATTAGTGGAATATACACTGTTTAGCATCGAATTAACTTACTGATGGATAATATTTTTGTTATATATATTAATTTCCCTGCTGTAGTAAATCCCGAAATCCTCCTCTTGGGCTCCCCTGCCATTAATTCTGCAGCGGGGACGAGATGCAAGAGACAACCGTTGTCCGATATCTTCGGGCATGTTCGCGTTTATAGCGGAGTAACTTTACTATGAGTTATTTGTCAGTGGTGTAGACCCGTTTAGATGCGTGTTACTTGCTACTTGCCAGTTGATTAAAAATCAAATTTTACAAGTTTTAAAAATAAAATCTTTCTTTAGCGCCTGAATCCGTTACTGAAATCTAAGACTAATAAACCATCAAGAATTTAATATCGAACAAATGCGTTTTAGTTCGCATAAGGTATTTATTCTTTTAAAACGAACATTTTATTAGAGAATTAATTAAAATTTTCTCATTAAAGTTTACTTCGGTAAGCCATTTGTGCGTTAATGGTCTTTAGTAAAACATAAAATTGCCAAGAAATAACAGATTTAATCAAGTTGTAAAAAAATTTATTAGTACCTAACTTTTCTTTATTGCGTTATGGCCCGCAGGTAGTTTGTAAAATAAAAATTCCGGGTAAAAAGAAAATCCTTTGATATATTTGCAAATTTAGGAACAATTTTATTGTAGTTTTCTTTAGTATTCTTATTAAAAGAAGCTTAATTTATATCATAAAATTTATTTTTTACTTTCTTAGATAAACGCTTTTTTTTTAATTAAACCGACTTTAAAAAAATAAATAAACCCACTAAAAAGTTTAAAATAATAAATAAAACAAAACAAAGTCGAGTAGTAGATGGTAAGTACCAAAGTATAAAAATACTAGTTTAAAAACACTAAAAAACACGCTTTTATATGCAACCGAACTAAAAATTAGAAAATAATTTTTCATTACAAAGAGTTTGTCACTTCAGAGTAAAAAAGCGTGGGGTGCTTAATATATTAAATGTTATAATTATTCTATTTGCAAATATCTATGAGGGAAAAGTTATGAAAAAATAGTCAAATGCACCCCACGCTTTTTACTCTGAAGTGACAAACTCTTTGTAATGAAAAATTATTTTCTAATTTTTAGTTCGGTTGCATATAAAAGCGTGTTTTTAGTTTTTTAAACAATTATTTATTTTTCATTTTTTTAGTTCGATATATCAATTAGTTTTTTAAAAATAAATGCTCAAGTTTATTCACTAAAAAATTCCTTCGCCATTTTGTCAAGAGTAGTATTAGGATCTGTAAAGGAATTTATTTATCCTGGCGGTCCTAATCAGGATAACAGGATACTGTTTTTAAATTATTGCATTGTCATCGGTCCTTGATACGTGTGCAAAGTTTCAAAGAAATTGAATCGCTGGAAGTTGGTAAAAATTAGGCTCAAAGATTCCGTTACATAGATAGATAGATAGTTACAACCCAAGCTAATAAAAGCGTGTTAAAAAAACTTTTTTTATTTAGTTATTATCATTTAGTAGTTTAGCGCATATGTTATTACCGGCTTCTTTTTTTATTATTTTTTACTTTTAGTAATTTTTAGTATTGTTTTGAAGTTATTATGATTTGGTTTATGATTTTTTAAACTGTTTATTTTTTGCTTTTTAGTTTATTTTTGTGTTTTTAATTTATTATTATTACTATTTAATCGGTACACATACACTAAAAAAACACTATCATTACCTATTGTAGATAATACAGTAAAAAGCACAGGGACGTGTAATTTGATTGGTTTTGAAACGTTATAGAGGGGTTGAGGGGTAATTGTTAGTTCTGGTTAGTTAAATCTTTATTTTTAATTTCTTAATAAAATGATTAAAAAAACTAATTAAGGCAAATGTCAATCAATCAATCAAATTACACGTCCCTGTGCTTTTTATTGTATTCTTTTAGTTCGGGGAAAAAGGTAAATTTTAGCCCAAGGTGGTCGATTCTGAATGTACCCCTGATGTTTGAGCATATACTAGTCTAGAGGCAGCTTTGCCGCACGAAGAACGTACGGCAGAGAAAAAACAATAGGTCTAGTACCTTTTTCTCTTGCGATCCTAACTTGATTTTATTATGTGTGTATGTTACGCGATTACTCTAGCGCTTGGGGACCGATTTTAAAAATTCTTTTTTTTGTTTTTTTTTATTTTAATGTGTTCATTTTCGCGGTGGTCCCATAAAAAAAAACAAATCAAGCTGCGAGGGACAAAAGTACTAGACCTATTTTTCTCTCTGCCGTCAGTTGTTCGTACGGCAAAGCTGCCTCTAGATAGTTAGATACCCAGATAATTAAAAAGATAATTAAAAAAGGGCTAGAGGCGCATTTAGAATCGACAACATTGGGGTAAAATTTACTCTTTTACCGAACTAAAAAGATACTAGTATAGTGTTTTCTTAGTGCTATGTTCACCGATTTAATAGTAATAATAATAAACTACAAACGAGAAATAAAAATTAAAAAAAATAAACAGATAAAAAAATAAAACTCACTTAAAAGTTAAAATAATGAAAAATATAATCGGGTAATAACACATGTGCTAAACTACTAAAATAAACAATTTTTTTTAATACCATATGTTATTACCCGACATATTTTTTTATATTTATTATTTTTAAATTTTAAGTATGTTTTATTAATTTTTTCAAAGTTGGTTTATTGTTTTTATTTACCACCTTCTAGATGTTTTGAATAATTGTACTAGTACAATTCTAACATCTAAGAAGGCGATGATTTTATTAATGATTATTCATACTTTATGTAGTGTACTATAATAGAGTAGTTTATCTTCATGATAACGCTAAAACAGAATTTTTTCAACGGTTGTAAAATGTTTTTTATTTAACTTTAAAGTCTGTATATTACTAGTCGATTTTGTAATTTTATAAATATTTATCCCTAAAATATTTTATTTCGCTGCCACTTTTTTAAACCAACATATAAATGTCATTCTTATCCTAACTACCCTGTTTGGTATAGAAGTATATGTCGCGTGGATATAATGGGGTTATTGTGTATCCGCAGGTGTCGGTTTTTTATACCTTGTTACCGGGTTTAAGTTTAAAAATACCACTTTTTTTATATCCTAAACATATTTTTCTTTTTCAGGTAAGAAAATATATTTTTCTATGGGATCCGGCTCAAAGTCTGCAAGGTGTAGGTGAGGTAAAATGTATACACATGGTTATGACAGAAAAATGATAAAGTGTTTTATAAAATGTGAGTAGTTATACAGGGTGATTCAAAAACATATGCCATCGCTTAAGGGGAGATTCCTTAGCCAAAAATAAGACAAAATTGTCATATGAACATGGGTCTGCAAATGCTTTGTTTCCAAGATACAGGGCGTTTATTTTTTTATAATTTTTCTTTTTTGAATATTTTTAAAACTACGCCAGCGATTTGGCTAAAATTTGGGAAATAAGGTACATTTATTAGTAGGCATATTTTGACTATAAGGAATTTGCTATATTTTTACCAGAGACGTACTTGTGAGGTGAATACAAAATATTTTTTTAATTAAAACATGTACGCCACTGATTTTAATAAATTTTGATAGCGCAATTAAATACTTTACTAAATGCTAGGCTGAGGCCCGCTAGGAGCCCAGATCTTAGTCCCCTAGATTATTTCCTTTGGGGATATCTTAAGAACCGTTTATTTAAAAATGCACCTCACGACCTTTAAGTACTACGACAAAATTTGATAAGGGAAGTCGCTGTCATTCCTGCGAGAACAATTAATCGAGCTGTATTAATAATACAAAGCAAAGCAAGAAAATGCGGAAGGTTATCTCTTTGAACACTTTTAATAGTGATTAAATTATGTTTTTTTTTTAAATATGGGCATCAAGATCGTATTACAAATTGTTTATGTAAGCTGATTTGTTGTCTACCTTTTTGTATCTTATGTCTAATATTCATGAAATTTTCGGTTAATAAAGTAATTTCCGCTGTTAGATATCAATGAGTTGCAATAAAAAGATTACGAATATGTAATAAGTTTATTCTTTTTTTTACCTTCTTACCTAAAAATGTAGTTCAGGGCCGGTATGGTTAAATAAATATGCAATATTCTGGTGATGGAATTTTTGTACGATACGTCGGAAAATATCAAAGTGGCGATATATAGTGTTTGAAGAGTGATGAAAGGATTTACTTAAATTGAAAAAATATCAGGTCCGTATTTAAAAAAATTAAGTTGATGATGGTCGCCAGAAGCCGAAACGTCAGATTCAATATTTAATCACACTGAATTATAGAGCAGAAAAAGTTGCCATGAAAACTTGTTTTCCATTTTAAGTTATCTTAACAAATATAGCCAGGAAACAATAGAAACCAAAATTGAAAATTCCGGTTTTTTTCGAATATCTTCGGAAGTACTCGGAATTTTTTAAAACGCAAAACGGCATTTTATTGAGCATCAAATTGCGCAACTTTGCCTCCATTTAACCGATCCTGTATCTCTTACGGTTTCCGAAATCCCAATGATGAGCGTCGAATTCGAGCCACCCTGTACAGGGTGTCCCACCGAAAATTGCTACGATCGATTTCTCAAAAAAGTAGGCTTGGGAAAATTTTTAGGATTGGGCAGTATGATAAAGTCTGTAGGGGACATACGAATAAAATACACACAGTTCTTGCACTTTCGGTTATTCCGGAAGGAATTGTCAACTTCTTTATTTTAAATGTAACAACCTATCTATTATTAATTTGTTTCGTTTCTGCGTCAAATTTCAAACATATTTTATGTATAGTTTTCTATACTTCATACTATTGATATTATCTTGACTAATATTAAATTGTGAAAATCATACATTTCCATATTATGTATAAAATTTTCTTTTTTATTTTAAAACTCCTGCATAACCAGTTCTTGTGAAAATTTCATACCAATTTACTAACAAAATATGTAATAAACAAAATAATTTTTTTAGAAGTGCAGAGAAGACATGTAGGCAGCACAGATATTTTGCTTACACAACTTTATGCACTTGTTATTCTATACCAACAGCATGTGGGCTGGTCCTTTTAATATTTCCTTTAACCTATTAAAAATGTTTTGTCTTATTCACAAAAATGTGGAAAATTTTATTGTTTTTCTAAATAATCCGGCATACTCATTAACAACACCAAGTCCCAAAACATGTTTATCCGTAGCGAAACCTTCGCAAATGGGTTTTAATGTGTCATTACTTTCATAGTTTATTCAATCTTGGCATCAAAAAATATATAGTGCGATTACTCTACTTTTACGAGGAGCCTTTAAAATCTAATATTATTAGCATTATACAGGGTGTTCGGAAAGGTAAGGTCAAAAATGATGGGATGATAGAGTAAGCCAAATAATGTTAGTAATTCATATAAAAAAAGTTCCATCGCGCTTCATTAGGGAGATATTGACCTTTAAAGTTAGAATTTAAAAAAACTTTTTTCAATTATAAATTTAAAACTGTTGCTACAGTACCAATGGTATTAGGGCAAGTAAATAACATTTTACTAATGCTTCTTTTCATAAAGAAATGGCTGTTTAGTATGTCGGGATTATACAGGGTGGGACGATTTTTTCTTTATTTTATGTATGCATTTTTGATCCAGGTAACAAATTTGACATTTTGATTTGACCGTTTAATTTCTTTATCTTTTTTCTACAAAAAAGGTATACCCCTACTTTGAATCGGTATCTTGGACCGTTTTTTATAAAATCGCATTTTAAATCCAGACATACCAGTATTTTGTATATAATAAAAACTCATGTTTTTGGGATAAATCATAAAAATGTGTTAAAATATTTAAAAATGGTGCCTCTAAAACTTTATACAGGTAAAGACTGTTTTCTATAATTTTACCATATTTTTCTCAAAAAAAATAAATATTACATAGAAAAAGCTGGCTCTTTGGATTTAAAATACGATTTAATCAAAAACGGTTAAAGATGTCGATTCAAATAAAGAATACCATTATTGTAGAAAAAAGATAAGGGAATTAAACGGTTAAAGCAAAATGTCAAATTAATAACCTGTATCCAAAAAGTATGTATAAAATGAAAAAATAATCGTAGCACCCTGTATAAAAAGCAGAAATAATGGCGGTATAGTTAGACCCATATTTATTTCATTCTGAAAGCGATGCCGCCAAGTCACAAAACATGATAAAGCAAATAAACCCTTTTGTGAACAATGATTTATTGCAGCAAAAAATATTCAACCCGACAACGACGCCACGCGTTACAGGTTTTATGGTACACCAAAGACAAAATAAGAGGATGTTTTTTAAGTACGTGGTACGTGTTTTAGCAATATTTTTATTTATTCTCTAAAAATATGTAATCAGGCTCTGTCAGAGGCTATGTGCTTTCGAAAAGGTTTGTTTACTTTATCATTTTTTGTGTACTTGGCGGCATCGCTTTCAGAATGAAATAAATATGGTCTTAACTATACTTGATATTTTTTAAACGTAGTATATGGCCGCCCTTGTAAAAAGAAACACCTTGGTTTTATGGTGGATACAAGTATAGAAAAATAGGTAGGGGCTTATATAGAAAGTTAAGGTTCTGATAATGAAAAAGGTCAATTTATGTTTGTAATGTAGTGAAATATTTTTAATATATATTTTAATTAATTCCTGTAAAAATAATAAAAAAATGGGTGGTAAAAATATATTGTGTCACCCGGTATATTCGTCCTATAACAGCCTTTGAGGAGGTAACATAAAATAATTTCAATATGTCTACACTTCAAGGTCACTGATCTCGATGGATTGCCAATGTTATAACCTGCGCGAAACAAAAGTTACATTTCATGGACGAAAAAACCGGTTTGTGCGCAAATCAGTTGAGGGTAAACGCACCCGGCCCCAAACAAACTATCCGCATTATAGGAAAGAATTTGTTGACGGCGTCCTCGTTTTCTGTTCGGTGTACGGTAGCTAATGAGCGTTACGGTCAGACCGCGGACGAAGGGTACGAGGTGCCGGTGTTTGTATTTTGCCACGGTTTTTAAGTGCGCATGTTCGTCCACCCACTGCGCGAGGTCGTAAAAATCCGAAAAATGCTTCTTGCCACTGCGGATCTAAATGTAGGTTATCTATGTTCAAGGTATATTGTCTCTTTTGTTTTTTTATGTCTAGTATATTTATTTTGTCCCTCGTATAAGGTATGATTTATTATAACATAATTTAAATTTGCATTTCTATTTACACAAAAGCCAAAAATAATACTTTCAGTTTATTTAAAGTATAGAATACGCCTAAATGTTTTTAAAATAGACATATTACTAATTCAAATAGTTACGTTTTATAGATGAGACCAGTGAAAGCAAAAAGCAGTCAGTTGAACTTGAAAAACTTTGTATATGTATACGAATATAAACTTTAATTGTTATTAACTTAATTGTCTGTTTGGATTGGAGCTATAAATTTCGCTAATTTTACGGGATCGATCGTAACTTTTTTACTTTATTCTGGAATATGTACTGGGATAAATAATTGCTAGGAAAATAGAACAGTTTTAAAACAAAGATTTTACGGCTGGTAATTCAAGTGAATATCAAATTTTCTAAAAATATCGAAGTTGACGTTGGTGAATCCATAGTTTTTTGTGTTTTGTTCGTTCATTTGAAAATGAACAAAAATTTGTTTTTTTCTCCTAAAACTGGTTTAACACTTATTAAACTTCTTGTCAAATAAGATCAAATATTTGATACAATTTGTTTGAAGACAAAAGTGTATAATAAGAAATTATTTGGCAAACTTATTTGAAGCAAATATCAGGGTAAAAACCAAACACCACACCTATCACAATAAAATTGAAGTTTAGTAGTTGCCCTAGTTGCCAACTGCCAATTTTTAATTCATTGGGTTGTTAGTTTTGAAGTTTTACATCAAATATTTGATGAAAAATAGGACTTGTTTTAATCCTTCAAACAAATTTGACAAGGAGACCTTGAATTTCTTTGATATCCAATTTTCTGTTTTATATTATCATATTTATTCATGGTAAACTTGATCCAACTTATTTGACAAGAAGTTTGATAAGTGTAAAACCAGCTTAAAGAATAAAGGTAGAATTAAAAGTCACTGGTTAAATAACCGCCGACGGCATTGCTCAATTATTAAAAGAAAACCGCCGTGTGGCGGTTTTATCTATTTACGTATATAAAAGCTGCCTAAATTAATTTGTTATTATTGGAGGTTTTCACTTATTATATATTATTAGATGCCGCTGTCTGGCGGCTACGCTTATAAAAACTAATAAAAACCGCCAAATAATGGTTAACCTAACCTTAATAATTTTTTATTTTGCTGTGTCGTAAGCGTTTAATTTTCTTGTGGTTATATTAATAAATATTATTATTTTTAATTGATCAATAAACAAAAATTAAACTGGAGACTGGGTTTAAAACCTACGAAGAGTTGGTCGAAACTCTTAATATGTATTTAAAAGAAGAATGTGTTGTTTAAAAAAGGGCCAGTTTAATAAAAAAATAAATAAAAATAAGGATGATTTTTTTACTGCAGAATTTGAAAAAAGCAATACAAAATTACCACTCCACGCTAGAAATTGTTTTTATTTATTTACGCGAAAACCGTAGATCAAATAAAAAAAATCAAATCAAATTTGCTCTAAACTAAATGGGTTTTAAATATATATATATATATATATATATATATATATATATATATATATATATATATATATATATATATATATATATATATATATATATATATATATATATATATATATATATTTATTTTAGAAAAATGCAGTGGCGTACTATTTTATTCTTAAAAATATTTACCTTAAACTCCTTATGGACGACACTGGTAAATATTATTTCATTTCTTGCATGCCACAAAATGTATTCTAATAAATATTAATATGTCAGTTTGGCATTTCATAAATTTTGTAAATATTTTTGTATAAAAATGATTTGGTTTTTTGTATTGTTAAATAAAATTATTTTTCCTTTATGTGATAGTTTCACTTTTTTCGGAGTAATTTTCTCCCTAAATTACACTTGTGCATCAATAGTATATTACATTACAAGTGTGGAAAATGACTAATTTCACACGAGTGGGAATATTGTAGCACGAGGCGTTAGCCGAGTGCGACAAACCCACGAGTGTAAGAAAGTCATTTTCACACGAGTACTGTACACTATTTTTCCTACGACCACAAATTATTCACCAAAAAAAAAAGAAATTAAAGTTTGTCTTTACAGAAAAAATAAAAACAATTGAGAACTTTGCAACACTAGGGTGATATTTACTTTGCAACACTAGTGTGATATGTACTTTTCCTCACTGCTATATTATACTGTTTTGACAATATTTTTACTTCGAAAATCACCTACCTAGAAGCATTATATAACTTTTATCATTTTGGAATTTAAAAACGCCCTCACTTATTAAAAATTGTATGGTTTGGTTAGGTAATAGTTTAATACGGTTTTCTGCTATTTTAAGGATTTTTAAAAATTATTGATACTTACATATTTTAGATACTCCTCTAAATAAAACGTAAGTGACGCATATCCAAAATATTTCGTTTTTTAAAAATATCAGTAAACAAACTTACGGGACCGGGGAGTGAAAAGGGGTGCTGGGTGGGGTAAAATTGGTAAAACAAGTTAATGAAACTGAACATCACATGTAAAGTTAAGTAAAAACATTCCATATTTTTGAGAAAAATATAAATAATATGAAAATTATAAATGCATAACCTAAAGTCCTAAAAGTAAGAAAAAACGACAACTAAACGTCAGTTATACCATGCAAAATATGGAAAGCATTTGGCAACGTCGGAAGGGTCTGATTCTATTTATGAATGGATAAAAGAAAGTGGATTCATAAAGTGTGTATTAGCCTCAGGTTTAATTAAGGGATTAAAAAAAAGATTTTACTAGTTGTTTGAGTACACGAAGACAGAGAGAAAGGAATTTGATCTATAGGAGCTTTAGGTCGAACGGTCCAGCGGCAAGGCTGCCTCTATAGAGTGCGTGCTTAAAGGTAGAAAGGAGATTTTTAATTTGATCTGCTTACCTGACAACACTGTGCCACTGAGCGACCGGTCAATGAAAGTTGTTTTTTGTGGTTATGTCTATTTTTGTTTATGTTTTTATTTTTTCGGAAATTTTATTATTACTCTTTTAATATTAGAAGAAAGCTTATAATGTGTAGTAACTTAACGTTTATAAGATGATTCTCGCTAATTTGGGTTACTACTGTTTAAGGTAAGTTTTTTTACTGTCACTACAATAAATATGTCACTTGCAAAACCAATAGCAGTTTTTAAAATGACATCATAATATATATCACACGAGTGTTGTAAAGTACTTTGCAACACTAGTGCTGTAAAGTACTTTGCAACACTAGTGTGATATAATGCATTTTCTATGCATGAAACCAGTGTGCTATTTGCTATTTTCACAAGAGGTCGTAGGAAAAATAATTAGATAATTTAGCTTTTAAGTCTATTGCCTTTTAAAAACTACTCTCCTTCGTTTTCACATTTTGGCGAAATATGAAAATGAGCTCTAGTAGTTTTTAGGCAATACGCTTTAAGCAAAATTATCGATAATTTTAATGCACTTGTGTAATTACCCCCGATAATTAACATTTTTTAATTACTGAAACAGAAAAGAGAATACAATATTTTTTTTATATATACTTAGCACACCAGGACCAATCAAGAAAATAATATTTACTCGTAGAATAATGCTTTTGTTTAGTGCCGGTTTGAGTTAAAATAAATTAATTAGATTCCTCTTGAAACTAAATATATGGATAAAAATCTAGTTAAACAAAAGTCAATGGTATTTTATTCTATTTAAAATAGAATTAAGGCTTTATAGGAGAAAAAATAGGTTTTAGTTAAAATATTTTAAATTAAAAATACCAACAAACAAAAAATCTGAATATTTAAAATTTAAATAATGGACGGATAATTCTTGTATTAATTTCTATATTTTTTACAATGTAGTTAATATGATCTGACCAAGTGATTTTGTGATCAATGTATATTCCCAGAAACTTCGTGCTGTAAACTTGTTTAATAGATTTTCCATTTAATCTTAGTAGGAGACTTGCATCCGTTGACTTATTTTTAGGACAAAAATGTACTAAGTTGGTCTTGGAGCTGTTTAGTATAAGTCCATTTAGCTTACACCACTTAGACATTTCAATAATGGACCTTTGTGACCTTACTATTGAGGAGCTTAAGTCCTGCTTAGCTATCAACATGTTGGTGTCATCAGCATAAATAACGGTACTTCCACTATTATTACATGACAATGGCAGGTAATTATTAAAGCAACAAAACAGAATCGGTGACGTAATTGAACCTTGCGGAGTGCCGACCCGGATTGGCTGTGGTTTAGATCTGCTTTCGCCAACCTGCACTGCTGGCTTTCTGTCTGATAGGAATGAGCGAATCCAGCAATTTACTGGCCCCCTCACCCATTCGGTCTAGTTTATCACGAGCAAGTTATGATCCACCATGTCAAAGGCCCTAGTCATATCAAAGAATAGTCCGACTGGGGACCTCTTGTTGTTTAGAGCGTTAATAATACCGGATATTAGATTTCTAGTTGCTGACCTAGTAGATCGCCCCTCCCCCCTATAAATCCATGTTGATCCTTGTACAGTAGATAATTAGCCATTAAAAATGCATTCAGTCTGCTGTAAAAACTACTTTCAAACACTTTACCGATGATAAGAGTCCCTTTAAGTTTATCGGTTGAGCTACGGACACCCTGTATACTTCAAAAGTTTTGTAATAAAAAAAGGTATTTTAGATCAGTGGTATTATTTAATAAATTATTCAACTTTTGTAGCTATAAACTACCTATTAGTTTTAATACTATTAGTTAGGGATCCCTGGAACATGACGCTCGACTTTTTTCTTGCAACCATTTTCTTGGGTGGTAGCTTACAGGGGTAGCAGGAATTAAATATGTTGATTTGACAGATTTTAAAAATTTATTACAAACGAGGATTTACTCCGTTAATTTTTAAAATAGTTATCCAAATAAACCGAAAAAACATTTGTCCTACAAAATGTAAGGTTTCATGTATGGTTAACGATGTCGTGAAAAATAACCACTTACTAGCTGATTTTTTTCTGATGGTTAAATATTATTTATATAATTTAACACCCACATTGTCCTACAAATTGCGAGGTACGTCATCCTGGTTTTTAACACGCTTTTATTAGCTTGGGTTGTAACTATCTATCTATCTACGTAACGGAATCTTTAAGCCTAATTTTTACCAACTTCCAGCGATTCAATTTCTTTGAAACTCTGCACACGTATCAAGGACCGATGACAATGCAATAATTTAAAAACAGTATCCCGTTATCCTGATTAGGACCGCCAGGATAAATAAATTCCTTTACAGATCCTTTGTGTCTCTTGACAAAATGGCGAAGGAATTTTTAGTGAATAAACTGGAGCATTTATTTTTAAAAAACTAATTGATATATCGAACTAAAAATGAAAAATAAATAATAGTTTAAAAACTAAAAACACGCTTTTATATGCAACCGAACTAAAAATTAGAAAATAATTTTTCATTACAAAGAGTTTGTCACTTCAGAATAAAAGCGTGGGGTGTTTAATATATTAAATGTTATAATTATTCTATTTGCAAATATCTATGAGGGAAAAGTTATGAAAAATAGTAAAATGCACCCCACGCTTTTTACTCTGAAGTGACAAACTCTTTGTAATGAAAAATTATTTTCTAATTTTTAGTTCGGTTGCATATAAAAGCGTGTTTTTTAGTTTTTTTTAAACTATTATTTATTTGATATTTATCATATCAACATATTTAATCTCTGCTACTCCTGTATGCTACCACCAACGAAAATTGTGGTAAGGAAAATTTAGTTGTCTCGTCAAAATAAAGCTCATCACGAAAAGTTTACTTGTCAGTAATGACCTGGAAAAATGGTCGTCTCTACGTATATTTATGTATTTATATTAATAATAATTTTTTATTGTATTTTTTGTAGGTGTTATAAATAAAGAAAGTTGATATCTTAATTTTTGCTTTATTAAAATAAAACAATTTCCATCTCTAAATCATCTTTTGTTTGACGTTTATTGTGAACAACACACCTTCTGCCAAGAACATGTTATTAACATTAAAAGTAACAAAATATGGCAATTTGTTCCTAAAGTCTTTTGGCACTTATTGGGGACATTTAATTACAAGAATTATATTCTGAGCCTTTCAGTATTACAACTATTTGACTACATGCACTTGGCCGTTCATATATTCTGCTTTGCCAGGCGAAACAAGCTTTCTAGAGTAGTTTCTCTTAGACCAGTACCGGACTTTATAGGGGGCGAATATACGTGCGATTTAAGGGTGCGGCTCTTTAAATTTAAATTAATCATAGACGTAGATATAAAGTGTAATGATGTAATAACTAACACTATAATTTTATGTTTTATTTGTTTTCTGGGAGATTAAATTTAAACAAAATATTATTTGACGTTTCTCCAGAATAGAATTAAGAAATTGACTTAACATTTTAAGAAAATTAAAACTTTTATACATTATGAAGAACTATTCTGCTCTTACACAATATAATCAAAGTTATTATTATTTTAAAAGAAATAAAATAATAAAATATTCAGTATTAAATTACTTACAATTAGATTAGATTAGATTAGAATAGGGCCGGATAACCCATGCACTGAAGCCGCTCGGCTTATTGTGCGCCCTGTCATTTACGTCTGGGTGATGTCAGCCAGACGGGACCTACAGCTTAACGTGGGTTCCGGAACCACGGTCCTATGAGCGACAACTTAAGACCTCGTCTCACCCAGGGGCACTACTGAACCTACCAACTGAGTGGGGTCCGCATGTCTACGGTTGCGCAGGACACGGCAAAGTGTGTTCCGGCGCCCTGGTCCTTTAGTGGCCTTCAGCGTCGATACATTTTGCACTTTGTCCGTCTGGTGTTGAGCTAACCACTAAATTTCCGACCAACTTATAAATAAGTATTTGGCCTTAGCTTACAATACAGCGTTTCAATCTATAAATAGTTATCTGAAATCATTTTAATGTAATAAAATAAAATCTTAGACAAGGCGCCAGACGAGAGCTGCGGCGAGTTGCGTCTCCGGGTAATAGTTTACCAAAATGTGGTAAACAGTTTACCTAAAACTACTCTATAAACTTGTTAGAAAACTGAAAAAAAATGAAATGTCTGATAGACACTTCAGAGTTTGACATTACTTTAGAAAAATTAACTGGTAAAAGATACACCTGTTAGGTATCTTAACCAGATAAAAAGAATAGTAAAAAATGTTTAGCCATTCAGTTTTTTTTTTTTCAGTTTTCTAACAAGTTTATAAGTAAGTTTTTAGGTAAACTGTTTACCACATTTTTGGTAAACTATTTTACCACATTTTTGAGACGCAACCATTGGCCCAGTTCTTAGTCTGGCGTCTTGTTAAGATTTTATTTTTATTGCATTAAAATGATTTCAACCGAGTGCCTAATGAACCTTTGTTTATAGATTGAAACCTTTGTATTGTAAGTAATTTAATATTGAATATTTAATTAATTTTATTTCTTTTAAAGTAATAATAACTTTTATTATATTGTGTAAGAGCAGAATGGTTCTTCATAATGTATAAAAGTTTTAATTTTCTTAAAATGTTAAATACATTTTTTAATTCTATTCTGAGAAAAGCCAAATAATATTTTGTTTAACTAATTCTATAACTCATTAAGGGGAGGGGTAGGGTGGGTCAAAAAAATCTACTTTTTTCTTTCATTTGTACTCTGAAGAACTGGTTGGAGACCTCCAAAAATATCTTTTAAGTATGAGCCCTTAATTTTAATAGAAAGTTCCTCGGTTTTATATTTTTCTTATTATTAAAAAGAAAAATATATATCTCGTCCCTAATATATGAAACAAATATCTCGTCTCATATGCCTGTAAAAAATGTATTCTCTACAAAAGAGGACCATTAGATTTTTTGTAAACGCTCTGGCACGATAACCAGCATCAGCATTAAGCGGCTGATTTAAAAAAACAAGTTCTTTTAAGCCTCGGGCACGACAAACCATTGTCAGCGTTGACCGGCTGATTTAAATAAGCAAGTTCTTTTATTTTCGAATAAAGATCAAAGACAACGCTCTCACATTTGCCGCTCAACGCTGGCCGCTGACCCTGACGCTTAGTATCGTTGCCGAAGACTTATTCTCGTATAAAGATTAAAGGCAGCGCTCTCACATTTCCCGCTTAACGCTGGCCGCTGACGCTTAGTATCGTGTCAGAGACCTTAACCTTATCGCACCGTTAAAAAGTTATTAAAGGTCAAAGTTTTATAAATTTTAGGTCATTTTTTTTTAAAGAATGTTATATCCTGTTAAAAAAATATTATGATATGGCGCAAGTCTTGGTTTTATCGAAAATTAACTGCTCTACAAAAATGGTTTCCCTATGATTAGTTCTTTAAAAACATATTCACGATCAAACTTTATTACACACTATATTTACCAGTTTTTTATTATTAAATTAAAGCAATTTTAATCAAATTTATGAGTTTTGGAGAAATTTGTAAGGATCGAGTTTTAATGAACATAAAAATGTTCGAAGCTTTTTTTTAGTCCTAGGCATGTTTAGGTTCAGTAAAACAAAAATTTTATTGCATTTTTCCAAATTAAAAATCATGATATATATAAATTCCAAGTAAATAAAGTTTTTGTGTTCCATTCAATATAAAAGGAATTAATTTAGATTATAAAAACACTTCTAATTTTGCTTTATTTTTTTTTTTGTATTTGATTGTCAACTGAGATATATTTATCAACATTCTAACCATAATCGTACATTTCTACTGTAAGGATTTTTCTTTATTGCAGTTTGGGTATTTCTTGTCATGTTCTTTTTAACTTTTATAATTATTACCAGTGGTAATAATGAGGGTTTAAGGTTATTATTTTTCCATTAAGTTTAAAACAAATTTATTCTCTTGACTTTTTTTAATCGATGCATGGTTTTCGCGTTAATAAATAAAACCACCACTCGGAACGGTCTTTTATATGAACAAAATCAAGTTCTACAGTGAAAAATTACCTTCGATATTTATTCCTTATTTACATAGGGACTGATCATGCCGAGAATAGTTTTATTTATTTACGCGAAAACCGTGCATCAAAAAAAAATCAAGAGATCCAATTTGTTCAAAACTTAATGGGAATTTATTTTTTTATTAAAAAAATGCAGTGGCGTGCCGTCTTTTTATTAAAAAAATATTAACCTTAAGCCCTTCATGGACGACACTGGTAATATTTTTTGTAGGCCAAAAAATGTGTTTTGTTACAAAAAAGGCGTCCTCCAATTTTTTTTTAAATATCTCAACTGGTATAAAAGTTATTAAAAAAATATTAAAAAAAAAACAATACTTTTTAAAAATATTTAACACCCTGTAGTTCAAAAACTAAGACGTTTAGGACACATTTTTATATGAATTGTTTTTATATTTTCTAGTGTAGAATTAGCCCTTAAAGTTTGGACCTATGTGTTTGGCCCACCCCTGTATATTTTAAAGTTGATAAAAAATTTAATCCCCAATTTGCAAGTTTAAAAAACTTTACAATGTTGCCAATGCTTATGTGAAAAGCGCCAAGTTAAATAAATATGCCAACCAACGAAAACGCAATAGAAAAGGGATGTCGTAGTTTGTATCTTTTTGTGACGTAGGCACACTCCAACTACGTCATCGGACTATGCAGCGTTTTAAATAATTTTACAAGAATTTTCGGCATTATTTAAAAAACCTAATATTATTAGAAAACTTTAAGAAAAAAGGATAAAATCCAGTCTATCTATATCGAAAATTTGGTACCTTAGGTGTAAGGCCTATTCACCTTTTTTCGAGGCGCTTCCTGTAGTTGCTGACGTTGCTTGTTGGGAATTGCTTTAAAAAATCGTACACAATATTCTAATGTCATATTTTAATGGTTTATTGAGTTTATTGAAAAAAATCAATTCGTCAAAATTTTTTGTGACTTTGCCGTCAGCATTTTTTTAATGTACCTTTTTAAGCAAGAATTAACCCTAACTTCCTATAACTTTTATATAATTTGTAGGTTGAATTGGTGTCTCACGTTGGGCGCCATTTTTGCGTGGCGTACCTTTATTTTGGCATGTTTAAATATGCCTTACGTTGAGAGCCATTTTACATACATACCCTTGTTTTGGTATATTTGTAAAATTAAACACTCATCAATTGCCTTTATTATAACCTTTAAGTGTGCAATATTTATTTTATTTTATTTTTTAATATACATTGTGGTTTTTAAGTTGTAAAATTTCATTTGTTATATTAATAATTGTTTGGCTCGTTGGCAGCCTATGTAAAATTTGTTAGTCCGGGCCTGTCTAAAAATTTAATTAAAATTATTTTCAGCAACGATTTTGATATATTTACATTTTTGCCAGGCCATTACCCGCTGAATATTTTAAATTGCCAACACAGAGTCTATGAATATCACATAATTTGTTTTTTGTATACAAAGTATTACTTTTATATAAGTATACAAACCCCAATATCCTGGTATCAACATAAATAAACAAAACTAGTGAAAAATTAAAAACTTTACCTTAAACACATAAATTTATTATATATATATACACACCCCTTTATTAATACGGCGTCCGATGGTATGCCCTCGCTATACACAACGGGGCGTCAAAGTTGTGTATGGCGAGGTCCTGTGTAATGGTGTAATGAGGCCATAAGATAAAAGTGGATATATATTACCTTTTGTGTTTTACAAAGTGAGGACCTTTTTTTTCGGTCGTAACACACTGGTGAGGGCGCGTCTTCATAATTACCCTAGGGCGGTCAGAACTCTTGATCAGTCGCTAATCAAGATTAAGAGCGTGTACCAAATTTCACATCGATCGATCGTCAGGAAGGGGGTCAAATTTTAATTACTAAATATGACCCAAATAAACAGGTCAAGTCAAAACCGTTTAAGAAGCAAAATGTTATTATTATCGATAATTTTTATTTGTTCTTCTAATTTCTAATAAATTCACCTGGTTACTGATATATTTTAAATTTTAAGTGATAGTCCGGTCAGTTTAGACATTCGAAGTTACTAGAATTCCTATCCAGCTGAAAATGAATAACATTGTTCACAGCAATACAAAATTTCAAAACTTTCGATCATTCCGACTGGTGGAAAAAAATTGTCTTGAGGTCAAAGGTCAAAAAAATGTTTTTTTTTTCGCAAATTTCTCGAAAACGGTAAGTTTTATCGCAAAATTACTCCTTTCATTAATCCATCCCACTAACCAGAACTAAGTCCTCTTCAATATTTTTTGAAGACCCAAAAAAAGGTCCTCACTTTAAAATAATGCTGCTTTTCAAATGTCAAAAACCTCACTTCTTAAATAGCGCCCTTCATTTCTTAACTTTCCGCCCTTAATTTCACAATTTTCCCCTCCCTGCAGCGTTGCGCCCTGGTGCCTTGCACCACTTGCACCACCCAGTAGACACAGCCCTGGTAATACTTGGCCAGTTGTTGGATGAAGTGTTCAGTCCCAGCTGACGTTAACCGCTCGATTAAGGGATTTTTGAAATTAATTTGTAATAACTTCAAAAATATTAATTTTAGAGAAAAAAGTTTAAAATGAAAGTTGTAGAAAATTTATAGGTTAAAAAGTTTAGTCATTTGCAATTTCTGGTTTTAACAATTATTAGCAGAGATATCGGTACAAAAGTCAATAAACAAATTTTAATAATCTTATAAATTGTGGACGGTGAGCGATACAAAAAAAATCAAAACTAAAAAGATGGAAATTTAATTATCTATTAAAAAGTTTTTATAATTATGGGCATCATGTGGGCGGTTACGGATATACAGGCCCAAACGGGTTTTCGCAAAGTTGCGCCATATTTGTCAATTATTTTGTGTTTTTAGATTCATTACGTCCTACTGCACCTATTTATAAAAAAATAACTCCTGGCGAAATATTAAAAAAAAACCTTTCTTCCATACCCTTAATGTAACTCGTAATCTGGGCAGTAATGACTCCCTATTTTTCAAAGTCGTTTAAATACCTAAATTGCTTTTAAAGTATCCCGCTTTAGAAAATCGCTAAAACTGTCGTTCTTAACTTTTCACCAGGCCTCCGCGCCGCCGTGAGGCACGTCTTAGAGGATTTTTCCTTCCGTCGATCTGAAGGGATAAACCAGCTAAAGTTCGAAGGCGATAACTCTTGACGTTTTCAAGCTTTTTTCCACAGGTTTTTATTACATCGATCTTGGAGTCAAATATTGATGTTTACAAAAATAAGTTTTTTTTGTGCTATTATTCGAGGCATTTTATTAAAATAAAACCTTTTTACGACTGTTCAAAAGACTACTACATTTTAGTATACTACATAAAGTTTTGTGTAGTGTAACGTATAAAATTATTACTATATTTTGGACGATGGTGTAGTATTTTTTCTCCGATCAAAATAGTTTTTTAATTTTCGTTTTGGATGGATTTTTAGTTTAATAAATTTAAACATTTTTAAAATTTGATCTCGGTATAATACGTTACTACGGTATCACATTGTCCTATATTGTTGATTGAATTTGACAAACGTTATCAGTGAATATTGAAAGCATAGGAAAGCATAGAACGTCCGGAAAAATATGTCCGGCCTTTCGCCTACAGAAATAATGCTTTTTAAATGTAAGAAAATTGAAAATATATAGATTTTTGTCCGATCGGATAAAACATTTTTTTTTTAAATCTTTTTTCTATCTACACTTTTATCTATAAAAATGTATTAAAAACCATTTTTTTGCATTTATGTAAAGAGTGTTTCCTAATTGCGGTAAGGCAGTGTAAGGGCTTAGATTAGATGAGATTAGATTAGCTTGGAGGTGGATTGTAATCCTCTAACACTGCAACCAGCTCAGGTTTATTGTGTATCCTCCATCCATATGTTAGAGCACGCTATCCAAGCCGGTCTCTTTAATGAGACTCCACAATCTTGAAACTGGCTCCTTGGTAAATGTTGCTGCTTTAGGTTTTTCCTCACCCAGCCTTGCAAACCGCAGACGACAAAGGGCTTCGCAATAGCACCATATGTGTTCTGCGGTTTCTTCTTCTCTCCTGGCAGAACCTGCATAGGTTTTCTTCTGCCAGGCCTATTGTTTCCAGGTGTTTATTTAGTCTGCAGTGACCTGTTAGTTGACCCACTATAATTCTTACTGCCTTCCGGTTGTAATTCAGGTCTTTCGTAAATTCCGGCGAGTATGCCTTTATGAATTTTTTCGCCTGACGTGCTGGTGTTCTTCTCCAACAGTCTTGGGATTTCCTCATGATCCATGATCTAATAAATTACCTTACTTGGCATGACGGAATACCACAGTAGGGCTCGGGGCCTACCATTACCCTGCCTGCACCCTCCCTTTGCCAGTTTATCGGCTTCCTCATTGCCCTGGTGGCCCTCATGTCCTGGTCACCAGGCAATAGTTAGTTTGTTGGACGCACACCCACCTCTTCCAGGGCAGCAACGCAGAGTCTGCACCAGCGGAGCTGATCTTGGATGAACTGATCGCCATGTAACTCCTTCTGGTGATTTCCCTAGCACATTGTTCTATGGCTACAATTTCCGCCTGGAACACTATAGGGTGTTTGTCAGAGACCGATGTTTATTTTCGTTCTCAGTTTGTCTCCATATATACCTGCTTCGACTCCTTGGTCCGTTTGGAGCCATCTGTATACCAGATTAGGTCGGCTTTAACGGGAGGGCCTACAGGGTGTACTTTAAAAAAGAAAATCGGGTTTTTTAATAATATCCTAAATGGGCCTTATACAATTTTAATAAAATTTGTCTGTAGTATTAGTTGAAATATGAAGTAAATTAAGCTCTTAACTAATTTTAATTAGTGAGACCAGTGGCGTGGGACACACCTTAGCTAATATTATTGACAAAAAAATGTACGCTACTGACTTTTTGCAACTTTAATATTTTCTGTGGAAAACTCCTAAAAACACAACTTTTTGTTTATTCTTATTTTTACGTAGCTTGGTTAGTTTTCAGAAAAATCCGCTAAACTGCATATTTCTGGTTCACACATGAACCATTAGGGCATTTTTTCTTTTAAAAAATTAAATTGGTATAACTTCTTATTAGCAATTATGTAACAACAACAAAAATACTTAATTAAATAACGGATATATCTAGTTTAACAAATTTCATTAAAAATATTTTAGAATTTTTTAAGTTTTTAAAAAGTTTAACACTCTGTATCTTTAGAACAGAAAAATTTGAGGACCCATGTGTATATAAACTTTTTTTTTTTTTTTTAGAAAAATGGCTTAACAAGGCATTAGGTTCCTCGGTACACGTTGCTTATTTTTTATCGTTTAATCCTTGTTTTTTTTTTTAATACGAGTTCCACCATGTTTATGGGAAATTGCAGCCTTTTAAAATACCCCTTAAAGAATTGTGTTTTTTTATCCTTTATTTTTGCCACTAGATGTATTTTCAAGTTTCTTTTAATTTGCTTTCTGTCCAATTTGTTACGAAATTATACGTCATAAACAGAAATCTTTTTTTTTTTATGGTGAGCGCGGTTGATCAAATTTATTTCTGTTGCGAACACTCCCCCTCTACTCCTCAGTTCTAAAACGTGTGCCAGTGAACTTCACTGAACTCTCCCAAAACGTACACAGAGCGACCAAAACATTTATTTTCGCGCCATTAGTCGTCATCTGCCTCTTATTATTGGTCTCCGTCGGAATTAACAAATGTTGTTTGATATTTGAATTTCGAAAGATGCGTTCCAAATTTATACTCTCTGGTGATAAAAACAGAACTTTTTGCTTTATATATAATGTTTTTTTTTAAGCGTGTACAGGGTGGCTCGAATTCGACGCTCATCATTGGGATTTCGGAAACCGTAAGAGATACAGGATCGGTTAAATGGAGGCAAAGTTGCGCAATTTGATGCTCAATAAAATGCCGTTTTGCTTTTTAAAAATTCCGAGTACTTCCGAAGATATTCGAAAAAAACCGGAATTTTCAATTTTGGTTTCTATTGTTTCCTGGCTATATTTGTTAAGATAACTTAAAATGGAAAACACGTTTTCATGGCAACTTTTTCTGCTCTATAATTCAGTGTGATTAAATATTGAATCTGACGTTTCGGCTTCTGGCGACCATCATCAACTTAATTTTTTTAAATACGGACCTGATATTTTTTTCAATTTAAGTAAATCCTTTCATCACTCTTCAAACACTATATATCGCCACTTTGATATTTTCCGACGTTTCGTACAAAAATTCCATCACCAGAATATTGCATATTTATTTAACCATAATACGGCCCTGAACTACATTTTTAGGTAAGAAGGTAAAAAAAAGAATAAACTTATTACATATTCGTAATCTTTTTATTGCAACTCATTGATATCTAACAGCGGAAATTACTTTATTAACCGAAAATTTCATGAATATTAGACATAAGATACAAAAGGTAGACAACAAATCAGCTTACATAAACAATTTGTAATACTATCTTGATGCCCATATTAAAAAAAAACATAATTTAATCACTATTAAAAGTGTTCAAAGAGATAACCTTCCGCCTCGATGCATTTTCTTGCTTTGCTTTGTATTATTAATACAGCTCGATTAATTGTTCTCGCAGGAATGGCAGCGACTTCCCTTATCAAATTTTGTCGTAGTACTTAAAGGTCGTGAGGTGCATTTTTAAATAAACGGTTCTTAAGATATCCCCAAAGGAAATAATCTAGGGGACTAAGATCTGGGCTCCTAGCGGGCCATCTTGCAAAACCATTTATTAGGAAATATATGGTAAAGGAATTGAGCTACTTTCCTTCCATTGTGGGCAGGAGCTCCGTCTTGCTGCCACTATATTTCTTGAAATACTGCCAAAGGTTGATTATCTAGGGCGTCTAAGACATCATTTCTAATCAAATTTAGATATTGTTCGGAAGTTAAGGTCCCTTCGTAAACGAAAGGTCCAATAATTTTGTTCCTCCACATACCAATCCATACATTAAATGAAGTTCTCCCTTGAATTCGTACCTGCTGGTTAGTTTCTGTTAATAAAGTAATTTCCGCTGTTAGATATCAATGAGTTGCAATAAAACATTATGAATATGTAATAAGTTTATTCTTTTTTTTACCATTTTACCTAAAAATGTAGTTCAGGGCCGTATTATGGTTAAATAAATATGCAATATTCTGGTGATGGAATTGTCTGTACGAAACGTCGGAAAATATCAAAGTGGCGATATATAGTGTTTTAAGAGTGATGAAAGGATTTAATTAAATTGAAAAAAAATATCAGGTCCGTATTTAAAAAATTAAGTTGATGATGGTCGCCAGAAGCCGAAACGTCAGACTCAATATTTAATCACACTGAATTATAGAGCAGAAAAAGTGGCCATGAAAACGTGTTTTTCATTTTGAGTTATCTTAACAAATATAGCCAGGAAACAATAGAAACCAAAATTGAAAATTCCGGTTTTTTTCGAATATCTTCGGAAGTACTCGGAATTTTTTAAAACGCAAAACGGCATTTTATTGAGCATCAAATTGCGCAACTTTGCCTCCATTTAACCGATCCTGTATCTCTTACGGTTTCCGAAATCCCAATGATGAGCGTCGAATTCGAGCCACCCTACTTTTATTATTATTATTATAATTTTTTGAAAAATATATCAAAATATTGTTTAGGGCGACAAAAAAATATCGTTAATATTATTATTTAGAGGACCCTCTTCTTTAATTCAAATTTTTAATTGTACTTTAATTTTTGCTTTAAAGCTCCCTAACTATGGAGTGTAAGAAAATGATGTGCACATATATCTTTAGAGAATTAAATTGCCCACAAAAAACGTCTTATTGAAAATTTTCGCCAAACGAGTTGAATTTAAATAATAAAGGTTTAAACATTGATATATTTTTTAGATTTACTTTTTTATTTTGGAGTTTGGTAACTAACAAAAAAAGTGGGTATATAAAAAAACAAAATAGATTCTTAAAGGAATAATAAAATGTCTTTTAAAATAAAATCGTTTTTGTGAAGGTATTTACAATTAGGTTAAAGAAAACATTAAATTACTCTTTTCTTCATTTTTGAATCAAATTTTTCACTTATTGAAATAAATTAATATATTACATCATTGAAAATCATAATTTTATCAATTTTATCTTGCTTAAAATATCTAAATTTTTATAGTATATCAAACCTATTTTAGGTTAATAGCTATTTGTTATACGAAAACGTAGATTAAATTTCTTAGAGTAAGTAACCTGAAAATACACGGCCAAATTTTAGGAGGTGATTCCTCATTGAAAAATATGAAAAAAGTTCCTATAAACATGGGTCCGAAAATGCATAGTTTCTAAGATACAGGGTGTCCAACATTTAGGTTCAACATTCACCTTCTTTAATCTTCAGTTGATCCTTCACTTTTTAATGTCATTAGATAGTCCTTAAAAGTTAAGATAGGAGAAGTAAAATTAATTTTGCTCTATCTTTAACTGTTTTTGCTCAGTAAATCGTCAAAATTCAAGAAGTTCCGTCCCAAAGAACATGCAATCAAAGTGGTTTTTATTTTATTTTTCTCGAAAACGAAGCAAGATACAAAAAATTTCAAGAGATAAAAGAGTTGTATTTTCAGCTGCTTATTCTAAAAAAAAATAAAAGTTACAAAAGTCGGTGACGTACATTTTTTACAATTATTTTCGATAGATGTCCCGTGAGACGCCACTGGACTTAATAATTTTTAATTTAAGTATGCCTAACTTTGGCCCTTATTACTAGAAATAACACTGAAAAATTTCAAGAAAATCGGTTTCAGGGTATTCAAGATAATTACAAAAGAAATATTTTTTAAAAAGTTTAACACCCTGTATCTTGGAAACTATGCATTTTCGGACCCGTGTTTATAGGAACTTTTTTCATATTTTCAATGAGGAATCACCTCCTGAAATTTGGCCGGATGATGTATTATATTAATTTATTCCAATATGAGTGAAAATACTTGTTTCCAAAAAAGGAAAACAGTAAATTATTTTTTTACTTAGAAGAATTGTGAATAAGTTTTTAAAATAAAGATTTCATTTAAAAATATTAAGAGAACTTTTTTTGTAGAGGAATAAATTCCCTTCGAGAATTTATGTTGCTTTTTTATTATATTTATTTGTTACCGTTAGTAGTAAATTCCAAAATAAAAAAGCTAAATCTAAGAAATATATCAATGTATAAAACTTAATTATTCGAAAACGGGTCGTCTGGCAAAAATTATCAATAGGAGGTTATTGTGGGAAATTTAATTTCCTAAAGGTATATGTGCAGATATTTTTTTGACCATAATAGATGGGCTGCTATGACGCAAAAATAAGTACAAATAAAAAATTTTAAATTAGAAGCTAGACCTCTAAATAATAATATTAAGAGCTTAAACCTTTACGATAATTTCTTTTGTCACCCTAAATAATGTTTTCCATAAATTTTTCAAAAAAAATCGTTTTTGGTCCAGTCGATAATTATACATGTTGTAGACAATTAGACGTGTTAGTAAGGCATTTTATATAAATTCAATAGAGGAAAGTGACCAAAATAAAACACTATTTTGTTTTTTACACATAATTTGCACTAAACATTATGAATGAAAAAACTTTTGCAGTAATTAGTAACAATCATATATTTGTCCATTATTTTGTAAAAATTTTAAGTTACATTGATTTATTTTAATAATGATTAAAAAAAAGCTTAAAGAATAATAAAGGTAGCTTAATATGGATTAGGTACCCAAATATGGAATACTTTAAACACCATTAAAAGTTTAAACCTTATTGAACAAAAACCCTTTGAAAACCTTGGTATAACATAGAAAGCAACAAAACTAATTTAAAAACTCACAGGTCCAGGCGTCACACTCTGGATCCAGCGCAGTTGTTGTGCCCAGAGCCCACCACCAACGCTGTGGGTGTCTTAAGCGAGGTTGACACGGGACTTAAATACGAAGGAGAAGGAAATACCTCCACAAGCAGCAGATTCCACCATCCAGATACACTAGGGATAAAAGGACAGTGCTCGGGGTCTGTCCAGATGGACCGTATAGGGATGCATATGTGCACCACAAGTTTCTCTATTGAGAACCGCCGTAAGTGGAGGAACTATACTGGACAATTTCTCAGAGCAGAAGCCATAGAAGTACCTATAAGAAAGCGATAAATATCCCACAGAACGACGATGAGCGAGAGAAAGAAGCCTCTCTGTAAGCGAAGGTTTATTTATGAGACAAACAGCCCTTTTTGACGTGATTCTTGCCTTCCGATTCATTTCTTGCTCTATTAGAAGCTTTTAAATGATCAAAGAACTTTTGGATTTTCCGACGAATTTAAACTAATTTTTATAGATTTTGAATATCTAAATTATCTTTAAATGTTATAAGAACAGTATTTCGTGCACTTTTGTACAAAAAATACGTATTTTTAAAATACCTTAAAGAGTTATGAGACAGCGATAAAACAAAACGTTACTACAGCGACAAAAGGGCTTGCACTACTGGCATGTTACCTTTTCTACTCGGGAATGGGCATAAAAAGAGAGAAACCTCTCTAATTACGTGTGAGTTTCCGTTTAAGAGAAATGCCGGTATTTTATATTAGGGATACTATTTCATATTTGGTCATTTTCCTCTATTCTCTTCAACAAAAAGAGTAAATAGTAAAGTTTGTAAAATTGTTGCAAATATTTCAAGAATCTTCGAACGTAGCTATTTAACTCCTGCGTCTTCATTAACGGCGGTGAAAATGTGAAAAGTATTACGGGAATTTTTCCACTAAATATCTTACAAATGTTCGCTGATTGTCAAGTTAAGACCTAATTTATGAACTGGGCGTTAAGAATAAATTAAAGACTTTAAGGAATTTCCTCTTTACTTTCGAAATTAAATTTGGATAGAGGGAGTTTTTCTTGGAAGTTATTTTCTTTTAATAGTTGATAACCTTTACATGTTTTGGCAGTGCTTTATTTTCACTGTAATCTTTTAAAGTAACTTACGATAATGTCTTTTCGGGTCGTCCATTAATCACGTGAGGCTTAAACGGAAGCGGGGGATCAGAAAAAATCACTAAACATTACCAGGCAAAGGAAGGGTGTAGTGAAAATATCACAGTCAGGATTGCATGAGAGCAGGGTATTGAACCAACTTCGACAAACTATATAAGGTCAGCTGTAATCCTGACATATGGACAAATGGAACACCTCGATCACTTGACAGAGGCTTGGTTTGGTACACCGATGGCTCAAAGGCGGATGCTGGAGTAGGTGCTGGTGTATTTGGGGCAAGGCTTAAAGCGACTTTTAGCCTCCCATCAGGGAGGCAAGCCACTGTATACCAGGCAGAAATATATGCTATTCTAGCATGCGTTCAAGAGAATATGAGAAGAGGGTATCACAACCAAATCATTTACATTCTTACACAGCCAGGCTGCTTTAAAAGCCTTGAATGCCCATCGTATAAGATCCAAAATCACGATGGAGTGCCTGAATAGATTCAAAGAGTTTGCCGCCAGGAACAACAGGATAGAACTTTTGTGGGTTTCTGGACACTCGGGAATAGAAGGCAATGAAAAATAGATACACTAGCTAGAGCTGGGACTTCTAGAAGGTTCAACGGTCCAGAGCCAGTACTCGGAATGTCCAAAATGGTGACGAAAACAACAATAGGCAGATGGTCTCAACAACAACATCTTGCTCGTTGGCATACATCACCTGGCCAAAAAATGCGAAGGAGACACTAGGCGATCCTTCCAAGGAAATAAAAACTGAGGTCCTCCAGCTGGAGCGCACTCAGCTAAGACAAGGAGTGGGACTTCTGGCAGGACACTGTCATCTAAGGAAACACTTGCAAAAAATGGGCAGTTACAATGAACCCATAACATGCAGGATTTGCGGGAAAGAGGAGGAAACAGCCCCACACATAATATACAACTGCATTGCACTGACACGCAAAAGACACAGTCTATTTGGGAACATACATAGCGGGAACCCGCTCCCGCATGAACATCTTGGCAGAAATCTACTAAACCTGATAAAGGGCAGTGGACTTCTGTAACAAGGGAGGGGTGCACAATAAGCCAATAGGCTGCAGTGCAAACATGGTCGAATGGCCATATGGCCAACCCCGCCTCAAACCAACCAACCAACCAAGGTATTGAACCTATTGTTTTCTTTCTGCTGTACGTTGTGCGGCAAAGCTGCCTCTGAACTGGTATATGCTCAAACATCAGGGGTGCATTCAGAATAGACAATGCCCAACTAAAAAAACTGTAGTAAAAGCACAGGGACGTGTAATTTGATTTTTACCATTGGGAAGGTCATGGTTAGCTCTGGTTAGTTAACACTGCTTTTAATTCTTATAATTAAGAAATAAAAAACTAACCAGAACTAACCATGACCCCCAATGTGACAGTTTTGCCTAACCGTCCGTAACGTTTCAAACCAATCAAATTTCACGTCCCTGTGCTTTTTCTGTGGTCCCCAAAATGTTTTAAGTGTATGTTTACCGATTTAATAATAATAGAAATCAAAAATTAAACTAAAAAGCAAAAAATAAACTTTTAGTTTTAATTAAACCGACTTAAAAAAACTTACTAAAACGTTTAAAATAATAAATAAAAACAAATGTAAAAATGAAGTCGGGTGATAACATATGCATAAACTACTAAATATTAATAAATGCATAAGAAAAAGCTTTTTATACCTTTAAGCCATATGTTATTACCAGACCTATTTTTTTTCTTGAAGTCGGTTTAATTTTTTTAAAATAGTTTATATGTTTTGGCACTGCTTTATTTTTCCTTGCAAAAGGTTTTATCTTTTAAAGCGACTTACGATAATGTTTTTATTGTGTATTTCGTTCTGTAAATAACAGAAAATAAAAACAATTTCGAAAAGCTTTTTAGAAATAACTTTTAGGCTTTTTATGAAATTAAAAAATACAGGATTTTGAGTTATTAATGGTGTACAGAGAAACCACAGAGCCTCTGTACAAAAAATGCGATTTTAGCAAACATACCTATATTTAAAAGTCTAGAAATAATCAAAAATTCATTCTTTAAAAATAAAAGGGGACAAAAATCCCTACTGCTTGTAATTTCCTTGTACTGCGAGGTTGCATCTGTCGAACAATGTCAGATCTGAAGATGCAGATTTTTACACCGTAGTATAGTAAGAACATTTTAAAAGCGCAAATTCGGTACCCTTTGAAAATAATACAAAAAACATAAAAAGGCCGCCTGCAATCGGACTATTTTATACAAAGGCGCCGCTATCCGCTAATTCATTATTTTGGCCAAAAAGCAACTTTGAAATTTTAATGGCTCATGCTGTGTATTTCAAAGTAGATACTCCAAACTACATATACGCAAAATTATAAAAGAATATGACGACTTCTATTGGGGTAATTAGAAACTTGAAAATGTATTTTAAGTAAACATAAATATTCAACATTTAATCTACTTAGTTTATCATTACCCTTGTTTACTAAAAAAGTAAAAGAGTTTATATAATAAGAGCTATTGTTGTGTTTCCGATGCAGTCTCGCGAAGTCTCGCTACTTTTGTCAAAGATTTTTTTACCCTTTTCTTTATCAGTTTTTGTACTTACAATTGCCTTCCTACTTTTTGCTACTTCTGAGTGTAAGGAGAGAAACAAGATTTTTTTATAATTTACAAGGTTTTCCATTTTAAAATTTAATATGTTTTGTCCTACACTGTATATCCTAAAAGATAAAAGCATTCTGATGAAAGATATGGATTCTACAGAATCTACCCAACAAAACAGTGTTTTTTATTTATTTTATACGTTAAAAACTAAAGAAAGTTGGAAAGATGTATCTCTATTACGCTTCTAAGAATAATTTAAAATTATTTTTCAGATTTAGTTGGTCATATTTCCGAAACTAATTGAGATAGACACATCAAATGTAGCATTTTTTAAAGCATTTTAAAAGATTTTTTAGGTGGTGATATAACATTCCATTTAAAAAAATTATGCCTATTGTCGTACAGTGTATATCATATGAGATAATAATCATCGGATTACTGATTAGAATACTACTGAATTAACCAAATAAGCTAATATTTTAGTTTATTTTGTACAATACAAAATAATGTTAAGGGCCCCCTTAACATTATTATTGGGGGTGTAAATTTATAATAACATATAATAAGTTTTAGGTTTCCAAAAAGCATTTGTAATAATTAATAATATTTTCCAGTAAAAAGTACTTCATTTTAAATTAGATTGGTAAGTTTCAGAATTTTGACCAAAAAAAAATAATTTCTATCCCATAGTGCGATGACCAGCTGCATCAACCGGCATATCATAAAAGAAATATAGCAAAGGCGGCCGCGAAGACAAGCATGTCGATTTATTTGCTTTACACTTTTTGTGTTTTTTTTTCTTATCAAAGAGCACCGAATTTACATTTTTAAACTGTTCCTTCTATACGGTGTAGGCGATAATAAGAAAAATCCGGTCTGCGGTTGGTGATCTCAATTAGATTGGACTAAATTTAAAAAATTACATACATTTACTTTATAATCTGTATAAATAGAATAGGGTAATTTTTATAAATGAGGTTAAAATGCTTTTTGTTTAGCTTTACGAGCAATTAATGAAGTCCCAAATGAGGTAATTAAACATGTTTCCCAAATTCAGCGAAAATATTTGTTTTTCCAAATATAATTTATTATCTCCACGAAATAAACTTTTACGTACAATGGAGTTAGGTAAATAAAACCGGAAAAGCAAACGTAAATCGCTGATTTAATTGTAACTGTTTTTAAAGTAAATATTTATTTTAAGCTGATGTTTTTTATAATCTTGCTATTATTTTTTTTCAGCAAGATTTTAAAAGTTTTAATTTTTCTTTTACCAAGAATTAAACGAGTGTGCTGGTTTGTTAAAAAAACCTAAATGCGGTAATAATAATTATTTATAATACAAGGTAAAGAAGCTTTAGATTTTAGCTCGAGGTTGTGTTGTCCAAAATGCGGTAATAATTAGGGCTGGCAAAAACCGGGAAAAAACAAAACCGGTTAACCGGTTTTTAAAAAAACTGAATATTTAGAAACCGGTATTAAAAACCGGTTTTTAAAACCGAAAAACCGAAAACGGTTTTCAAAACCGATACACCGAAATCGGTTTTTAAAACCGAAATCGGTTTTTAAAACCGAAAACGGTCTTTAAAACCGAAAACCGAAAACGGTTCTCAAAACCAAAAAAGGCTTTTCTAAACGTAAACGACTGATTTATATATAACTATTTTCAACCAGCATATTTAAAAATGTTTAATAATGTTAAAAATACATTTTAATAAAAATAAATATTTTTGTACTATATTAAAAAATGGGTTCCTAAAATTTATTTTGTTACATATCTTTTAAAATTGAAATCGATTTAAAAAAGTTGTATATGAAAGTTGCTCATTTTTGTATGTAGATTAAGATTCTAAATAAAAAAATTGGAGTTCCCTTTTGAAAAAACAAAGTTGATATGAATATGACCTGAAAATTTTAGTCAAGGTCACAAACTAATAATACCATTAAATTTTCCCCGTTTTCTGGTTACTTGCCTGTCTAAGGTTAAATGAACCACCCTGTATAATCTGTCAACCAATATCCAATTTTACAAAATGAACGGTTTTTCTTTTTTTAGATATAAACCGCAATCAACCAAAAACCTATTAATTGATATTCGAAGAACCGCTTTTCAATTTTGGTCCGATTATCCAAAAACCGATTATCCGAAAAACCGGTATTTTAAAACCGCTTTTTCAAAACCGGTTAACTGGTATTTGAAACCGGTTTTCGAATACCGGTTTTCGGTTTTGACCAAAACCGCGGTTAACCGAAAACCGGTTAACCGAAAAACCGGTTTCGGTTGCCAGCCCTAGTTATAATACAAGGCAAGAAGCTTTAGATTTTAGCTCGAGGTTGTGTTGTCTCCCGACGCGAAGTCGAAGAAAACAATAAACCAAGAGCTAAAATTTAAACTTTTTCCGTGTATAATACACATTTTTTTTTCTATGATAAGTAAAACGACGACTTATTATTAAAAAAACATAATATTAAAGTCAGAAAATTAATCATGTATTTGAAGTTTCGAACTGGTCGACTGATATATTTGAAACACATTTAGACATTACTATAGAAACCCTTAAGAAAATTATTTAGTATCTGTCAATGTAATTTTGTAATTTGACCACTGATCTCGATGAATTGCCAATATTATTACCTGCGCGAAAAAAAGTTACATTTTATGGGCGAATTACGGGTTTGTGCGCAAGAAAATCGAGGGGAAACGCGCCTAGCGCCGAACAGTCTTTTCGCATTATCGGAAAGAATTTGTTGACGGCGTCCTGGTTTTTTTGTTCGGAGTACGGTAGCTAATGAGCGTCACGGTCAGACCGCGGACGGAGGATAAGGGTGCGGTGTTTGTATTTTGTCATGGCTTTTAAGTGCGCATGTTCGTCCACCCGTCCATTTGTTTACTGCGCGAGGTCGTAAAAATCCAAAAATGCTTCTTGCCATAGCGGATCTAAATATAGGTTATCTATGAATTTGACAGATTAAAATTGAAAAGTTGAAACGAAAAGCGTCCTTTTAGCAGTTATTTGGAATATTATAAAGTTATAAAATATTTGACTGGAATCCTAATTATGAGGGAAATTTAAGTTATGAATAATAAATCATTCCAAAATTAAATATTTACCTTTACTTGCGTGTATGTATGTCCGGGAAAAAGTAATTTTATGAAAAGTCACATTTTACTCCCTGTTAACATACAATGTCAATTTTTTCCCTTCACGAAAACAAGTAATTTATTTGTTTTATCCTAGTTTTAATTTATGAGTTATTGAGTTGCCCGTAACTGTTGTTTAATGTCTCCCAAGATAGACGAATTTCGTTGCAACACACATCGGGATAAAATTTTGAGGACCACCATCGCCGGTCGTATTTTTACACGTGTTTTCCGGGTCAACAGACGTAAGTTGGGAGATCGTGCCAGAAAGAATTACGAATAAAAATTGCGTTATGTACGGATTATATTCCGTAAAAAATTACCGTAGTCAGTTTGAATTATTACGGGTAATTTTTAACGATATATCTCGCAATGCGTTTTGTCAGATAGAAGTAAACATGTTTTTAAAGAAACGTTTATATTGCCGTTGTCCTATCTAGAATTTGGAAACTTCGCAGAAGATTAATTAAAAAAACCAGTAAAGGTATTTTTACTTTCCAAAAAAAGTTATAAATCAGGGTTAGAAACGATTTTTATAAACAGCTCAAAAAAATTAAACCGTCTTAAAATAAGGCACTAGCTAAACGACCGCCGGCGATTTTTTCGAAGCTCTTCATAATTAAAAAATATGTAAGTGTGTAAGATGTACTTTTAGGAAAAGAAAAGCCAGAAGTATTTTAGATCCAAGAAAAAAACTGATTCTTTTTCTACAACTAAAACTAAAGTATTACCAATCAGAATCTGCATGTACTCACGTTGGAACAAACTTTACATTTTTATAAAAAGAAAAAAGTTACAAGATAAATATTTTATAAACGCTGCTTATTTATTTAATCACTACCTATAATTCCCAGCTTCGCTCGGGAGTTGATGTGAGATTACGTGGTAGTGTGATAATGGTGCTTTTGGGGGAGCTTGAAATAAAGCGACTTGTTTCAACTATTCAAAACTAAACTCTATTCTTAATATTAAAATAATATAATTACATTGGCAGAAAATGCTTACATACTAGAAATTACAAATTAAACATATTGCACATATTGTCCTACATATACATGTTCGGTGAACTGCTATGAACTCTAATTGGGTTAATATACAATATGTTAAAACCTCAATATTATGAATAATTATAATCCCAAGAATAATTATAATAACTTAAATTTACCCTTATTATGCTACACCTCCTAAAAAAATAAAAAAACAAGAAAAAAATGTTTAACCTATTTATCATAAAACAATTTCGTTCTATTTTTATGGACTTCTACTATTTTATTACCTATCTTAATTAAAACATTAGGAGTCTTGTCTTCAAGAACAATAAATGGGCCTTTAAAAATTGGATCACTTTTATCGCCAGAATTATTTCTAAGTAAAATTTTATCTCCAACTTCGTAATTTATTAATTTAGTATTTTTTTTATCGAAATAAACCTTTCTTTTCTGTTTTGAGTGTAATAAATTATTTTTAGCGTCGGACCAAGCCTGTTGTAATCGGTATTTTAACTCAGAAGGGTAATCGTCAAAATTGTAAAGTGGGTCAATTTTATTAACAATATTGGATGGTAAATTACATGTTTTCCCAAACACTAATTCATAAGGTGTATATTTTGTTTCAGTGTGTACACTATTATTGTATGAAAAACACCAAAATTGAAGCCACGAGCTCCAAGATTCTGAATTTTTAGCTGTTTGTATTCGCAAATATGCGTTTAGATGTTTGTGAGAGTTTTCGAGAGATCCCAAAGTTTCGTGATGATATGCCGTAGAAGACAGTTGTTTAATTTTCAAAATTTTACACGTTTCTTTTAAAGTTGAGCACACAAATTCAGTACCTTGGTCAGAAACTATACGTTTTGGAATACCATATCTCAAGATAAAATTATTAACAAAACTTCTTGCTAAACTTGTTGATTCCTTTGTTTTTAAGGGATAACACTCCACAAACTTTGAAAGTTCACATTGTAACGTTAAGACATACTTATTACCTTCATTATCCTCTTTTAAAGGACCAACTATATCTAAATAAATGGTTTGAAATGCTGAAGATGCCGTTGTCGTGACTGACATTGGTTGAATATTAGGCCTAGAGTGTTTAAAACGTTGACAGTCATTACAACGCCTAACGAAATCTTCAACATCCCTATGTAAAGTAGACCAAAAATAATATCGTTTAATATTATTATACATTCTATTCATTCCAGCATGACCTCCGGTCGGCAGGATATGAAAATCATTAAGCACTATTTTCTTTTTCTCTAAGTCAGTTATTTTCTGGACGTCCTTAATTATACATATTTTAAAACATTGTTTTTTCACTTCTAATATATTATCCATTATATTCTTTATTAATTGCGCATTTTCTTTATTTTTTATAATAACTAATTCCGGAATATTATATTTTTTGCATATTGCATTTAGATCTCTCAACGATGTATCTTGTACGAGCGCCGATCGAGAATCTAAACTATGCTTTATATAAATTATTTTTTCTTTTTCAATAAATATAAAGTTGCCTAATTGCAAATCAATTGCTTGTTCCTTTATGAATTTTTCAAAATCTTCGCCTAAAAGAGAACTTAATTCATAAGAGTCTTTTGGACGTTTTAATAGTTCTACAACTCCAGGGTGATCAAGCCTGTCGTTAAAAGAATTATCAAAATCGACCTTATTCTCAGTCTGATTTAGAGTTCTACTTTGTTGTCGAGTTATGGCAAACATTGTCTGCTCGACTGTTTTTGACATATTTTTAATTCTTCACACGAAAGTTCTATTCGCGATAGTGCATCAGCAGCTACGTTACTCTTACCTTTTATATATTTTATATCAAAGTCATATTCCTCGATAAGTAACCTAAACTTTGTGAGTCTACTGGATGGATTAGCCATACCAAACAGATATACTAAAGGACGATGATCTGTATAAATAACAAATTTCCTACCGTATAAATAACAAGAAAAATGCTTAATTCCAAAAACTATGGCTAATAACTCTTTTTCTATTGTAGAATATAGTTTTTCGGCTTTATTTAAAACTCTACTCGCGTAAGCTATAGGCATGTCGTCATTATTCGAAAGAATCGCACCCAGGCTATGACCTGAAGCATCGGTTTTTAAAATAAAAGTATTATCTGAAGAAAAGTTAGGATATTGTAAGACAGGAGGGTTAATTAATGCTGTTTTTAATTTTTCAAAAGATTGTTGACACTCAGGAGTCCATTTAAACGGAACATTTTTTCTAGACAAATAATTTAAAGGTACCGCAATTTCAGCAAAATTTTTAATATATTTTCTATAATAATTAGCAAAGGCAACAAATCTCCTGGCACCATTTGAATCTGTGGGTACCGGATATTCCTGAACAGCTTTAATTTTTTCAGGGTCAGGTAACACCCCTTTAGAAGACACTACATGACCTAAATACAAGAGCTCTTTCTTTAAAAATTCACATTTGTTCGGGTTTAATTTTAAATTTACATCCCTTAATCGTTGTAATACCTTAACTAAATTTACATTATGTTCCATTAAATTTTTACCAAAACAAATAAGATCATCTAAGTAAACGAAACAACTATCATAATTGAGCCCAGACATTGCGATTGTCATAGCTCTAGAGAAAGCGTTAGGGCTAATTTTTAGTCCCATGGGGAGACGAGTCATTTGGTATTGTCCTTTACTGCCTACTGTAAAAGCTGTATATGGCCTACTAGATTTATCTAATTCTACCTGATAATAGCCTTGAGACAAATCTAAATGTGAAAATAAGTAGCGCCAGATAACGAGTCAAGAATATCAGTTATACAAGGTAAAGGCCATTTTTCATCTTGTAGCTGAGAATTACAACCCCTATAATCTATAACAACTCTAAAACGTTTATTACCGTTATTATCAACTTTTTTGGAACTAACAAAAGAGGGGACGACCACTCAGATTTTGCTTCTTCAATTATGCCGTCCTGTAACATTTTATTAATTTGTTTATCTATTTCTTGTTTTTGAGAAAATGGTAACCTATATTGCTTTTTGTATACAGGAGTTGCATGTGGCTTTAAATAAATTTTTTGTTTATAAATATTAGTGGTTGTTAACGGATCGTTATCTAAAAGAAACACGTCAGAGTATTTAGCACATATTTTTTGTAAAGCAAATTTTTCTTTTTCTTGTAAGTGATTTAAATTTAATAAATTTAATAATTTTTCCACTCTATTAACGGAACAATTATCGTTAGACCCAAAATTACATACATCATAATTTTCAAGTAAATCAATTTTTGGTTTAAAATTTTTTAAAGTAACATCCTGATCGCGCACATTTAGAATTTTTACTGGTATCTTATTCGATTTAGGACTAACTATAGCACTTGCTATAAAAATACCTTCACTTGCTTCATCAGCAAAAACAACACAGTCTTTAGAATGTTCGATATTAAAATATTTAATGATTTCGGTACGTTTTGGAATTATAGTTAACATCTCCTGTTCAGTCTGCATAGGTATTGATATTTTATTGTTATTAATGTAAAATGAAAATAAAAATTGCTCAAAATCTATAGTTGCAAAATTATTAAGGAAAAAATCTAGTCCTATCACACCGTGAATATTATTGTCAAACGCATCAATCAGCAAAAAGGTATGACACACTTTTGTATCATTTACATTAAAACATATGTTTGCTGAGCCTTGCGAAATAAGAGAACCAGAGATTCCGTTTATTTTAATTGTTTCTGAGAAATTAACTTGTTGATATTTATTTATATGACTTTTAAAAATTACACTTATAGTAGCACCAGTATCCAACAAAAGTTTAAGATTTTTACCGTGATAATCTACTGTTACAAAATTTAAACTACTTGATGTTGATAATCGATGGTTAGTTTTTCCTTTAGTCTCGAAAAACAATTGACCGGTATTTAAATTTGAACTAGTACCTGCACTACTTCCTGTGTGTTGCTCTCTAGAATTATTACGATTTTGCATAAAATAACCCCGCTGGCCATTATTGTGACCAACACGGCTACCTCTGCGATTATTAAAATTTGTTCTATTTACCCAGTTTGAATTAGGAAAATTGTCGATTTTGCTGACTGTTGTTAAAATTACTATTTGTGTTATTTAAATAAGAATTATTATATTTAGGAAATTTTTGAAAAGAACCCTGAAAGCTTGAGTTACCTCTAAATTTGTTTCCTATAAGAACCCCTATTAAACTTGTTAAAATTTGGTCTCATATGAAACATTTCTCTAGAAGCACCTAAGGATATTTCTTCATCTCTTTAGCGCCGCTGATGGCGTCGTTTAACGTTAAATAGTTTCGGGCTTTAATAATGGTTCGCAAATCATGATTATTTAATCCGTTTGCAAAAGAATTAATTGCTATTCTTTCATTAACGGGCTCTCAAAATTTTCATGTTTTGCTCATTACCTTCAGCTTGTGTCAAGGTAAGATCAACTAATAATTCCTCAAGTGACCGTCCGAATTCATCAATAGACTTTGACTTTTGTTTTTTCGCTATTTAATTTAAAAGATAACGTAGCAGCTGATTTTTTTGAAATAAAATGTGTTTTTAAATCCTGAATTAATATCGCGTTAGAAGAATAAGTTTGCTTTAGTCTAATTTTTCGCATTTTCTGAAAGTCGCGTTTTTAATACATAGGTTGTTAATAAACTTTTTCCGTTATCATCTAAAAGAGAATCATACATTTCAATGGCATCTATTATTTGCTTAGTAACCGTTTCACACCCATTCATTACCGGAATTAAACCTGCAGCTGTTCTTAAATCAAATTTCTCAGACATCTTAAATTCTGGTTTAGAATCTGATGATGACTCGAGCTTAAGATCTTTTCAGATACTGAAGGGTTTAAACGTAACTTATGTAATCTTTCTTCAAGAATACTATAAATGGCATCAAAATAATTATTTATCTCTTCCACAAACAATTTAACCCTATCTACAATTTTTGGTTCATGCAGTTCACTATTAAAATTTTCCCTAATATTATTAAACTCTAATTTTAGCCTATCTAACTTTTTTTAATTTTCTTTCGGTTACCTCGCTACTACTTCGGTTTTCTGCGTTGTCTTTCTTCAAATTTCTATAATTTACTTTTTAGTTCTTCCAATAGATATCTGAATTCATCGCTTTGCTTTGACATCCCATATATACCATTTATTAAAATTTATTTGTCCAATTCCATACCATAATTGTCTATATTTATTTACCATTACCCTAAAAAAATTAAACCACTTCTCTGCTTCTGGATACTTCTTTGCGGATCTTCCTTTCAATTGCTTTGTTGCAGCGAATAAAAATGCACCATCCCAGCAAAATGGCACCCAACACCAGCAAAATTACTGTTAAAACGTCTTGAATGGATCCAAATTTTGTCGAGTTTGTCTGGCCTCCACTATTACCAGCTTGTGCAATTATGACTTCCTCCTTTGACGGTGCTGATCCCATTTTTTATTATTATTTTACATTTTCCATAAGTTCTTATGCAGGATCGCCATGTGATAATGGTGCTTTTGGGGGAGCTTGAAATAAAGCGACTTGTTTCAACTATTCAAAACTAAACTCTATTCTTAATATTAAAATAATATAATTACATTGGCAGAAAATGCTTACATACTAGAAATTACAAATTAAACATATTGCACATATTGTCCTACATATACATGTTCGGTGAACTGCTATGAACTCTAATTGGGTTAATATACAATATGTTAAAACCTCAATATTATGAATAATTATAATCCCAAGAATAATTATAATAACTTAAATTTACCCTTATTATGCTACAGTAGTTAAAATAAAAAAAAACTATGACGTAAAAAGTTAAAAATTTTCCTACTTTTGAGCAAGCTACATATAGCTGACCGTGAGAGTAGCAGGATTCCTTAAGCTTTGTTAATTGTAAAACTAAAGGCTAATTTCATTGGAAACTGCAATCTTTTAAATTAATAATAAATAACAAAAAATTATGTCGCTTTAACTTCCAAATAAATGTTAGCTACTGCTGTATAAGAACACAACACACACAACATTTAATAGCTTTATTATAGTAACAAATTTTATTTGAGACTTTATTGAAATTGGAATTTTAAATTTCGCGCCATTACTACACATGCGGCAATTGCGCGCAGCGCCTTTCGAACCGCAACCCAAATAACCGTTGTTCTGAATGCAGTTTAAATACTCGACAACAGATGGCACCACTACACTTAATTTCTAAGTTAAAGGGTTGGAAATGCCCTTATATGTTTCAAAATACGCCCTTTAGGTTAAAACGGGAACTTTCTTGTTCGAGGGGATAAAGGGCTATCACACTATATAAGTCCTTTTATGGTATCGGGACTCCTTTTAAGTTTTATCGGCACCCACATTTTATTAACTTTGTTTTACTATATAATAATAATATTATCAACATTTAAAAAATAATTTAGGTTGTCCCATAGCTACAGGGTTACGCATGTTGACACGTAAGCCACAGGTACGAAGTTCGTTGAAAACTTTTCCTGCAGTTTTAAAAGACACAACGTAGAATTGGCGTGCGTAGTGACTCATTTAAGCTTTAAGCTGCGGCGGCCAGTTTTGTTTCGACGCAAACACAACCACTTCGACTGCAAACGCAATTTTTTAAATTATTGCAATGTATTTACTGGTATCAGCCAGTTAACGAAAATATGGCGACACACGATTTTGATGTATATGTGTTAATATCAGAAACTGAAAAAAGTAAAGTAGCGGCGGCAAGTGGCCATCTATAGCGACTTGAAGTGGCCACAAGTGGCTGTGTTTGCGACTGGCCGAAATATTTTGAAGTCATGCGTATTTGGATCATTGGACAGTAGCTTTTACAAAATGACTAAAATCTGCCGCTCACGGGCTCTTAATCGATTACACAATATCCTTTTTTGCTTTTGACTAAATATCAATAAATTACAATTTAAACAAAATATTATTTGGCTTTCCTCCTAGAGTTTATTTAACATTTTAAGAAGATTAAAATTTTTATATATTATGAAGAACTATTCTTCTCTTACACAATATTATAATAAAAGTTATGATTACTTTAAAATAAATAAAATAATGAAATATTTAATATTAAGTTACTTACAATACAAAGGTTTTAATCTATAAACAAAGGTTTAATAGCACTCGGTTGAAATTATTTTAATTCAACAAAATAAAATCTTAATAAGTCGCCAGACGAGAACTGGAAAAATGGTTGCGTCTCAAAAATGTGGTAAATAGTTTACCAAAAATGTGGTAAACAGTTTACCGTAAACTTACTGATAAACTTGTTGGATAACTGTTTTTTTTTTATTAAAAATGAAATGTCTGATGGACATTTTAAAGTTTGGCATTACTTTTGAAAAAATTAACTGGTGAAAGATACCCCTATTAGGTATCTTAACCAGGTAAAAATAATAGTAATAAATATTTAGCCATATAATTAAGTATTTTATGCTTTATTTGTTTTTTGAAAGATAAAATTTAAGCAAAATATTATTTGGCTTTTCTCCAGAATAAAATTAAATAGTTTATTAATCATTTTAAGAAAATTAAAACTTTTATATATTATGAAGAACTATTCTTCTCTTACACAATATAATAAAAGTAATTAGTTGAAAAGAAATAAAATAATGAAATATTTAATAATAAGTTACTTACAATATAAAGGTTTTCATCTATAAACAAATGTTCATTAGCACTCGGTTAAAATTATTTATAGATTGAAACCTTTGTACCTTTGTATTGTAAGTAACTTAATATTAAATATTTCATTATTTTATTTCTTTTCATAATCATAATCATAATATATAAAAGTATTAATTTTTTTAAAAATGTTAAACTCTTTAATTTTATTGTGGAGAAAAGCCAAATAATATTTTGTTTAAATTTTATCTCCCAAAAACAAAGCATAAAATAAATTAGAAATTGTATTTTTGCAAGAATTGTCCAATTATTCTAATTTTAAAAATATTCTTTTTGCTTAAAATATTAATTTATGCGTTTATTTATAAAAAGAAAGTCCGGTTTATTAGTAAACTCATTATTCTCTCCCAACTTCTTTCACAGAAAAAACAAAGGCTTTTCGAGTGCCGGTCCCGAGCGCTGATTCGAATATAAAGAGATTTTTAATCCCCCATTTTCATGGCAGATTAATTTTTCAATCTATTGAAAATCTCAGCGATTTTCCCTTGCAGGAGGGATCCTGCTGCCATTCATTCCCTGCTGACCCTTTCCGGCCGTTTTTTAATTAAATTTTGCCTACAATCTCGGCCCGAAACAGCCGATTTTCCCAAACCTAAGATTTTGATATGTTGCCTATTTGGAAATGATGTTTATAAAGTACCTTACTATAAATTTCAATAACTTTATGTCAAAATATAAATAAGAGAACATATTAAATTGCTTCTTAACTTTACCCAGAATATATTTCTTTTTTGGCTGTTAAAAAAAGGTGTTTTTATTAAACGGTTTATTTAACTTGACTCGTTTATTACATACTAGCGGACCCGTGCCCACTTCGTTGGGCGTTAATTATATTTTTCTCTGAAATATTGGTTTTATTAGAACCAACCAGAAATCCAACCAGAACCAGAATTAACCAAAACAAATTATACATGAATATCTTTCCATTGAATCACTCTATCTATTAAAAAAAACTGCATCAAAACCCGTTAAGTAGTTTTCAAGATCTAAGCACACATACATATTACAGACGCGAAATAGTATATTACATTACAAGGGTGGAAAATGACTTATTTCACACGAGTGGGAATATTGTTGCGACAAATCCACGCGTGTGAGAAAGTGATTTTCACACAAGTAATATAGACTATTTTTCCTACGGCCACAAGTTATTCACCAAAAAACAATAAAAGTTGTTTGTCTTCACGGAAAAAATAAGAAAACAATTAAAAACTTTGCATCACTAGGGTGATATATACTTTTCCTTACTGCGATATATTATACTGTTTAACAATATTTTTATATCAAAAATCACCTACCTAGTCGCTTTTTATTATTTAAGAATTAAAAAAGGTCCTCATTAAAAAATATTGCATGGCTTTTTCAATGTAAATCCCATTAACAGCCTGATAACTCCAAATTTATTTTAAATAACAATGACAGCGATGACAGCTTTATATTATACTTTGCAACACTAGTGTTGTAAAGTACTTTGCAACACTAGTGTGATATAAGGCATTTTCTATGCATGAAAACAGTGTGCTATTTACTATTTTCACATGTGGTCGTAGGAAAAGCGACTTAGTGATTGGTATAAATGAATATTAAAAAATAATCTACTAAAAATAAGTAAATTCATTTCTTTTTTATTCTTACCTATTTTTATGGAAAAAAATTAATTTAATCCCCTTCCTGACGACCGATCGATCTGAAATTTGGTACACACTTTTAATCTAAATGACAATACAATATAATACATTATTTATGATCGTAAATCCAAGATGGCCGCCAATACAAAATGGCGGACTACATGTTACGTCACTATAACCTCAATATGGGTATCAAATGAAAGGGCTTGATTGAAAGAATTATATAGAATTAAAATCGAGGATGGCCGCCGCCACAAAATGACGAATTAGATATTTTTTCCACAACTACCTCAATATGGGTACTAAGTGAAAGGGCTTAATTGGTAGAATAGAACCCACTATAAAAAAATTAAAATCCAAGATGGCCGTCGCCACAAAATGACGAATTACATATTTTTTCCATAACTACCTCATTATAAGTAATAAGTGAAAGGTCTTGTTACGTAGCTCACTACAAAAAAATTAAATTCAAGATGGCCGCCGCTACTAAATGACGGATAACATATTTTCCAGAACTTCTTTAATATGGGTATTGAATGAAAGCGCTTGATTGGCAGAATAAAGCTCACTATAAAAAAAATTTAAATCTAAAATGGCTGACCCCACAAAATGGCAAATTGCATATTTTCCGCAACTACCTCAATATAAAATCGTTGGTTAGTTTTGGTTAGTTCCAGTGAGGCATTAAAAGAACTCAATAGAATGAGAAGTATCAACTAACAGCAAAACTAAAAACTTGAAAATAAATTATGGAAAAAAAATATCTTTTAACAGTTTTATTGTATTAAAAGCTTAAAAGTAATTTGGTGGAAGTCCTATCTACCAGATCGCATAAATCTTATCAACAGTCTGGGGTATTAATTAGACAAATAATAAAATTATTGGGCCGTTGAAGTTTCAACGGTTTTATTATTTGTGTGGTCAATACACCAGATTAATAGAGAAATATTGCACAGTAAAATATGGCCAGGCACTAATAATACCGGCCCGGCCTTATTTTGACATCTGAGCTTGCGCAGATGCATGGTGGTATAAGGAATCTCTTAATAGGGATAGTGCCTGGCTTTATTTATGTCGCTTTTAGGTCGTGCCTTATTTTGGTCTTATTTTAGCTTCGGAACTGTTCGTGTAAACCGAACGGCTGCCGAGCACAAAATTGAAAAGTTTTTAGAAGTAAAAATACTTAAAACCTTGCTTTTTCAAATGTATTTCTTTAAGTGTGTTAAACAAAACCCTACAACACAAAACAATAAAGAAAAACAACCAAAAATTTTTCCTTCTTTTTAGGTTAATGGTACTACTGTCAACATGATTTGCAATAACTCTAAATTATGGGTACAAGCACTATTTAAATAAGGCCGGTATTAATAATTCCCGAGCTTAATAAGGCAACTTGCAATAATTCTCTCTTGAGAAGATTTGTGCGATTTGGTAGCTAGGACTTACCGAATTATTTTTAGCTTTTAGTACTATTAAACCGTTTAAGTTATTTTTTTTAAAATTTATTTATTAGATTGACAAATTAAAGTCTTACAAGAAGTTGTTTTTTAGTTTTTTTAGTAAAAGTAAGTTACAATTAGTTAAAACTAACTAAAAACACATTGTATAATAACTGTTCTATTGTTACATTTCGTTTACAATATTTAGTTTTTATAAAAACTTAGTGTATGACAACTTTCAATTTTCAAGTATGTGTGTTCCTTATAATGGCAAATATTATTTTTACATCAAACGGATCCGTCCAAAGCGCTCTAGCTTCTGACAGTTGTTTGCAAAAGATCTTGTATAAACCGAACTCTAATATTGTTTCCGGGTGTTTTTTTAAATTCTTTTTAGTTAACCCATACATAATACTTTTAAAGTATTCCTGCAAAGACTTAAAAAAATAAAAACTTAACATAATAAAACCTAATTAAAATTAAATTAACGAAAAATATTTTTTACAAATATTTCTCTAAATGAAAAAGAAAACACTATTTACTGCTGGTGATTTGCTTGCATTGCAAGGTTGTATATGTCGAACACTGTCCCATCTGAAGATGAAGATTTTCACACTCAGCCGAAGGTATTTCTTTCAGAACTACCTACGTAACTTTTAAACTAATCTGAGTAAACTTTGTTGTATATAATATTATAAGAGAGAAATTTTTGCTGGCAAAACATTTCGATTGTATTGAAGTCTGTTGCTTGGCAATTTCGTGAATGACATTTATAACATCAACATGAGCCGGCAGGCAAGTGGTATTGATTAAATGTCATGATTGAAATTACTAAAAAGCAACAAACTTAAATAAAACAAAAGAGAAATATTTTGCCTAAAAATATTTTCTTGAGTAATATTCGACAAGACTATTTCACGAGAATTACAAAAGTGTGTTTTTTTATTGGATCCAACTCATTTAAAGCATTTTTAAGATATTTAAAAAATACCGATTTTTTTGAAAAATCAAACGCAAGGAATCATTCCTTAAAATTAAAGTCATTACCTTGTATATAGAGCCCAAAGTATAGTAAAATAGTCGCCCAAAAATTATGAAAATTGTTATGTCTGGTTAGCATAATGTTATTTTTAGTTACCCATTTAGAAATTATTGTGTTTTCGCTTACCAACTAAATTATGAAATTCTAAATCAAAACGCGGGCGGAATTTATAAGCCGCCTTAATGCCGTTACATTTCCCGTCAAAGAGGCCATTTTTCCGAATCTTGACGAGCCTGGATTTTTTCGCTTAAAATTCCGTGCACGAAAAGACGGGTTTTCTTACTGGTATAAATTTTTCTTCAGCAGCTTTCTTAAAGTTACGTCTTTACGGAGAAAAAATAAAAGTGCGTGACGTAATAAATGTAATAAAGAAATTTGTAACGGTCTGCAAGTTTATTTTTTAGTTTTTTCTTGTCGCTATACAGCTAAAAAAAATAAAACTGTTAGTATACAGGGTAAGTTTTGTTGGATATTTAGTACAGGAATCTTAGAAACCGCTGCAGCTACAGAGATGCAGTGGCGGCTCGTTAGAGGAGGCAAAGGAGGCGTAGCCTCCCGATAAAATTTGAGGCTATTTATCGCAATAAATTTAAAAATATTGACAAACATGCAGTGTGATAGCTGCATCAAACCGCCCACGAATCGCGAAAATTTGAATAACGAAGAAACCATTAACCCGAAATAATAAATGTCATACGTAGCAAGGGTGGCAAGCCTCCGGCCGATACAACTGGCCGCTTTAAAAACACAGCTTCGCGAGCCCAATCAAGCAGAGACAAACGTCCCGTTTTTTAATTTTCGTCGCTTAAATTAAACCGCTGGATGAGGCTAGCCTCAGTTGATCTTCGTTAGTGCTCGTGTCACTTGTGTGTTTGTTTTTGTTTTGATTTAGTTCTTCCGAATGGCGTGACGGGCCGAGACTAATGAAAATATTTCGGTAAATCATTTTACTGTTTCTTGGTAATATTTGTGTATGAAGAGGCAGTACAGCAGTGCATTTTGGTAATATTTTCAATGTGTTTTTAAAGTGTTTTCTTTTAAGGTGTTGTCGTAAGTTTTTTATTTCAATTTATTATGGATAAGTTGGACGAAATTAAAAAATCTGACGATATAGTCGATTGGTTGCTGACAAATAAGTTAAATTCTTTATCTTATGATAATAAAAATTACAATATTAAAACTTTGGAAAGGCCTTAGCCAAATTTAATTGCAGTACCCCAAAAAATACCGGCTTTTTTCTGTGTGTATATAGTCTTTAGGACTTTAGCCTCCCCTGTACTTCAATGCACGATCCTCCACTATACGGGTTCTCTTACTGGTATAAATTTTTCTTCAGCAGCTTTCTAAAAGTTACGTCTTTATGGAGAAAAAGAAAAAATAAAACAGGGTACGCTTTCTTGGATATTTAGTACAGGAATGTTAGAAACCCGTGCAGCTAATAGATGGTTAAATAGTTTTTAATACTTGGTTATATTAAGGATTTTTAATAAATAAAACTTGTGCATTTTGTTAACGTTTTTTTATGCGTGATATTTTTTAACAATGGCACAAAACTTTCAAGTATGATTCCTTATATTATTTTATTGAAAAAAGTTCCTATAAACATATGTCTGAAGTTGCTTCTTTACTGAGATACAGAGCGTTAAAATTTAAGAAAAAAAATCCGTTTTTTTTTTATTTTTTTAATATGCTTAAGTTGATTTAACTAAAATTTGGTTTATTTATTTAAGTTGTAAGGCGTTTTTTAGACCCAACCAGATTGTTATTATTGGAATCACTGGCGTCTCAGTGGGCACCGCAACTTATATTATTGAGAAAAAAAAGTACGCCACTGACTCTTGACGTTTTTGTATTTTATATAATTAAGCAATTAATAATACAACTTTTTATTCTTCTTTATTTTTTAACACGCTTTTATTAACTTGGGTTGTAACTATCTATCTGGCTACCTATGTAACGGAATCTTTGAGCCTAATTTTAACCAACTTCCAGCTATTCGATTTCTTTGAAACTTTGCACACGTATTAAGGACCCATGACAATGCAATAATCTGCAAACAGTATCCCTTTATCTTTTTTTTAATCGCCAGGAAAAAAAATCCATTATATTATAAAAACAACACCTAGGATGCCATCTGTTGGAAAAATTTCAAACTTCGCTATTAAATGAAGAAGAAATTTTTAGTGGATTGCAAAATGTTGGCAACGGTCCAAACATTGCCTGGATTGCCATCTGTTGGCAAAATTTGAAACTTTGCTACTTAATGAAGAAGAAATTTTTAGTGAGTTGCAATCTTTTGCAAATTTTAAAATTTGCTACCATTGTCATTTCATAGGGGGCTGGTTATTTTCTTTTGCTGCTTAATTAAATAGTATGTTCTAATTTACTGTTATATTAAGAATTTTGTGCAATATAACGAACTAAAAAATGAAAAATAATTAATAGTTTAAAAAACTAAAAAACACGCTTTTATATGCAACCGAACTAAAAATTATAAAATAATTTTTCATTAAAAAAATATTTTCACTTCATAGTAAAAAGCGTGGGGTGCATTTTACTATTTTTTCATAACTTTTCCATCATAGATATTGGCAAATATAATAATTATAACATTTAATATATTAAGCACCCAACGCTTTTTACTATGAAGTGAAAATATTTTTTTAATGAAAAATTATTTTTAATTTTTAGTTCGGTTGCATATAAAAGCGTGTTATTTTAGTTTTTAAACTATTAATTATTTTTGGTATCTAGCTTAGCTTTCGAGAAAAAAAAAGACACTTGAGGTAATTCTAAAAGAAGCCCTAAACAGCATAAAATAAAATCTAAAATTAAAAAATAAAGAATTTCGATCTTAGTAAATAGAAAAAAAAACAGTTTTTGATAAAATACATGACTGCTAACTTATTTTAGGGCAAATAATTGTTTTATTTTAATTTTTGCTTTTTATATCATGTTGTCTATGGGTACTTTTTAGAAGAAAATAAAGTAGTTTTAATATTTTTCTCGAACACGAAGATTGATATAAAAAACACAAGAAATTAAAAAGTTGTATTATTAATTGCTAAGTTAAAAATATATATATGAAAACTACATAAAAAGTTAGTGGCGTACTTTTTTTCTCAATAATATAAGTTGCGCTGCCCACTGAAACGCCACTGGACCCAATATTACCAATATGGTTAGGGCTAAATAAGCACCTTATTAATTTAAATAAATGTATTAAATTTTATTCAAATAAACAAAAATATTTGGAAAAAACTGTTTTTTCTTAAATTTTAACGCCCAGTATCTCAGTATAGAAAGAACTTTGGGCATGTGTTTGTACCTTAAAGTTTTGTACCGTTGTAAGAAAACACCCTGTATATGTTTGCCTAGAAATCCTAAAAATAATCAGGTTTTTTTTCCTAATGCAAATTATTGGATGAATCGAATATTTGAGAAACTTAGCGCAAAACAATTATTTTTTTCAATTTTTGTAGTTAAATAATTTAATGTACATATTTATTTTCTTCTTTTTCAGGTAAGTTTTAACTTCAGTTAATTTACTAATGATTCTTCAGATGGGTAAGTTAAAATTAGTCGTTAGTTTCCGTTCGTTCTCGGTTGTGATTAGACTTTGGAAGGGAGCTCATACCGGGGTCTCACGTGGTATGGTGCATGGAGGATGTAAAAGGCGTTCTGGTGCCACGGGGAAGATAGGAACCTCACTGCTAAATTGAAAAGGTTTTTTTCTGAAGCTAGACGCTGTGAGTAAAGATTCCTATAACCTGATGTTTTTCTGTTTGGCGTGCTGCACAAGAAGGTTTCCAATCGCTGAGAATAAAAACGTTTGCCGCGGGGGCGTTTGTACTGACAGAAATCGGCTATACGCAATACCAGTAGCAGTTCTTGGGAAGATGGCCGAAACTTATGCATTTCATACCTTTTAAATATTAATTAGATAGGCATTTCGGGGAGCTACAAAGCTTGACTATCCTGACGACGAAGTCTTGGAAAGCAAGTATTATATTTATACTTCTAAAATTCTAAATCAAAGTAAAGTGCGTTTATAGTATGATAAAAAGTTGCCAGCTTATCTTAAACCAAAAGCTATAAGATTAGTTATAGTGTCCAACCAAACTGGCAGTTTCGGTTTTAGAAAAAATTGTACGAAACTTTTGCCAAAACCGAAACTGATATCAGAAGTTGTCGTGCGCTCTCGCCTTACTTTGTTTCTCGCGACAACGCTCTGGCGAACCCTGGCGGCCATGTTCGGAAATTATTGTTAAAAAATTATAAAAAAATAAGTATGTTTTTTAATAATTAATTAAAACAAAATACTTATACATGTCCCTAATTTATGCAGAATAATGAGAAAAACGCCCCAAATTTTAGTATTTTATGGTATTTTATACTTGACCTCGGTTTCGGCCGAAGCTGAAGCTACGGCCGAACATTCGGTTTCCGCTGGAGAAGCAGTTTCGGTCGTACTCTAATTATTTAATAGATAATGTCATATTTAAGAGATAAAAGGGTAAGAAGCCAGATTTTAAGTTACAATTTGCTTTAAAATTGGGTGAGTGCAAATTTGGATAGTTAAAGTTAAACACAATTCGGCAGCAAAAAATCTACTTATTTAACTACTTTATTCTTTGATACGGCAAATATTTAAGAAATATATTACAAATTTTGTAGAGAAAATTGACTTTAAAGTAAAAATTTTGTATTAAAAAATTGCCTAAAAGCTATTTTTAGGCATTTCTTCATACTTCTTGTCTAAAATATTTTGGCTGTGAAATTAGCTGTTAGTAAAGATTTTTCTCCATAAACGATTAAAAAAATACGTATTTTAGTATCAGCTGTGTTTATTCAAACTATAGTAAAATTAGCAGGATTTGGGAATATGTTTACTGCTCTCGGGCGTTAAACGGTAGGGCTCTTGCAAGCAACTTAGTTAAATAAATATTTGGGCGACCATGTACCTATTTTTCATGAGAGAAATTAAAACTCATATTGGACATGTCTACTTTTCTTTAAACTTTTTAAGGGGTTTTAAGGTTCTTACGATGTAAAAGTCTCTTTTACTTATAAACAACAAAATATTTTACCTATTTGTTAATTAGGATATGTAGGTATATAGCCCCTCCTTGCCGCAAGCAAGAAATACTAATCCATAGAACATCACAAGTGAGATTTTAGCGTCCCTTGAAATTTTAGTACGTACCCTGACCACCAGATAGCGAAAGTAGTCCAATCGACTAATAGAAACTCGACATGGACATCGACCAATTTTCTGATTGGTCCGGTGTCAACTTTCGCTATCTGGTGGTCAGGGTAGGTACTAAAATTTTAGGGTACGCTGAAATTTCACTTGTGATTGTTCTAGGAATAGTATTCTTTGCCGCAAGTGTATAGTTAAGTGTAATTCTACTGGGTGTTGTTGAATACGTATAATAATTATTAGATATCAAAACTAAAATAAATGTTAGAAAATAAATAGGTGACATTTTGGCTTTCGATATAAACTACTAATATACCATAAGAAATCTTATTGGACTTTTCCGATTTTAATTAATACGTAGGGTGTTCAGAAAGTTTTGAGATACTTTGTAACTAAACGGTGCAGGAAAGTAACATTAATGTTTTTTGTTTGTACATGTCATGACATGTCGTAGTCCTACATAGTTATTAGTTAACTATCAGTTTTGCGCCAGTTTGTGTCCAGCGATTTTAGCGCAATGGCGTCGTGGACGACTATCGAGTGCCGTGCAATTTTGAAATACAACTTTTCACGTGGGTTATCTTAAGAACAGTGTTTAGAAGAAATGAAGCCTATACTTGGTGATCACTGTCCATCTCGTGCGACCATATACAGATGGTACAAACAATTTCAGCGGGTCTCGTTCTCTCTTGAAGACGCCTCACGCTCAGGTCGACCGTGTGAAGTAGTTACCCCAGAAAACATATCTGCCGTCCAAAAAGCTATAGAAACAAACCGACGAATTACCTATCGACAGTTAGAAGAGATATTGAACATTAGTTTAGCAACATTACACACGATCATACATGAGCACTTGGGTTTTAGGAAAAATTGTACTCTTTGGGTTCCACACAAGTTAACTCCCGAGTAGCAGACACAAAGAGTGAATTGGTGTAAAAAATGATGTCCACATTCCAGGAGGGTAAATCTAAAGACATAGTGTCGATCGTCACGGGAGATGAAACTTATCTTAATTATTACGATTTCCCAACTAAACAACAGAATAAGATATGGGTTTTCTAAGGTGAAGAAACTCCGACCGAAGTTCGCAAATCAAGATCTGTAAAAAAATAATGATAGTTGTTTTCTTTGGTTCAAGAGGAATAATTGAACGTGTTGTGCTCCGAGAACAGAAGACCGTAAATGCTCTCTGGTACACTACAGTATGCCTTTCAAAACTTATAGAAAAGTTAAGAGTGATTCGCCCAACCTCGCAACTCGCTAGCTGGTACCTTGATCATGACAATGCCCCACCTCATCGAGCTGAACTTACCACTCAATTTTTGACAGATGCAGGCTTGAAACTTTTGGAACATCCGCCTTATAGCCCCGACTTGGCGCCGTGTGACTTTGGGTTGTTTCCTTTTGTCAAAAGCCAAATGAAAGGACAAAAGTTTAAAACTGAAGACGCGCTACTGGAGGCCTGGGATAAAATATGCGCTGAAATTTCAAATGAAAAGTGGAAAGCTATTTTCAGTGACTGGTTTGTTAGAATGGAAAAGTGTATTTAATGTGGTGGAAATTATTTTGAAAAAATCAAATAAATGTACGTATATCTCAAAACTTTTCAAACACCCTACGTACATACGTAATTTTCATGCAGTGTGTACATGTTCTGTTTTAATCGATTTTCATACTTTTATATTAGTTTTTCCCAAAGCCTTGTATCATTTTAGAATGATTAAAAGATATAAATCGATAGAATTAATAAAAGATATTTCAAAATTGACATAAAACGAATTTTGACAAAATAAAAATCAAGTTGCTTATAGTTTAGGATCCAAATAGGAAGCAACCTGCACCCATCGGTTTACCGGATTAAAACTATATTAAATTTAGTATTTAATCAAAGGTATTGCCACCGGGAACATGTCCCTTTTTAAATGAACATCCCCATTTAATTAATAAAAGCCAAAAAAGTGGCTTTTTTGTCCTGATAAATATTTGCCCATAGGCCTTTTTTAGGTTTTCCAGTTCAAAATCAAGTTTATTGGTTTTAGGTCTATATTTAAACAAAATAATATTTGCCTTTCCTTCAGAATAAAAATGGTTTATTAAACATTTTTAAACAATTAAATTTTTAGATACTTACTATAAAGAACTATTCTGTCCTTACATAATACAATAAAAGTTAAGATTACTTTAGAGAAATAAATTAATGAATTATTTAATAAAAAAAAATTAATTTAAGTTATATATAAAAAAAAATACTTACTATAGAGAGAAGGTTCATAAGCTTCCGGTCAAAATTATTTTATCATAATCCAATACAATAAAATCTTAACGAGACTGCCAATACGAGAACTGAGCGTGTGGGTTAGATGTTACAAATGCGTACAAAAGCGGATGAATTACTTCGTCTATACTTCGCATTGCGAAAACTGCAATTAATTAAATTCGATTACAAAATGGATTATACGTGTAATATTTTCTGCAGCTGGTTTCCTTAATAACCAAAATAAACACAAATCTCAAGTACGGGCGTTAAATACCGACAAGTTTATGGTTAAACATAATTGCTGACTTAAAGAGTTAAGGCGAAAACGTTCCCGATCTGGGTAATTCTCGGAAAGTTTTACTCTAACGCTTTTCAATATTTTTGTTTCACAATAAATTAAGGTAAGCATGTTTTTCCATACTTTAATTTTGACTTTCATTTAAAATACTTACAAATTCATGTTAATAAGTAGCAAAGATAAAAATAATAGATTAAAAAAAAATTAAATACCCAGTTATTTTAACTAATAACACCGGTCAACAAAAAAAAAATTATTTGGGTTTCTGTTCTCATGCTTAAATTCTACTTTTAGACATTAAAAACACTTAAATTTTTGTTTTTAGTTCTTTAAGTCTGCTTTTGTCTGATATAGGTTGATAAGTATATTTAATATTATAAAGAAAATACAACTAAAAAAAATTGGTACGCCATTGCGTTTTCCACAAATAAAAATCATCTTTTAATTCACCATTTATTTTGCAACAAATTTGACACTTTAACTCTTTTGCTTTTGACCAGGTCTGGCATGCCGCACTTCTTAATAAACTTCCCTCCTATGGTCTTTCAACTAAACTCTGTACTTTCTAGTTATCTATCTGATCGTCGTATATCAGTTATTGTGGATGGCCATTCTTCATGCTTTCACCAAGTAAATGCTGGAGTCCCTCAGGGCTCAGTTCTGGCACCAACATTGTTTCTTCTTCACATCAACGACCTTCTCTCGTCCACAACTAATTCCATTCATAGTTTCGCCGACGATAGTACCCTTCACTTCAGTTTTCAGGTTCCTAAACCCATTACTAAACCTGACTTGGAAATTAAACGCAGAGCGATGCAGATATCTCTTTCGCAGGATCTTAATTTAATATTGGATTGGGGCGCTAAAAATCTCGTCCATTTTAATGCATCCAAAACACAATCATGTTCCTTGTCGCGAAAAGAGTCATCAAATACTCATCCTCTACTTATGAGCGGCCAAGTTTTACAGAGGAAAGACACTGTGACGCCCACAATCTTGTGGGCGTCACATTTGAAAGTAACCTTAACTGGCATAAACACGTTGTATCTATAGCCACGACAGCTTCAAAAAGCTTGGATTTCTCTTCCGAGCCATAAAGTATTTTTCCCCTTCTAATTTATTCACTTTATATGTGGCCCAAATCCGACCTCCCTTGGAATATTGTTCTTATATCTGGGGCATGGCGTCCCCCACAACCCTAAGCATTCTTGATTCTATTCAAAGAAGAGCTATTCGTCTCATTAATGATCCTTCACTTACAGAAAGGCTTCCTTCTCTTGCACATCGTCGGGCTGTGGGGGATTTATCGCTTTTTGGTAGGTACTTCCATGGCTTCTGCTCTGAAGAATTGTCCAGTATAGTTCCTCCACTTACGGTTCCCAACAGAGAAACTGGTGGTTCCGCACGTATGCATCCCTATACGGTTCAACTGGATAGGCCCCGAACTTCCCACTTTGTTCGTTCTTTTATCCCTAGGGTTTCTAGGTTGCGGAACCTGCTGCCCGCGGAGGTCTTTCCTTCCCCCCAAATCTTCAAGTATTTAAGTCCCGTGTCAACAAACTTCCTCTTACCTCGCTTAAGACAACCCACGGTACGTTAGTATTTAGGCTTTTAGCCTTCATGGTTTGTCTAAGTTAAAAGGTTTAGGGCATACACAAAGATGTTCATATGAAGGACATTTTTTCAAACAAAAATCTCCATTTATACATTTTAATACAAGAGTAAGATAAATTTCCCAAAAGTTCTATTGTTCAGCGCTCAATTAAAATAAATTTTCTTTTAGGCTTTGACTACATCCATAACAGAGTGTTTAAACTTAAGAAAGAACGCATTACTTTTAATGTTTAAGTTCTTTGTTCATTATTTATGGGATATAACATGACGAACTAATTTGGTAATGTACACTTTGAAACTAGCCCCCTCATATGAACTTTAGTCCCTAAAATAAAGCCAAGGACTTAAGTGTCATATCTCGGTAACTGGTATTTAAAAAATTGAAATTTTAATAAATTTGGCACGCACTTTTTATTGCAATTAGTATAAATAGGGTATTCTATTTAAAATACCAAAATATTACGTGTAGCGAAAAACTGGAAAATCTGGCAACAATGACAGTATAACCGTTTAATTCTACTTACCCAGAAACCCTTAAATGCCAAAATTTGTAAACGCAACTTACGTGGTTTTGGAGATATTTGATCGCATTTAAACTTTTTACCTAAAATGTGGTGTTGTCATATCTTAGCAGCTAGTAAAAATAAAATTTTGAAAATTTGTGGACTTATTTACTTTGGCATGCGCAATTTATTGCACTTAAAATAAAGAAGAGAAACAATTTTAAATAAATAATAGTTTAAAAAACTAAAAAACACGCTTTTATATGCAACCGAACTAAAAATTAGAAAATAATTTTTCATTAAAAAAATATTGTCACTTCATAGTAAAAAGCGTGGGGTGATAAATATATTAAATGTTATAATTATTATATTTGCCAATATCTATGAGGGAAAAGTTATGAAAAAATTGTAAAATGCACCCCACGCTTTTTACTATGAAGTGACAATATTTTTTTAATGAAAAATTATTTTCTAATTTTTAGTTCGGTTGCATATAAAAGCGTGTTTTTTTAGTTTTTTAAACTATTATTTATTTTTCATTTTTTAGTTCGATATGCATTTATGTATGTATCTATGTAAAAATGCTCCAGTTTATTCACTAAAAAATTCCTTCGCCATTTTGTCAAGAGTAGCTAAACCTGAGAAAAGTTTTGGATGTTGCCAAAAGATGGCAACACAGGTGTTGTTTTTATAATATAATGGATTTTTTTTCCTGGTGATCCAAACCAGGATAACGGGATACTGTTTGCAGATTATTGCATTGTCATGGGTCCTTAATACGTGTGCAAATTTTCAAAGAAATCGAATAGCTGGAAGTTGGTAAAAATTAGGCTCAAAGATTCCGTTACATAGATAGATAGTGACAACCCAAGTTAATAAAAGCGTGTTAAAAACGAAAAAGATACATGTAGTACAAAACTGGGAAACCTGGCAACGGTGTCGATATTACTATTAATTTCTTTATGCCCAATCCCTTTTAGATACCAAATTTGGTAAATGTAGATTTAGCCGTTTTAAAGATATTTATTGCGAACATATTGGGGAAACGTAAGATTTAAATTGTCCTATTTTTAAAACTAATAGGGATAAGTATATTAAAGGTAGTATTTTTTTAAGTTATTATATTATAACTTGTCTTTAATATTTGGTGTTAGAGGGTTTGTTTGACCTCCGGACAGTGCGGACGTGCGTAGAGGACTACTAAGTTCTTCCCGGCGTGGCGGCTAGAGGTATCGTACGAACGTTTTTACGGGGATTAAGGAAAGATTCACGCTAAATTGACGGCATCTTTCTTCTGGATCTAAGCGCTGTGAGCGAAGATTCCTATAAGCTGATGGTATCCTGTTTGGTGGTAAACACGAGGTATTTCTCAAATGGCGGGAAGTAGATGGGCGTGCCATGGGAACTGTCAGTAGTGAAAATGAAGGTTATACGTAACACCAGTAGCAGATCTTGGTTTGACAGCCGACAATTTATGTATTGCATCGATTGTTAAATTGTTTGTTTTCTTTTTGAAATTTCTGGGAGCTACGAGCTCGATTATCCAGATCTTCCGCCGACAAAGCCCTGGAAAGTATAGTCCGGAAGGGGGAGAGTGATGGATTGGACCTGAAGGGACCAAAACCAAGAAAAAAAATAGAGAGAGGGTGTTCAAAATGTGCTAACTTTTATTTGCAAAACTTAAAAGGCGCCACCTGCAATCATTTGCTTAAGTTAAAAGGGCCATACATTTTTGCCTTGGCATTTTGTGGCTTTTCTAAAAAAATATTATTTTTTATTTTTTGAACATTTGTGATTGTCTACCAAGGAATCAGAATTTCACAAGAATGGCCCATGTTTACTATTTTTAGAATTTAGGCCTTTAACAGACGCATTACGCCGGAATGGAATTTTGATGTTTTTTACACGAACGAACGTGGTGAATTTGGGGAATATTTTAACGTGAAAATATTACGGGATCGCAGGAGCGCTTAGAGGAAAAATACCAACATATAAAATGCCAAATATCGGATGGAAACACGTTAAGCCACTTCAAAAGATTGTGCAGGTTTACGTGCCTGCATCCTTTGCCTAGTCTCTACCTGTTAGACTGACAGACATATCAAATGTAGTATTTTCTAAAAGCTCTTTAAAATATCTTTTTTATGGTGATGTAATATTATACAGAGTGTTTTATTTAAAAAATGCCGGTATTAAATTTCCCAGGATGGCCACAACTCAATCCTAATTCAACGTTTGACGGTAAATAACCCTTAAAGAAGTGCATTAATAGAAAATTCCTAAAAAACTCTTTTTGTAGAGCGTTAAATTTCCCATCAGAATATGTAATAAGTAAATTTTTCCATCTATTTGTGTCTGAGAAAAAAAAATAAAAGGAAAAAGTCCAGAAATCCCATGTTATTTAAATGGGAAAAGCAACGTGATTTCGGCAAGGTTTAAATCAGAAATTAAAAGCGATTTTTCATTGGATATTTTTGTAAAAAGTTCAGGGGCCGATCGCTAAAAAATCAATTTAGGGAATAACGGACACCCTAATACTCTATATTATATTGTCAAATATAGTAATAATATAATAAGAAAAATAAAGCCCTCATAAAAAGTATTAAGAAACAAAATATTAGAATAATCTTTATTCCATTTAAAATGTAGGTTAGTTGGGTTGCATTTTTGAATAAATAATGTGGATATCGCTAAACACATCTCAAACACATGCATTATTTAAATTTAACACAAAAATAAACCTTTGCTTTATGTACTAATGGTTGTACAAATTGTTTAGTAGCATGCATAGTATACCGTTTTTACTTAAAAGTGTTTTTATTTACCAATGTAGTATTAGACTGGGCCAAAAAAACTTTTTTTTTGCAAAATATATCGAAAAAATAGTTATTTTGTACCAAGGGCGTAAAATAGCACAGTTCATTGTTGCCCTCCCGGAGCTCGGGCAACAACTTTTAACCGCGAATGTGTGGGGTTTAATAATTTTTGCCCTATGGCGTAGAAGTGTTATTTCATGTCCTTATTTATAACAAAAAGGGTGTTTTAATATTTCTTTTTTGCCCTTAGGGAGTAAAGTGCAATTTACTCCTCTAAATGGAGCCTGGAACATTTACGTCAGGTCACAAAAAGAATATTGTTTAGGTGACACAAAAATATGTCGTTAAGGTTGAAGTCTCTAATATTGAAGTTCATCTTCAGGATAACAGTTTTTGGCATTATTTCCTTGTTTTGAATACAAAACTTGTCTAAAAGGTTACCGAACACACATTCTTAAAGAAAATTAAATTCCCAATAAAAAAAGCTTTCTTCGTAAATTGTTTGTCAAAGAAGCCGCTTACATGTAATCGTATTTTAAAATCATCTTTTTTAATTTTTGTTTCTTGAATTTGATTTCTTTGTTTTGTATTTTTAAAGGAAATTGAATACGCATATACCTCTGAACATTTTTCAATTAATTTGTGGAAATTACTTTTAGATTTAACTTTATTGTCAAATAGCTTTTTAAAGGAGTAAAAACATGTATGGGATTTATTTAAAATCGATTGACTCTCTACTAGTAGTATCAGAAATCCACACTGAAAAAACAAAATTAAAAAATGGATTAAAGTTCAAAGACCAATTACATGGAACCGGCATTTTGACACCAATTTACGAGAAGCTTTTTTGTGGGTTTTTTCTTTAATCATCAAAAACCAAACTAAAAAAATAAAATTAAAAAAATGGTTTAAAAGTTCAAAGACCAATTACATGGAACCGGCATTTTTGACGCCAATTTACGAGAAAAGCATTTTGTGGGTTTTTTCTTAATATGTGTGTTAAGGGCTCAACCTGTACCTGCACGACATATTTTCTTGTCACCTTAACAATATTTTTGACATATTTAGTTTTATATTAATTTATGTTACTGCTGAGAAAGGCATGTCTTTGTTTGATATTTTGAAAGTATAAATAGGAAAGTTGTAGAGAATTACAGTCTGCAATAAAAAGGTATGAATCGGTATTTGGGTTAGTAATCTGTTTGAGCTATAACTATGGATGGTGGAGGGGAGGATAACCATCTGAATGTTTTAAAAAGTGAGAGAGTGAGAGTGAGAGATTTTAACCAATGAGTGAATTATTAGAGTAAGATACAAAATGAAAAAGGACAGATAGATACAAAAAAAAAAAAGAAAATAATAACAAAATCCCTCCACTGCCTCTGGTGGCGCTATCCCAATTTGCTACATTCCGATGGCCACTTTTTAACTTGTCCGCCAAAGATGGTTATCCTCCTCCACCATCCATAGCTATAACATAAACTTACACGTTTTGAATAAAACCATAGATGGCTATGTCTTTTTAAAAATGCCTTTATAACTCTTATGATGTTTCATAAAATATACTTTTAAATAAATAAGCATCTTAGCTTTGATGTTTGTTGTCATTTTTCCACTAGCCAATTGCATGAATGCAATAAAAAAGAAACAACTTTATCTAATACTACTTGGGAACACGTAACCGTTAACCATGCTTCGTGTTCTCTTAGGTTATTGAGACAATGTGATGCCGAATATTGTTTTGAAACTTAATGCTTTGTTTTTCGAAAAGTGCTTTTGTCTAGCTGCGGGCAAACTAACGAAAAATTTGATAATTTCTGTAAATATTCTTATTGCCAATTTGGATCTAGATACCCATTTTTATCATCTTTTGACCGTGATTTTTCCCACTGATCTCGATGGATTGCCAATGTTATATCCTGCGCGAAACAAAAGTTACATTTCATGGGCGAAAAAAACCGGTTTGTGCGCAAGCCAGTTGAGGGTAAACGCACCTGGCGTCAAACAAACTATCCGCATTATCAGAAAGAATTTGTCGACGGCGTCCTGGTTTTCTGTTCGAAGTACGGTAGCTAATGAGCGTCACGGTCAAACCGCGGACGAAGGGTACGGGGTGCCGGTGTTTGTATTTTTGCCACGGCTTTTATGCGCATGTTCGTCCACCCATTCATTTGTTTACTGCGCGAGGTCGTAAAAATCCGAAAAATGCTTCTTTGCCACTGCGGATCTAAATGTAGGTTATCTATGGATTTTTCTTACTACCAATTGGAATAAAATTTAAAAATATTGTAACCTTATGTTTATATTGTTTATTACAAAGGTTTTAAATTGATTCCAAATGTAGTTTATTTTTATTTGATTTTTTTCTTTTATATATGGTTATTTCTTTTTATTCATTGTTCCAAAAAAATATTATCCCAGAATTTTTGCTTCTACAAAAAAGCTTACGTTTCAGAGAAATACAAAAAAGCTACGGCATTATTAGAAAATAACCACGCTTATTTGGGGCTTATTACTTCGATCGGAACAGGACTTTTATTACCCCATTTAGAAAAACGACCGAAATAACGTCGTATTTTAAAAATTCTATAGAGTGGAAAAATTATTTTTTTAATTGGTTGTTAATATCCATATAAATACCGAGCTAAAAAAATTTGGGTATTGGTAAATTTTTTCCAGGAAAATAAGGTCCATTATTTTTTTTTAGGTTGTAAATGTTACTATAAATAATACAGGGTATTACTTTGGTTTAAACGTAATGTACAGGGCGGGACAAATTTAACATTTGGTTTTACCATGTGACTTCTTTACCTTTTTTAAAACGATATGTTGTACCGCTTTTCATAAAACCTTTATTTATTTCTTAAAATTATGGAATAAAAAATGGACGCATTTAGGAGTACTCAGCCGCTTAACCGCTGGGTAAGCGGAGTGTCAAAACTGTCAAAATAAAGCCATCCTATTGGTTTGGCGGCTGAGTACTCCTTACACTGGGCCAAAAAAATTGACCTTTATTTTTTTGAAAAATATATTGAAAATATTGTTTAGGGTGACAAAAAAAATATCGGTAAATCTAGTTCATACAGACGCGAAAAGCGAATTGCGAAACGCGAATTTCATTCTCATTGGTCAGTTTCACCTAAAATTAAAGGCGGGTAATTCAAAATTAAGACAGTTTAAAGATATTGCGAATTCGCAAAATTTAAAATCTAGTGGGCGGGAAACTTAAGATCATTTCAATTTCTGGCGAATATTCGCGTGTGCACATGCGTAGAAACAAGAGGTTATTAGTCATATGTTATTTCAAAAATAATTTTGTTATTGTTATTTTTATGTCATTCTATTAGTTGTCTGGAACGTTATTTTTGTGTTCATTTTCTTAAGTATTTTGTGTTTTTGATTTGAATTTATATTAACTTTTTAGCCCTTTTTATTTATAATAAATTTGCAGCGATTCTACGTCTTTGTTGCCAAATAAATGTGCTATATTCTTTATTCATCACAACATACAAATGTTATATTATTAAAAGGAAAACCTAAGAAAATCTCAAAAGAACCCAAGCGTAGCGTCACCACCGAAGTAAAAACAATATAGAAATTTGTAGGTTATGTTGTTGCCTAGAATTTCGGCGAATTTCGCAGCTGTATGAACATGAAAAAAACGCGAATCTGGCAAATATTCGCTTTTGCAATTCGCTTTTCGCGTCTGTATGAACTAGCTTAAGACAGTTGGTCCACGTTTTCGTATAACAAATAGCTATTAACCTAGAATAAGTTTGGATACAATATTAAATTTTAGATATTTTAAGCGATAAATAATTAAAATAATAATTTTAGGTAATATTAATATATTATATTAATTTGTTAAAATAAGTCAACAAAAAACTTGATTTAAAGTTGAAGAAATAGTAATTATTTTTTTTTTTCTTTAACATACATCGCAAATAACTTTTAGAAGGAACAAAAGATTTCTTTCGTAGAGCAATAAATTGCCTTTGAGATTCCGTGTTGTTTTGTGTTCTTTCTTCTGTGTTTATTTTTTTGTTAGTTACAAAACTCCAAAATAAAAAAGGTAAATCTAAAAATAAGTCAATGTTTAAAGCTTCATTACATCTAAGACGGTCTCGTCTGGCGAAAATTTTCAATAAGACGTTATTTGTAGGCAATTTAACTCTCAGAGATATATGTGCATCATTAAATTAAGTAATCTTGATAGTTAGGGGCAATAAATAAAATAAGATTAGTTGTCTTTATATTTATTTTTTTAAAGTTTCTTGTTAATATCCTAGTTATAATTTTAAAAATAAAAATGTTATGAATTTATTAACTTATGTTTTTATTTGTATTTTAGTATAATAGCTTTGTTCGCGGGTCTAGTAATGAACCGATTCTGAACCAGAACCGAACTGGTTTAGAATTGTTTTAAAGCGCATGTCTAGTTATTTATTAGTTCGGAATTTTTATTTACCGCGAACGATTTTCTATACAGCTGAGGATGTATTCTAACCTAGCCTTTGGTTAGGATTTTTCATGGTTAAATTGGATACTACACAAAAAATTAAATTCAAACAAAAAGGTAAATTGTTATACTGTCGAAAGCCACTGAGGTCTCTCGGCGGAAGACGAGGGATTCCCTGCCTCCTCTCGTTTTTAACATAAGTATGTGTATTTAACTAAAGATAAAATTCAAACAACAAGAAATGGTAAAATCTTGTAATATTGTCTATATTTTTTAATTAAATCTTTATTTATTTTATTGCATACATACATTCATACGGAATACAATTAAAAATCCTTTGTTTATATACGCTCAGAATCACAAAAATATAAAAAAATATTCAACAGGTATATTAACCCGCATAAAAAGTGGCAGAAACAAATAAACTGTAATACAACGGTTTATTTCTGTACCACAAAAACAGAAAACAGCTGACCATGTCGACAATGCGCATGAAATTCCGAACTGAACTTTTAGTTCCAACAAAAATCCCAGGACTGCTAATCAGGTTACGAACCGGTAACGAACTGATTCCATTGTAACCCGCGAACACAGAACTGTTACTAAAATTCAGGATTTTACTAACCGCGAACGCTGCTTTTTTCACTGCGCATGTGAATAATGTCGGTCAAGGAATTCAGGATTCTTAATAGCAATATGTTTTTAGTTTGGTTCTTGCTGAGTTCTTGTTTTATTTGAGTGTTTTTTATTGTTCTTTTTATGTCGTTTTTTGAAAAAGTGTAAAAATTATAATTTAATGGATATTAAACTGATACTTTTAATAAATAAAGAGTTAAAAGATATTTTTGTTTTAATTACTCATATTTTTCCATTTCATCAAAAACTTATCTTCTTAATTCTTTGAAAACGATCTGTTTAAACCAAGGCCTGGCAATCAGAGAGAAACCAGTTTTTCGGTTGGCGCATGCGGTTTGGCCAATGCCGAAGCTTCGGTATTTTAAATACCAGTTGACCGCACGATGCTTTAGAAAGAAGCTCGGTTTTCGAATATCAGGTTAACCGGTTTAATAAAGCGGTTTCAAATACCAGTTTTTCGGATAATCCCGGTTTCGGATACGGTTTTGGGATAATCGGGGCCAAAATCGAAAAGCGGTTCTTTTATGCAGTGGCGTATTGAAGCGTGTGCGCGGCAGACGTTGTTTAGAGGGCGGGCGGAAGGAATTTAATTTGGTACGTAGAGATTGAGAAGAAATTCAAGGTGGACCTTTAGGACTAACGTCACTCAAGAATTATTTCAAGAGTAAAAGACAACTTGTAAGGGGCAGCGAAAATGAAATAGATTTCGGTGTTTTGGTTTTGAAACTACTAGTTTTAAAACCGGTTTTTATTACCGGTTTTTTAATATTCGGTTAACTGGTTTTAACCAAAACCGGTTTTTTTAATAACCGGTTTTGTTTTTTCCGGTTTTTGCCAGCCCTAGTTTAAACAATCCATGTTCAAATAACTAACCATTCAAAAAATTATCCTTTAAAAAATTGTCTTTCGAAGAACAGTCCCACATTCTAAAATCAAAATAGACTTTTAATGTATTTTTTAGTTTAGCAAAGCAGTCTAGTTAAATATTATTAAAGATAAATAATTATTTTCTCCATCTGTTTCACGTTACATGTGAAACACCCGCGTCGATCAAAATAATTGATATTTTCAAACGTTTTAACATGATATAACATTTAGTATTTTATTACTGCAAATCTCAAAAATTGTGGTCTTATTAATTTTTTAACACTATAGTATATGTATACTGCTGCTTATATAACTGTAGATTTATTTAAAATGCACAAAATGTTTTTATTTTTAAATAGGGATTTAGATTTATGAGGATTTGCAAAAATATGCTGAAGTCTTTAATAGAGATAAAAGTAAATAACATATTAGGGTGTTTCTAAACAAATGAGAAATTTAAGGGGGTCAGGATGTTTTCTTTTAACTGTCCTAAAAGGAAGTAAAGTACTTTATATAAGTTAAATAGTTAGTGAATATTATGGTTTTAATTGCTTTTTAACTTTTGCAAAATACTTTATTTACTTTACCCCTAAAAAATGTTCGCAATTAAACACTAATTATGTCAGTGTTCCAAGAGCTTTAAAGCAAAACACTTTATAACAAGCTGTGCACTGTTCATTTAACCCAGATTGCAGAAATCACGTCATTAAACGTTAGAAATTGAATTACTACATCAACAAGCACCGCCGTTTCACTTAATTTTTATTTGCTTTAATTTTCCTTCGAAGTTCCGGTATTCAGTTTCCTTTTAATTTTAATTACAAAAACGATTGTTTTCAATTTTTGATCTGATTTCATTTTAAATGAACATAAACATCTACTTCGGAAGTTCTGTTATCTTAATGTCAAATTTTGTAAAATAAAGTGTATACATTTTTTCTCTTTAAAATTTTTTACACACAATTATGAAACTTCATAAAAACGTTTATTTTTAACATATAACGTTATTGCGCAATTTATATGGTTGTCGCGAGATTTACCTGTGTAGATAAACATATAAAGTAAATATCTGGATCTGATTAATTTTATTTTTTCAAAATAAATTAATACCTAGTGCCTAAATATCGCGACAAACTTTAATATATAAATTGTGTAATAAAGTTATACAGTGAGTCTACAAAAGTTGGCGTCAAATAAAAACTTTTTTATTTTTAATTTTAGGAAAAACGAGTTATTTTTTATAAAAAGTTTTGCATGGTCCTAAACCTAAGGGGCAACCATCAAATACCAAACTGTAGCAGTCATCTAGGAGGTTCGACCAAAGGTTTAATTTTTGCTTAAAGTCGTAATTCGCATTTCAATAATTCTTTTGGTATACAGGGCATACCAGAATATATAAGCCTGGGGGATAAATATTAGTTGTTTGGACTTCTTAAATTTGTGTTCTTGTAAAGTTCGCCAGGGGCGGACTAATCCTTACCCTGTAATGCTAATTATTTTTACTCCCTGTATAATAGAGGATTAAAAAATATATTTTTCCACTACCGTTAAAAAATGCAGTTTTTTTTATCGTTAACATAACTCCATTCTAGTACACTAGATTAAGTGTTTAACTTTATCTAACACTTTCAAGCTTTTTTCACACTTTGAATTAGTGTTTTGTTTCCATGCCTACTACAATAAACTTATATATCAATTTATGCAATGTAACAGCACTAAACTAAACGGTCAAGTTACCTTTGATTTCGTCATTTTTCTAGTTCGTGTGTCACTAGTTTTAAAATTTGACAGATTGCAAAAAAATTAATATAAATTATTTAAAATTAATAGTAATAATACATTTTGATGACTACGAAAAATAAAAATAAATTTATACTGTTAGTATTATTTCTACAAAAAAGTACATACAATTTTTTAAAATTAAGTTATAACGGCAAAGTTATGAAGAGGATAATTGTCTTTTAAAAAAGAAGGAGGCTATGATTTTTTATTGCAATATAATGGCTGTGCTGCAAAAATTGAAATTGATAAGTTTAAAAATCATTTAAACATCTATAAACTGGTAATTTGGGAAATTTTTATACGGTCGTAGAAAAAGTATAGTATGTAATGTATGTATGGGATTGCCGCACTCGCCTGACGGCTCGTGCTGTCAAACTTTCCATTCGTAAAAAAGTATCACTTTCCCTAAGCTCAAGAAAAAGGTACTTTTGTTTGGTGTCGATAAATTAAAGCGCTTTCAACAAAAACAAGTTTTTATTTAGTGAGGACATTTAAAAACATTAGGTTATTCCGTAGAAATTGGCACTAAAAAGCTTCACAAAGGCGATTTTTTTTTAATTTTCTTTACAATAAAAATAATAGTGGTACTCTTTGAAAAATTATCAGTTTTACTTCAATCAGTTCTATAACTTGCAAATGATCATAATCATTTGATCACTTGACAGATGCAATTTGACATATTATTAAACATTCAGAACGAAGTTAGCCACGTTAGTTTCAAAAGAATGTTATCATTTTCACTTCTATCCGTTTATTCACCGATCATGTCTTGACGAATACCACTAATGTTGCAGCATTGTAAAGGGTTGCATACTCTTCGATAATTAAAGCTAGAGAATGCATAAGATTAAAGAAAGCCAAATCAATAAACAAAATTATTAAATACAAATCTTTTTAAGCAATAAGTTGTTTTTCTATAAAACTCTTTCATTTATCGATATTAAACCAGTGTCCCTTTTTTGACCTAAGAGTTAGATTAGATTGGATTAGGAGGTAAAATTGTATATCCTCTATCACTGCAACCTGCTCAGGTTAATTGTGTGCCCTCCGTCCATAGGTTAGATTACGCTATCCAAGCAGGTCTTTTTATTCAGACTTCACCAGCTTAAAACTGACTCCTTGGTAAATCTTGCCGCTTTAGGTTTTTCTTTACCCAGCAATGCAAATCGCAGACGACAAAGGGCTTTACGGTAGCACCATACATGTTCTGCGATTTCTTATGCCAGGCCTATGGTTTCCAAGTGTTTATTTAGTCTGCAATGACCTGTTAGTTGGCCCACTATTATTTTAACCGCCTTCCGGTTGTAATTCAGAAGGTCTTTCGTAAATTCTGGCAAGTAAGCCTTAGTAAATATTTTGCTTGATGTTGTCCTAGTGTTCTTATCCACCAGTCTTGGGATTCCCTCATAATCCACCCAAATAGCATAAACTTTCCACTGGGCAATCCCCCATAAAATTAAAGCATGGTTCTCGCGTTTGATAATGTAGCCCAGCTCTACAGCAAGGTCAAGAAATAGTGTGGACGCATGCTTTACTTAAATGGGGGATTGCTCAATGGAAAGTTTGTGCTGTTTGGGCATGATCTAATAGATGACCTTACTTGGCATGACGGAATACCACAGAAGAGCTCGGAACCTACCATTGTCCTGCCAGCCCTTTCCTTTGCAAATTTATCAGCTTTCTGATTGCCTTGCCTTACTAAGGGTTAAATATTTTTAAAAATACTTTTTTTTAAATTATACGGGGTGTAAAAATAATAAGTTCTATTATGTATGGATTAGGTCGCCATCGGCGACCTGACAAATGCAAATATTTTACAAGAACCCCATTTTAAGGAGTATTTTTTAATATTCATCATATTTAAAAAATTATTGAATATACTTAGTACTATAAAAGTTATTCAAGAGAAAACGAATTTCAGGGACGTTCTTCAAGGGCACGTATCGCAGTAAAGAGATGCTTTAAAAAAAATGTCATATTATTTTAATGTGTTCTGTCAGAATTCTAGAGATTGCCCACATATGCTGTGACAACCTATCACTATTAGTTTTTATTTTAAGTGTACATATTTTTGTATCTTGTACAGCGGACGAAGATATTTCGTGTATAATTAGAGTGGGAACATCCTGTATATTTTAAGTTACTAGTCCCAGAAGTAGTGAGTTATAGTGACTTTATAAATATTATAAGTCAATTTTCAAGTTCAAGATGGTAAATATAGTCTGATAAATTATTTATATAACCTCAATTAAAAGAAACTATGTTCAACGTTAAAACAAATAAATTAGGAAAACTTTTGCAATTAAAAGACAATTATTGCAGATAATTTTAGTTTCCAAAAGCAGCTTTAAATTGGAAAACTTATTTTATTACAAGCAATTTTCTGTTGGTTTAACTAAGAGAGCAGAAATAATATTATCAAACGATATAAATTGGATCACTGCATTAACAAGCCTTACCATTTATTATCTTTTTTATGTTTTTAACCGACTTTAAAATAAGAAGGAGGTAAGGTAAAACACCCAAAGGTTGACACATTAAGAGAAAAATTACATGGTAATTTTTTTTTACAAATTATTTATTTGTAATGGTTTTTCTGGTATGAAAAAGTTAACTTTCTTATCACTTTATAATGTATATTTTTCAAAATTATCTAGCAAGCTATCTTTAAAAAAATATACCCAAATCTTTAAGACTGGGATTTTCCACTAAAGATTGACATGCCAAAAAGGTCAGAGCTCTAAAGATGGACAGGTCTTTGGACTAAAGATTGACAATTAAATATTTTGCTCCACTTCTTTTATATTAATTATTATTTAATAGTTAAATTAATATAAATCAGTGTATTTAAAAAACACTTTTGTTTTCTATAGTTCCGATAATACAATGAAAAATTAAAAAGTAAAGATTTGTACATGTACTTAGAATACCCATTTATTGACATATTTAAATCCAATAGTTGACACATCTGTAAATAACATTAAAATTAAAAACAAAATTAACTTAGCTAACTTAAATTATACAGAAATGCTAATAAAATACTAGTATTTATAATACTTAAGAAAAGGAAATTTTTGAAAAACATAATAAAACGAAATAATTACTAAATAGCTAAACTACAGATACAATTTCCTAGAACTGGTAAAAAGTAACTATCCATCGACGTTCAATTCTTTATTGAATTGGTACTTAAAATGATTGCCAGCAATTTTCATTTGGGGAAAACTCTTTTTTTTCCAGGAAATTTTATCATTTTCCTAAAGCTTTCTGCTTCTTGTTTGGTCAGTGATTCTGTCATGACCTCATCATATTGTAGAATTTCTGAAGAACTTATTTCATCATCAGTATCAGAAGCTTGTTATTCTTCCGATGTGTCAGAATCAGACGTGATATCACTCATTTTCTTCGATTTCATTTTATTCTCCAAACAGCACAAACTTTCCATTGAGCAATCCCCAATCTAGGTAAAGCATGCATCCACACTATTTCTTAACCTTGCTGCAGAGCTGGGCTACACTACCAAACAGTGGTTAAGCTGTGGAGCGGACATAAAGCATCGCGAGACCCGTGCTTTACTTATATGTGGGATTGCCCAGTGAAAAGTTTGTGCTATTTGGGTTTCCTCTTGTTTTTATCTTCTTTATACAATTTTTTCTTGTTTGACGTTTTCTAGCATTTCTTTTTCTTTTGTCTCTTTTCTGTTCTAAGGCTGCGTCCATATCTTCAGGTGAGTATTTTAGCAACTGGCGTTTTTTGGGCCATTTTCGATAAATCCAATAATTCTGAAAATCGATAAATGCAAATCTAAAAAGATCTAATGGTTGACATTACAATGCCAAAAGTTGACAGGGGTGTCATCCAATAGTTCTGATTGAACAAATTTACTAAAACTTGTATTCCTAGAAATGGAAAAACTAGTGTAAATGAGGGAGAAAAAAACAGCAAAACATGAAAAACCTCCATAGAGTCAAAAGTTGACACCCGGTGTCAATCTTTAAAACTTTCTACTTTTTAGGTACCAGTGGTTGACACCCCTCAATATCATAACAATAAACGATTTATGGCGTAATTCTATTAAAAACAAAGTTTTAAAGTTTAAGCATGCTACAGTTAAAAAAAACATATCAGTCTATGCTCTTACCTTAGCTATGAAGCACCAAACCTAATTCATTTCTTAACAAAAATCTTTAGAATTAGTAGAAACAGGTCAAGACACATGTAAGCACCAACTGTGAAAAATGTGAAATATGGAAATAAATTAACCTATAAATATGAGGTTTTTAACGCTCAATGCAGATAGCACTAGCTTTTATTTCCTAATTATATGTACTCTATAAACATTGAAAATTTGTTAATATACTGTATATTGCACATAAGTGTCAATCTTTAGTTCACTGTCAATATTTGGGTATTTTCACCTTAATCCATTTTTCGTAAGTGTATGCTACGCGATTACTTTGTCAATTGTGGACCGATTTTAAAAATGCTTTTTTCTTTGAAAGAGTGCACTTCCACGGTGCTCCCATAACAAAATCAAGTCAGGCTGACAGGAGAGAAAGGTACTTGACCTATTGTTTCTCTCTGCCGTACGTTGTTCGTGCGGCAAAGCTGCCTCTAGGTGGTATATGCTCGAACATCAGGGGTGCATTCAGAATTGACAACTTTGGGGAAAAATTTACCCTAATCATCGAACTGAAAGAAAGACTACAGTAAAAAGCACAGGGACGTGTAATTTGATTGATTGACATTGGGGGAGGGTCATGGTTAGTTCTGGTTAGTTAAATAAAAAGAAAGCAAAAAGATAACACTTTCTTTTTAAAATTAAACCGACGTTAAAAAAATAAATAAAACTTACTAAAAAGTTAAAAATAATAAATAAAAATATTAAGTTGGGTAATAGCATATGCGCTAAACTACTAAATGTTAATACCTAAATAAGCACAATATACTTTTAAAAAACTTAAGTTTTTTGGGATATTCAGCCGTCGTTAAACAACGACGGCCCAATAGCACAAAAAATTAGGTTTAGTAAATCAGTGTTCGTTCGTCGTCGGTCGAGTTAACATGTCCGAAGGAAGTTCTTGCTGGGCTCTCACGCAGTGTCGTGCATGGTGGATGCTAAAGAGGTTTTGGTTCCCCGAGGAAGATAGGAAACTCACGCTAAATTGAAGGCATCTTTCTTCTGGAGCTAAGCGCTGTGAGCGAAGATTCCTATATGCTGATGGCTTTTCTGTTTGGTATTGAACACGAGGTATTTCCCAAATGGCGGAAAATGGATGGGCGTGTCGCGGGAAGTGTCAGTTGTGACAGTGAAGGTTTTGCGCAACACCAGTAGCAGATCTTGGATTGACAGCTGACAATTTATGCATTGTATCGATTTGTTTATTTTAATAGCTACATTTTATAAAAAGTTTTGGAATCTCTGGGAGCACAGGCTCGATTATCCAGGGTTTCCGCCTACGAAGCGCTGGAAAGCAATAAGACTGGAAAGGGAGAGCTGGCAAATTGCCTCTGTAGCAGAGCCAAATAACAAAATCCTGAATCCAGAAGTTTAGTAAATAAGCACAAACTTTTTATAGTTTAATACCATATGTTATTACTCGACTTCAATTTTTTTATCATTATTCTTTCATTTATTATTTTTAACTTTTAGGAAGTTGTATTTATTTTTTGAAGTCGGTTTAATTTTATTTAGAGGGCTTATTTTTGTATAAGAAAAACCGACCTTAGGCTTTTTTAAATTTTAATTAAAGACAAAGGTTTCCTTATTTTATTACGTCAAGTAAATGAAAGTTAACCAACGTGTTCAAATAATTTTTAATTATAGGGCTTTAATCTGACTGGAAAATGAAGAATTTAAGGAAGGTGTGCGGAGTGCAACTTTGAAATTTTAATGGCTCATGGCTTAAAGTAGATACCCCAAACTACATGTACGCAATATTATAAAAGGATATGACGACTTCTATTGGGGTAATAAGAAACTTGAAAATGTATTTTAAGTAAACATAAATATACAACATTTAATCTACTTAGTTTATTATTAGCCTTGTTTACTAAAAAAAGTAAAAGAGTTTAAATAATAAGAGCTATTGTTGTGTTTCCGATGCAGTCTCGCGAAGTCTCGCTACTGTTGTCAAAGATTTTTTACCTTTTTCTTTATCAGTTTTTGTACTTACAATTGCCTTTCTACTTTTTGCTACTTCTGAGTGTAAGGACAGATACAAGATTTTTTTATAATTTACAAGGTTTTCCATTTTAAAATTTAATATGTTTTGTCCTACACTGTATATCCTAAAAGATAAAAGCATTCTGATGAAAGATATGGATTCTACAGAATCTACCCAACAAAAACAGTGCTTTTTATTTATTTTATACGTTAAAAAATAAAAAAAGTTGGGAAGATGTATCTCTATTACGCTTCTAAGAATAATTTAAAATTATTTTTCAGATTTGATGGTCATATTTCCGAAACTAATTGAGATAGACACATCAAATGTAGTATTTTTTTGGTGGTGATATAATATTCAGGGTATTCCATTTAAAAAAATCATACCTATTGTCGTACCCTGTATATCATATGAGATAATAATCATCGGATTACTGATTAGAATACTACCGAATTAACCAAACAAGCTGACATTTTAGTTTATTTTGTACAATAAAAATAATAATGTTAAGGGGGTGTAAATTTATAATAACATATAATAAGTTTTAGGTTTCTAAAAAGCATTTGTAATAATTTATAATATTTTTCCAGTAAAAAGCACCCCATTTTAAGTTAGATTGGTAAGTTTCAGAATTTTGACCAAAAAAATTAATTTCTATCCCATAGTGCGATGACCAGCTGCATCAACCGGCATATCATAAAAGAAATATAGCAAAGGCGGCCGCGAAGTCAAGCATGCCGATTTATTTGCTTTAAACTTTTTTGTGATTTTTTTTCTTATCAAAGAGCACCGAATTTACATTTTTAAACTGTTCCTTCTATACATGCGTAATACTATAGCTGGCGGTTATCGCTTCTGCAAAACCACCCAACATTTGCGGTTTTTTGCCATAAACTTACATTTATCTTTTTTATTTTTTTATTTAAATATATATTGGCGTTCAACCCCCCTGGACGATTTGCCAGCACTTGCACGGGTGGGAGTCTCCAGTAAGTCGGGCCCGTGCCCCTGGTGGCCCCCGAGCTTTTCACTTTCTAATTGTTAGTACTTATTGCTTTTTCTTCGATGCATTGCATAAATTGCGACTATCTAGCCAGCGGCCGCTACTGGTGTCGCGCATGTTTTTATGCAAGCACCGTAGATAATGTTTCAACTCACAGCTCACATAAACGCCGAAAAAAATATATTATGGCAAAATATTAAAGAATCCAATGAGGAAATATACTTTTTTTTCTTATATTTTTACCTTTCTAAAATATAATTATTGACAATTGAGTTTCTACTATTTTTATCTGAAATAAAACGCATTACAAAAAAAGGTCTCTTATAGTTTTTTGATAAATCTAACCCTTAAAAATAAATTAAATTTTCTACAAAAACCCTTCCGGAGATTTGCTGTATGATTAGCGAATGGTGAGGTATGATTTTTTTGTATGAGACTGAGAAAAATATGTAAAACTTTAATGATATGGATCTTCCTATTAAAATTAAGACCTTAGCATTGTAGAGCATCTTTTGGAGGTGCCGAGAAACCATTTTTCCAGTATCATAAGTAAAAAATAGTCGATTTTTTTTTAAGACATCCTAATATACACGTCATTAAAATTTTAATAATAATTTTTGTGGTGCGGAATCTCTACAGCCTATTTTTTCAAAGTTGCTGTATTTTGTCAGATTTAAAGCCAGTTTATTAAATTATTAAATTGAAATTACCTTGGAAATAGTTATTTTGTAAAGTTGCGCAAACTAATGCAAAATTACCAATTTCTAATCCATATTAATTATTCTATTTATACAAATGGGTTATTTTAACAATTGAAAAAACAAATTTAATTATAAGTTTACATATTTCCAAAATAAAATAAATGTGTATTTTATATGAATTGTAAAATTAGGTTAGTCTAACTTTAGTACGTAGAAATACATATTATACCAAGTTGAAAGTTTGAAAAGTTAATTATTTCCTTTGAAACGGCAGTTAGTTTAAAGTTAAAGTGTTTAATTGCAATATTTTGTAAAAACTCTAGTTTAGCATTTTAGTGATGAATGTAATAAAAGTTTATAAAATTAAGTTTATAATGATCTAATATTTACTTTTATAAAAGCTGCACTTAAATAGCAGTTTAAAATGTCAGCAGTGGCGTAGCTAGAGGAGCCGGGGCTCATATCATTTCACCAAATCAATGTATTCCTGTGAAAAAAAATTGAGAGCAAAAAAGGCCTTACCTCCAAAATGTGCCCCCCTCACTGTAACATGATATTTCTTAAGGTAGAAACGGGGCCACTCCTTTCTACAGTTTTTCCTTGTAAGGAAAACTTCACAACCAACAAAAAACTTTTTTCATAAATACCCCCTTTGCTGAACAAATTATTAACTTATTTTTCGGCCATCGTTTACAAAATAGTGACTTTGGCTGAAGAGTCTAGAAAATGAGTTTGTCGAAAACACATAAAAATTATCGTTTCATGCATTTAAAGTACTTAGATGTGGGTAATGGCCGTGGGTAATGAGCGATATTACCTGTTTAAAATCACATTATTATGTATATGCAGAGTTGGGTCGTATTCGAATACTCAGTATTCTGAATAGTATTCAGAATACATATTGCCGGTATTCGAATAGTATTAGAATACATTTGTGTGTTTGGTATTCGGCAGAATACTTTTTGGTTAGTATTCGGGATTCTGTATTCGAATACGTTTTAAGTATTCGACGAAAACGTTTTTGAGTACCTATTCGAATAGCGGCGTTCCGAGTATTCGAATACCTACATGTGTAAGTAGTATTCGAATGCCAAAATTGCCACGAGTAGAATATCAAAAGGGAACAAAAAGCAGGTAAAAATGAGGTTAAGACTTTTTTTTCTGGTGTTCAAATTTTGAATCATCGATTTTTTATCCTTTGCTAGTATTCGAATATTTGTTTTCCAGTATTCGAATACCGATTCCGGGTATTCATGTATTCGAATACTTTTTTCTTCGAAGTATTCAAATATTCGGTATTCGAATACTTTCTTTTTCCGGTATTCGTATTCGAATACCGATTTTCAGTATTCGACCCAACTCTGTGTATATGTATACATTTTTACACAGTCGTAGAAAAATTGTATATTTAAGAGTTGAAGTTAACAGATTATAGTTATTTATTAGATAAGTGAGTTATATTACATATAAGTCACGCAAGAAAAGTTTAACTCTCGAGCCCGAAGGGCGAGAGAGGTAATTTTCTTAAGTGACTTATATGTAATAACTCACGTGTCTAATACAAAATTTTATCCAACACTTTCATATAAATCGTTTTTAATATCGAAAATAATTTGAAAACGTCATCCATTATTTGTTACTTGTCATTGTCAACACCAGCAACAAAGTCTATAATTCACTAGTGAGCTAAAGGGTACTTTAGCTCACTAGTGACTTATAGTACACTTTATATCCTCAAAATCTGATCAATTATGTAGATATTATATGTAAGTGTTGGATAAAAATTTTAATATGGTTGCTGGGCGACATCTTGGGAACGACTACTTTATAACCCTACAATATAAAGTCGATACCTTTACCAACTACAAAAAGCGGTACTTTAATAATTACCTGATTACCTTTTTCTAATGGCAATATTTCCGAAACGAATAAAGTTTGATATAACTAATGTGATATTTTCTTCAACCCCTTTTAAAGATCTTTGTAATGGTAGTAATGCTGGTAATATACAGGGTAAGACAATATATTTTTATAAAAAAGGACGTTGTGTATTATATCATCATTTAAAAGGTCTTAAAGAAAATACCACATTACTTATATCTAACTTGAATGGTTTTAGAAATATTGCCATTTTGGTAATTAATAAAGTATCGCCATTTTGTCATAATTGACTTTATATTCTAGGGTTATAAATTAGTCGAAAGAGCTTTAAAAAAGGCACTGGCTAAACGACCGCTGGGGGTCTTAGATGTCAACACTCGTAACCCTGTAGCTATGGGCCAACTTGATGTTGATGCTAATATGATTGAAGCAATAATTTTGATGTGCGTATATGAAAACCGCCGAATAATAGTTAAAGTTAATCTTTAACCTCTATCGGGACAGGCAAATAAAACCACTATTGTGTTTATCCTAACGTTTCGTGGCTGGACCGCCACTTCATCAAGGGCCTATATTAAAGAAAGACACATTACAAAACTATTTCGTCATATGGACTTAATTAATGAATTATTTATCTTGTAACTTGTTTCCTTTTTCTAAAAATTTTAAAGTTTATTCCACCCTTAATATATGCATACTTTAATACTTTAGTTTTAGTTAAAACCATCATTTTTTGCTACTAAAATACTTCTGGGTTTTCTTTTCAAAAAATAAAAAAATTTTAACTTGAAAAGTTTCTACAAAATATTCGTAGGTGTTTACGTGTCTTCCAGTTTTATTTTTGTTTGCTGATCAATTACAAAACCTCCGGACTACCGATACCGATAAAACAAGTCAAAAATGTCGGTAATAACAAATTAATTAACATTTTCGGCGGTTTTCATATACGCCAATAACATCGGTCGGCGTCGTTTAGCCGGTGCGTTTAAAAAATAATGTGTCACAAAAACCCCTTTCCATTTAATTTTTTTCAATATGTCTTCTAACACCGCAATATTTCCCTACTGAGTGACTTTTGACACCATGTTTAGAAAGGAAACAGCCCTTTCTCTTGAACAAGAAAGCCCTTACTAAAATTGTTAGCATCTTCAATACTTTTACTTGTAATGGGAAACTTGTAGTAATCAAATTTTGTTCCGTTTATAAAAAGGTGTTTTAACAAACCCTCTTCGCCAACCAACATTATATTCATGTAACCATACAAGTTGTTCTCGGGCTTATCCTTACATCATCTTCTCTTTTAAGCTTTTTTGCTAAATGATATGGATGAGTTAAATTGCGTCCGAATTTGTCGTGAGTCATCGTGAAAATGTATCCATAAGCAAACCAAAGTCTTGAGGATTTTGTGATCTTGTAATTCGCAACTGTTTATCGCGTTTTTTTTTTTTTGTTTCGTCTTGCACGCTCGTCTTTTATATGTTCGAGTAATGGTTTAATTCTCAACATGTATCGCTGAGAAACAACATATATACGGCTAGACTTTTCGTATTCTGGGATCCATCCTTATTTTATGATCCTTGCAAACCTATTTTATTTTTAGTACTTTAGTTCTGGGAAGTACTCGTGTATCATACTTTATTCAGATAAGATTAGACATTTTCGCTAAGAAGTCCCTAATGAGTAAGAAAGTTATCTTTTGCTTTATCTGTCTTACTCATTATTTTTTATTATGTTTATTTTAGCATCGAATTTGTTACATAATTGAATTTTGGATTAAATAACATTAAAAAAATATAATAAAGGTATACAAGGGTCTCCCCGTGGCTCTAGTGGACAGAGCTTTGATCTTCAAAGCCAGAGGTCGCCGGTCTCGATTCCCAGTGGGGAGACATATTTAGGTAGTAGTTATTTAAAAATAACGACCGTGGTGGCACTACCGCGTTGTCTAAAAGGTGCTGTGAAATGCATAAATGCATGTTTCAGTGCTTGGACAACGTTGACGGAACAGGGGAACGATGAGTTAAACATCTAATAACCCGACACCCACGGTACTCTGGTATTTAGGCATAAGCCTTCGTGGGATGTAAAAAGATTTAAAAAAACAACCACCAAAACACTTGCAGCACAAATTGTAGACCAAATCTTCTTGTATTTTTTGTTGAATGTATTCAATAAATTATTAGAATATTAACTGCCACAACAACAAGAAAAACTTGACTATGAATTGTCATGGACTCTTATACTAGTTCAAAATAATGCCGATAAGGGATTTTGAACATTGTTGCAAGCTTAATTTTAATTATCAATAGAAACTTTTTATTTGTTTCTTGTTTTTTGCTTAAGAGCGAACAACCAACAATTTTCCATTTTTCCATAAATCCACTAAATTTTGGTTATATTCCCTTACCTTATATGTTTTTTGTTCCGACCTTTTTGCTTTCCTTCTTATTACCTTTCTACATTAATTATTAAACAAGATTCAGTAATATCCCAATGTGACATAAATATAGCTCGCTACTTGTTGTGTGAGCACCGGCCTGTGTCGAAGACTTCTTCATTATCCTTTGTCCCGACGGAAAATCGTCTAAAGGATCCGGTTTCTTATATTTACAGGGGAGTTTTTGCATTGTAGATTTTCATTGCATTTTGTGTTTGGAGCTTTTAAGATAGTTCTACCGATACAACAAGAGTCAAATGAGTGCTTAAGGCAATTTGACTACCGTGGTATTTATATTTGGCAACGCTGCGTAAAAACAATAGAAATCATACGCACAAATCCACTGCACAAGCATCTTTAAACAAGTTAGAGGTTTTAAATTGTTATGTTTATTTACTAATAAAATAAACTACCATTATCATATCACCCCAAAATATATTTCATTGAAAAGGCGAAACAGTCACTAAAAAGAATTATAACAAATTTGTAAACAAGGTCAAACATAAGTTTAAGGATAAACATCAATCAATCAATTTTAAAGGATAAACATGGAAAGTTTCTCTCAAATACCCTGTCAACTAACGTAAATATCGATACATCGGATTATTGTCGTCGAATTGTTCACTTAAAAACACTCGGAAAAAAGCATGTTTTCTAATTATTACGGATAGTTATTATCACTCATTGAATCTTGTAACCAAAAAACGTATTGGTCTGGCATCAATTTTTCTTACGTCACATATACCGTATTCAATAAACTTTTTCGGGTGGAGCAACACCTTTCGGCGGTGTTGCCACATCTCAGTCATATAGCATATTTTTCTTAATTATTTATTAATTACTCCTATCACAAGGTCTGAAGGTCGGATTTTAATTAGTCAAGATGTTAAGAATTGTTTTTTCTTTCGTTGATACAACTTTCATTAAAATCTGAACATCAGTTTTTGCGAAGTAAAATAAAATCTGCGATTTTCCATAAGAATGAATGTTTAAAGCAATTATTTTATAATATTTATATTTTTTTTTAGTCCTCTATAGATGTTTAAAAATTTAACTGATTATTATTCTTATTATAAAGTACCTGTACGCTAAGTTTCATAATTTTAGGAACATCAATTCTTACACCGGTATAGTGCTACCTTAAGATAAGTACATTTATATCATTCGTACTGCCCCCGGTTTAAAAAATATATCAGTCAAATACTTTAATAAACATATAAAAAAGATAAACCAACTTCTTCTCTTTCGCGATCGTGGCTTGGTTTCTTTTTAATGGGACCACTGCGGAAGTTGCACTTTTTCAATAACAAAAAATAATTTTTAAAAGCGGCCCACATTTGACATAGTAATTGCGTATCATACACACAAAAAAAAACATAAGGCGAATTGAGAACCTCTTTCTTCTTGAAGTCGGTTAAAAATATAAAAATTAAGTTTCCCCTGATGGATGTGCTAAATTTTTACAAGAATATTTGCAGCTGCGTGTCGGTAACGAGCTCTTGAACTTTGCTGATACAGCCAGAAATTGGGGGTGATGTTTGATAACCAGCTGAGATTTACTCAACACATATCCAACCCATGCAAAAAATCTTATATAGCATTAAAAATAGTGTATGCAAATAAGCATATTCCTAATTATAAAGTCAAAAAAAACTATGGCAATCATATGAGGAGGTGATCTGCAAACCGCAGTTTTTGACAAAATCAACAAAACCGAGTTATGTATGGGATATTATATTTAAGATAGTGTTCCATCCGAAAGATCACATTATTTGGCGTAACAAAAAGCTTTTATTTCCTTAAAAAAAAAACCATACGAAAAACCCCTGTGGGTCTGTCGGATGAAACACTATTTAAAATATAATATTATATTATATATATTTAGCAAAAACGTTTCCTATATTTTTTTTATAAAACTAATACTTTTCAAGTTATTCGTGATTGAAAATAATATTTTTCAACAAAAATGGACGTTTTTAATGGGGATTTCGCGAATAACTTTATTAAAAAATAATTTTATTAAAAAACTGCGAAAAGCAAAATTTAAGGTTTAAAAAGACAAACAAAATTGTATTATTATAGATTTTCTACGACCAATACGAATTAAGATACGGCGTGTTAATGGTAAACTTTTTTACTTATATGTAAAATTTTATAGATTTAAAGTCAAATAACGGGAAAATGCTGCATATTTTAAGAAAAACTCATGGAATCTTTTTTGTACCTAAATAGGCCTTTCCTTTTCATAATTAATAGAGGTTTCTAGCATAAAAATTGAGTAAGTTATGATAAAAATTAGGTTAGTATCTAATTCATATTCACATATGTCCTAAACCTCTTTACTTTTAAGCTACAGGGTGTTAAAATTTAAGAAAAAAAATCGTATTCTTAAGTTTTAAAGTTCGGAGAAGTATACGATTTTTTTCCTTAAATTTTAAAATCCTGTAGCTCAAAAAGTTAAGAGGTTTAGGACATATTTTATTATGAACTTTTCTTTCTCAAATGGGCTAAGGAAATATATCCTGTATTTTTAGCCATCAATAAATTACACCCTTTATGAACGCAATCAGATAATTTTTACACGCATTTTTTAATGTATTCTGTATTTCCTGATCTTTGCAAAAACTCTTAATAAACTAGTTTTTCCGCCCTCGCTAAATCTGGAACGTATTGCGGAAAGTCGTTGTATATCAATAGTTTTGTAGAGATAGTACTAATACACCTCGCTTCAGCCTTGCTTTAATTTAAAAACGCGTTGTGTATTTTTTTTTCGTGCTGCGACCTTACCCACTGATTATTTTACGGCAAAAATGCGAGTGGGAGTTAAAATTTGCCGCGTAGATGTATGTGACATTTTCAGGATGTAAACTGGCTGAGTTGGCGGGAAGAAAACGAACTCAACGAAATGTAAGGTAAATTTAAAAAAAGACATACAGCATTTTACTATCCAGTTGGTAGTGATTTTTTATTTTAAGAGACATTTGCAATTTACATTCTAATATTAAGCGGGGATCGTAAATATCGTGATATTTATGGAAAATAATTAATATCTTTTTAACTAGTAACTTAGGAAAAAACGCTGAAATACATCAATTGATTTTAAATTGTGCGCATTTTTTGGCAATAAAATGAAATATATTTTTCTCAACCCCTTAGCTGCAACCCTCCCCAACTTTTTTTTTTCAAATGCTAACCATGTCGTATGAATTGAAAAGCCCGTAAAAAATGGAATCTGACCATACCCTTTCTTTTTTTTTTTTAACTAATGTGGTTACCAGGAAATGAGAAAAACTCTTTTTATAAACAAAAAGTTAGAAATACCCACTTAGTGCTATATGTGAATTAACATTGCAAATAAACAAATAAACTGGCATTTAGCATTGATGATGTACACTGCTTAACAATTGCTAAGGATTACCAGTACCTAGTTTTTGAAAGTTACAAATTTTAAGAACAGACCAACCTGGGCAGGCACCACAACTAATTTTATTGATTTATGTGTAAAACTGATAACGTTATCTAGCATCAACATTCTTTGGAAATTATTTATTTAGGAAAAAATTACACATAAAATTAACTATATCCCAAGCAATTGTTGAGCAGTGTACTCCAAAAGAGAAAGAGGTTGTTGCATTTTTTGTACCAAATTTAATGCCATGATAAGATTTTTTTTTACTTATTTTTAAAATTGTGGCATTTCTGGGTAAAATTGAAATCTGTCAAGCTGTATTAATTGTGTCCCTTCAAAGCGTCCTTTTAAAATTTGCTAAATAATACCGGAAAATCACATTTCCCCAGGCTTGACCAGAAGCTGGCCGGCCACACGTTTTAGATTCGAAGATCAAAAATTGGACATTGCCGTATCACTGCAGGAAGATCCACATTTGTCAACGGTTTCATTAGCCCAAACAATCCTGTGTCCATAGACGTAACGATTGGGAGGTTTTTGAAAACAGAAAAATACTCCTTCCATATAAGGTATATCTTGTCCAAGAGCTCTTCTGAAGATGACTATAACAGGCGTTTGCAATCTTGTGAGGAAATAATGAGGCTATGTGACGAGAATAATGGGTTTCCAAATGGAGTAGTTAACAGGCACAATTATCGATTCTGGAGTCAGGAAAACCCACACTGGATATGCGAAGCTCATACGCAGCGTCCTCAGAAAGTAAAATGTATGGGCAGGCATCATCAACAACAGAATATTTGGGCCATACTTTTTAAGGAAAACCTTACAGCTAGAACGCTACTTAGACATTTTACGCTTTGAATTAGTGCCTGCTTTAGCTGTTATGTTTTCCAATGAAGCAGATCCAGATATCCCCACTAAAACACTTTGGTTCCAACAGGACGGCGCTCCCGCACATTTTGGTATTAACTTTCATAAAATATTTGCAGGACGCTGAATTGGACGACGTGGTACAATGGAATGGCCTCCACGATCCCCAGACTTAACGCCATTAGATTATTTTGTTTGGGGATATCTGAAAAACAAGGTTTATCATACTCGTAAACTCCCAGAACAATGCTAAATTTTTGGTCATCAGGTTGGAGGCTGGCTTGGCTGAATTTATGAAGCGGCAAATTATACGTACTGTTTACGTGCTTACTCGATGGATACCCGCTTCATAAATTCCACGAAGCGAGCGTCCAAGCTGATAACCAAAAATTTAGCATTGTTCTGGATGTCTATAGTGAAACTACAATTGTCTTTGCTTCTACCTATGTTAGGGCCATGCACTAACAAGCTTTAAGCTTTTTACAATTCAATATATTTAGGGTTATTGTATAAATTTTAATGGCAAAAAAATCTTTTTCCTACGACCACTTGTAGAAAATAGCAAATAGCACACTGATTTCATGCATAGAAATGCGTTATATCACACTAGTGTTGCAAAGTACTTTACAGCACTAGTGTTGCAAAGTACTTTACAACACTGGTGTGATACATATTATGATGTCATTCTAAAAACTGCTATTGGTTTTGCAAGTGACATATTTATTGTAGTGACAGTAAAAAACTTTTATTTACCTTAAACGGTAGAACCCAAATTAGCGAAAATCATCTTATTTTATATTTATTAAAATTTACGAAAAAATAAAAACATAAACAAAAATAGACATAACCACAAAAACAACTTTCACTGACTGGCACAGTGTTGTCAGGTAAGTAGATCAAATTAAAAATCTCCCTTCTACCTTTGAGCACGTACTTTATAGAGGCAGCCTTGCCGCTTGACCGTTCGACCTAAAGCGCCAGAGAAAAAAAAGCCTATAGATCAAATTCCTTCCTCTCTTTCTTCGTGTACTCAAACAACTAGTTAAATCTTTTTTTTAATCCCTAATTAAACCTAAGGCTAATACACACTTTATGAATCCACTTTCTTTTATCCATTCATAAATAGAATCAGACCCTTCCGACGTTGCCAAATGCTTTCCATATTTTGCATGGTAACTGACGTTTGGTAGTCGTTTTTTTCCTTACTTTTAGGACTTTAGGTTATGCATTTACAATTTTCATATTTTTTATATTTTTTCTTAAAAATATGAGGAAAAACTGTTATTTTTACTTAATTTTATATGTGATGTTCAGTTTCATTAACTCGTTTTACCAATTTTACCCCACCCAGCACCCCTTTTCACTCCCCGGTCCCGTAAGTTTATTTACTGATATTTTTTAAAAAACGGAATATTTTGATATGCACCACTTACGTTTTATTTAGAAGAGTGTCTAAAATATGTAAGAATCGATAATTTTTAAAAACACCTTATAATAGCAGAAAACCGTATTAAACTATTAGCGTTATTACCTAACAAAACCATACAATTTTATTAAGTGAGGGCCTTTTAAATTCCAAAATGATAAAAGTTATATAATGCTTCTAGGTAGGTGATTTTCGATGTAAAAATATTGTCAAAACAGTATAATATAGCAGTGAGGAAAAGTATATATCACACTAGTGTTGCAAAGTAAATATCACCCTAGTGTTGCAAAGTTCTCAATTGTTTTTTATTTTTTCAGTAAATATGGTTTTTAATAGGTAACTTCGGTTTACTTTACCGTTATTAAATTGCTCATTTCTTTTAAATAAATACGTATCATATCCCTGTACTCCATAATATTCCCCAAAGAAAAACATTTTTTCAACCTTGTTTTCAGACACTTGTTTACGAAGTCGAGTAAATCAGCCTACATGCTGTTTCAGTATTTACAACAGTATTTCTATTTATTTTTCTAGTAAACAAATCTCTGGTAATTAAAAACCTATTTTATGTTTGTTATGAATTTGATTTTAACAGAAAATGTTGAACCTGCGTAGTTAATTATTTCCCAACACACCAATTAAGAGAGCGTGTCTTGTAGTTTAATAAACATTATAGTCCAAGAGCCCGTGAGTGACAGACCTCCGTTATTTTCTAAGAGCTGAAAGTTTGTCAGTGCATGCTCCCAACATAGGTATAAGCTATGTTTGACTCATAGTGGCTTTGGCAGGTTCCAGGTCCCAAAGGTTAATTGTTTGAAACATACATTTTTTCATTTTTAAAAGCTTAATTTTATGTATGTTACTGGGGTGCCATTTCTTGCTAAAAATAAATATTATAGTAGGGGTGCCCAAGATGCTAAATGGGGATTTACTTGAGCGTTATAGAGACCTATTGGGTTGCAAAGCTTAGATTATAAGACAAGAAAAAATTAGTCGCAGCGAATAAAGATCAGAGTCCAATTAGTATAATTTGTCAGTATTTACATTTGAATATTTAAAGTCGGATATTGTTACTGTATTGGATGGTCTTTTTGTTGGGTACACGCCTGGAAAGAATGGGACCGCTTCGGTCCTTTTGTTATAGGCCATGTTTTATTTTTTTACCACTTTTTAATGTGTCAATAATGGCAATCTGGTCCCGGGGAAACGAGCTGACCCTGTTCAGCCCTATTTGACCCCTATAAACTGGCCGGTCGCCTGAAACAAAATAAAAGAAAAAACCCCCAAAAACCCATAAAAATCTAATTAAAAACGACGTTTCGGTGGCAAGTCTGACACCGTTGGTCAAGTTAAAAATAACGTTAAAAAATAAAAATAAAAAATTAACTAATATTTAAATTAAAAATGATTAAAATTTTAGGCTTTTTAATATCGCATACTGAAAATAGTTTGACATATAATGTGTCATAAGTGACATAAGTAACTGGTGTATTTGTAAGACAAAAAAGGTGATGAGTTACTTGATTTTTAGTTTTTCTGAAGATACTTTAGTATCGAGCAAAGGCAACCAAGTGTTATTTAAATTAACTGAAATTGATGCTACACTATTATCTTTATTTAATAATATATACACACTTTCTTTGATTTTGCGTTTTTTGGAATAAGTTTCTTTTGCTAAAATACTCGAAGCATCCCAGTTTATTCTATGATTGTTATCAAATGGGTGTTGGCAGATTTTTGATTTATGAAATTATGTGTTTTTATTGTATGATTATGTTCTTTTATGCGTTTAGCTAATGGTCTACAAGTTTACCTATTAAGTAGCAATAAGTACAAATACTATAAAATATAAATTTTATTTATAAACCAAATCCCGAAGTATTTGTTGGGACACCGTTTATTTGCAGGAATCTTCTGTTTATACAGGGTCGGCCTTAACTGTATGAGCAGCTCCAATATCCAATAAAACAAACATTACAAAGCTTACACATATTTTCTTGATATTATTTTAAACTGAACATAATTTAAATTTTTAGGACCTAAAAATTATGTTGTCTAAGTGATGTCCCTCACGTCGCTGACATTTTTATTCCAGAATTGCATATTTTCAAAAACTTGGCGGCACGTTGCTCGCGAAATGGCGTTTATTTCCCGCACAATGTTTTTTAAAGCTCGTCTAATGTGGTTGGATTATCTTCATAGACCCTTGAATCTAGGTAACCCCACAAAAAATAATCATTTGGATTGAGATCCGGGCTCCGAGGGGGCCACTGAATATCACCCCTTGATGAAATGATTCTTTCAGGAAACATTTATTTTAACAAATTTATGAATACTGTGGCAGTGTGACAGTAAGCTCCATAGATGTTATTTATTTGGGTACACGCCAATTCAGAATTAAAAACCAAAAAGTCCAAAAAAGTAAAATAGGTAACTAAAACTATAAAGTCGATGTTTCGGTGACAAGTCTACCACCGTTGTCAAGATAAAATTAAATAAAATTAGAAATTTTAACAAATAACTATTATTTAGCTTTTAAAATTATAAAAATTGGCTTTATGTTTAGGAGATTCTGAAAGTCGTTTGACATTAAATGTCGACTTTCAGAATCTCCTAAACATAAAGCTAAAATTTTATAATTTTAAAAGCTAAATAATAGTTATGTGTTAAAATTTCTAATTTTAGTTAATTTTATCTTGACAACGGTGGCAGAGTCACCGAAACGTCGACCTTTAGTGTTTTAGTTACCTATTTTAATAATTTTTTGGACTTTTGGTTTTTAATTCTGAATTGACGTGTACCCAAATAAATAACATCTATTAAATGAATCCGCCAAACCAATACAGAACATATCTTCAAGTAGGCTCCATCTTGTTGAAACCAGGTCGTATCATTATGTCCTTTAAATTGTTAAAGAGCTGGTAGTAAGAATCCCTTAGCATTTTACAATAGTTATCAGCTCTCACCGTCATAGCAACTCCTCTTTCATTTTCGAAAAAATATGGACCAATAATTTTACTTGCTAATATTGCAGTCCACACAATAAACTTGGAGGATAAGAAGGATAAAAAAAAATATCTGTAAGGTTGGTAATGTTTGTTTTATTAAATAAAAAAACTGCTCATATAGTTAAGGCCGACCCTGTATTTAAAAAAGTGCCATCATTAAATTTTTTTCAACTTTTCTTCGTTAAATATTTTAGTGATTTACGGTGTTTTCGGGCACAAAACTGTTTCGAAATACATTTTTAATTTTAACGAATCTAATATTAGTGAATGTGACTATCGTCTCGTCGCAATGAGAGACTTTAAATTATTTTTCGTGATATTTAGAAATTAATGAAGTCCTCTGGCTCGAAGCCAGAGGATTAAAGACCATGTTTGTGAAAATTGCGGAATTCGAACTAATGGTCCAATTAATATTTTATAATATACTTTAATGGAGGCTTGACTTAATTTACCAATAAATTATATGGTGATTGATTTAAACTTAGCTTATTTATTGAAGTACAGTGCTTTTTGAATTGTGTATTGAAATAGTACAGGGTGATCAAACTTAAGTTGGCACTATTGCTTACTTTTTATTATTAGAGATACGAAGTAGCTTAAAATAATAAAGTTGTAGCAGCATTTTTGCCGCTAATTAACGTGCTGCTACCAGCTAATTACTTGAACATCGGGTTTTCGATTTATTGCAAGAAATGTACTTTTTTAAATGGAACACCCTGTATTACCATTTGAAGGATCTATCAAAGAACTTTAAAAAAGTGCACATCTAATATATCCAATATATATCAATAATATCCAAAATTTTCAATAGTTTCGGAAATATGGCTATCTTCAGGAATTTTATAGTAAACTGGGATTTTTTAAATAAAACACTCTGTATATTGCATCACCCCTAAATAGTTATTTTAATGATTTGATATGTCTATCTTTATAGTTTAAAAAATATGACCATCGAAATCTGAAAATTACGTTACATTTTCATAATATCTTCAGCTCTAAGCAATCAGCGCCAAAGTCGGTCTATATAAGGTCACGACATTCGGCCATATTGCTTTGACGTGTTATGACGTCACATCTCCCATTTTTCGGCCATGTTGTTCAGTGCCGGAGATATACAGTTTATTGTATTAGTAGAACAACCGTTTATACAACAGTTTTTAATTATTATTAAGTTCTAAATTCTTTTACTTTAGATAAAAAACATTTGGAATTACATCTTTCAACAAATATCACTACCAAAACAATGCACAATGCAAAAATGCATGTGCAAATTCTAAGACGCCACTGGATTGATCATCAGCTTTGATTTTACCCAGTCTTGCCAACTTTCCTCCGTGGAGTGCCCATCGCTCAGAACCGCCTAAAAGTTGAGGATATGTCGCAACCTTATATAAATATAAACTAACCTTAATCAGCACTAAGTTTTGTGTCGAAGATAAAATAGACACTACATCTACTATTTTTAGTCTTGACTGGCCATAACTCCAAAACTATAAGAGATAGACATATTAAATTTAGTATTTTCTTAAGCTTTTTAAAATATCTATTTAATAGTGATGCAATATACAGAGTGTTTTATTTAAAAAATGCCAGTTTACTCTAAAATTCCTGAGGATGGCTATATTTCCGAAACTATTAATAATTAGCTATATTACATGTACACTTTTTAAAGCTCTTTAATAGATCCTTTAAATGATGATATAATATACAGGGTGCTCCATTTGACAAAAGTATTTTTTGTAATAAATCGAAAACCCTATGTTTAATTGTTTTTCGGTTGGCAGCACGTTAAGCAGCGGAAAAGGTACTACGACTTTACTAATTTAACACACTTCGTATCTTCAATAAAAAGAAAATTGGCAATAGTGCCGACTTAAGAATGATCACCCCGTATACTATTTCTTCTTGAATTAAAATGATTTCATTGAAATTTTGTTAGTTGACTGAGCGACGTACAGGTGAGGCAGTCAGGCGCGAATAAGGTAATTTTAGCACTTGTTAGGAATGTTTTTTTGCGAGAAGCGTAAGGAAATAGTTATTAACATTACGAGGGAGGAAAGTGCCACTTTTTCTTTCGGGGATGGTTTGAGAGTAAGCTATCATCCAAGGGAGGAAAAGGCACATCACTCCAGGAAGAATGTATTCTATTTTTTCTACTAAATTTTGCGACATTTTCAAGAAATACATAATTGTTTGGGTGCAGTATCGAAAAAGAAGTATTCTAATTTAATTCGCGGGTCCCTGTATCTCGTAATAATTGAACATCAGTGAAAATACGACATTTGAAATCGTTAAACATCATAGGAGCTATCGTTGTCAAGGCGCTAAGCGTTGCTTTTATAATAAATGTTACATAAGTAAACAGTTTTAAGGTACGCGCACATACGGCGGCATCGGACGGACGGCACAGATCGGAAAAATGGTTTTAGTGAAATTAAATGGCACACACGCTCATGCAAGTCATGAGTAAGTCATGGGTGAATCTTAAAAGTCAGCGGTTTTTCACCAAGGCTGAACTCACCTCGTTTAATAAAAATTTTCAGATAGAAGTCAGCTTAAATACTTGTAAAATATACGTAATTTCTCATCTATATCACACATATGGAACAGTATCGGCCGGATTTTAATTCAAGTAGCTATCTTCTCATTAGATTTTTTAAATACGGTGCCTACCGTCCACAGATACGTGAGCTGCTTTATTTCTTTTCACTGGTACTATTTTTCTGATCCGAACCTTCCGTCCGATGCCGTTGTATGTGCACGTACCTTTATTCGGTCAAAGAAAAATTATTATTTGAAAGCAAATAGACTGAAAAAGACGACAGTATCCGTTAAAATATTTTTGAAACCGAAAGGCTAGTATTATTAAATCTTCTGCCAAATAAATCTCAGCGAACGATATAAAAGGGAATATAAAGTGTTTAAGCAGTAAATGGAAGAGAACCATGACAAAGAATTACCGAAGATGTCTGTGCTTGTATACTGTTTGAAGAGAGCAGAAACTCTTTAAGGCATCTACGCTCTGAAGCAATAGAGTATGTTTGGTTCATGTTTAAAATATTTAAAAAATGTAGACATTAAGTTTAGAGGAAGAAAAATTACACATTTTTCTTTCTCATGCGGAGGAAAGAAAAGCATACTGTTTAATGTAGAAAAATATATAAACCAATTTTTTATATTAACAGAACGCTGCCTGATATCCTTATAATTGTGCTTATTAATATTGATGGTTAATGTACAATTTGTGGTATTTTCCCATTGTTAATAGCGGAAATATTTTGAAAAATGAAACAGTTTTCAAAAATCTAAGAAATTGTTTTTTCTGAATAACATTATACCTATAATTTAAAAATAAACAAAATTTGTTTTTTGTACAGTGTCACTCTAGACAAAGTTTTTATAAAAAAAAGGTATTTTCTTTACACCCTGTAGAATAAAAATAGGAAAAACTGTTACACAAATTGGAATAGCCATTTTTTTCGACAAAACGGTAAAATTCGGAATTTTGTTACTACGTTTGGTATTGAATAAGTAATACCGATTTAAATTTTACCAATAAATGCCCAATTGCAGTTGGATTATCTCAGTAACCGTTAAATATATCTGAACCAAATTATGTGCGAATGGGTAACTGAACATAATGAATTTAAAAATTATATTTCCAAGGTTGCCAAGTTTATACCTTTCTCTCTAGTGGGAATTTTAACATTTTAAATTGAATACCCTATTTTTTATTATTCGTAATCAATTGCTTGTATCAACTTTATTTTGACTCTAATGCTATCGTTTTTTACTCCTTCCAATTTCAAAGATATGGTATTAAACTTGAATACAGAAACGACCAGGTATGGTCAATTATTTCAAAAACTATCCAACCAAAATTCGTCAAAATTAGTACAGGAGAGTCATTGGACATTTTAAATTCTGGAATTGCATTTGCGATGTTTCATAATTAAATTTCCTTATTCCCCTTTCCTGGCTTCTTTACTGAATCTTGAAAACGTCGCTAAAAATGCTATTTATGGATTTAGAAGGTCAAGTTTCACCCCTGTATTAATTTTAACGAATATCGGTTAGATCGTGTTTTAGATAGTTGACCAATACCTAGACGTTTTATATTAATTTTGAAAAATCATGATGCCATATCTCCAAAATTTAAAGAAGTAAAAAAACGATAATATCAGGTCGTAATAAAGTTAATACAAGCAATTGTTAACAATAATAAAAGATGAAGTACTCCATTTAAAATTTTAGAATTCCCTAACCTACAGAGAAAACTATAACCTTGGCAACCTTGCAAATACAATTTTTTAATTCTTTATGTACAGTTACCTCGTGGCACAAAATTTGGTTCATTTATATTTGACGGCTGCTGAGATAATTCACTGTTCCGTTTTTTTCTAGTAACCCTGTATATTACATATTATTGTACACATTATACAGGGTGATTAAAAAATCGATTACGAAACTTAGGGGTGATTCTACTTGACAAAATAAGGGTAAAGCTTCATATAATTTTTTCTAAATGTCATTCGTTTTTCGAGTTACAAGCCGTCATTTTGGTTTTTCGCAATTGCATTTATTTTTTAGCTCAGTTGATATTTGGCACACAAATGAGCTTTGCAAATTCTAAAATTTTAGACAAAGTACTTTTATATAATACCGCCAGAGGGCACTTTACCTAAAAATTATTTCTTTACATCATAACTTTTATTTGAGATATCGCAAAGCTGGTGCGCCATATTATAGACAATCAGAAACTTAAAAATAAGGTACTCTTTATTAAAGTCGATAAACCTCACCGTTTAGGCACCAATAAACATTAAAGTTTTCATCAATTTCAATCAAATTACCTACATACATACAGGGTGTCCAGTAACTCAACCGACAACCTTTGCGGGGCGATTCTACAACAGAAAATAAGAAAAAAACTTAATATAAATATATGTCCTAAACCTCTTAGTTTTTGAACTATCTTGTGTTAAATATTAAAAAAATTTTTTTTTAATTTTTAACAGCCCGTAGTTCAAAAACTAAAACCTTACTAGGACATAATATGTCTATATAAGGTTTTTTCTTATTTTTTGTTGTAAAATCGTTTGGTTAAGTTTTTCGGTTGAGTTACTGGACACCCTGTATGTATGTATAGTGTGATTGATTGTGATTGAAATTGATGCCTAAACGGTGAGGGTTTATCGGCTTCAATAAAGAGTACCCTATTTTTAAGTCTTTGATTGTCTATAAAATGGCGCCCCCAGCTTTGCGATATCTGTAAAAATAAAAAGTTATAATGTAAATAAATTTTAAGTTTTAGGAAAAGTGCCCTCTGGCGGTATTTAAAAAGTACTTTTATCTTAAAATTTTAGAATCTGCAAAGCTTGATATGTGTGCAAACATCAACTGGATGGGTTAAAAAATAAAAACAATATGGCAAAAAAACCAAAATAAGAAATTGAACTTTGACGGCTTTTAACTCGAAAACGAATAACATTTTGAAAAAAATTTATATAAGGCTCTACCCTTATTTTTCAAGTAGAATCACCCCTTAAGTTTCGTGATCGATTTTTGAATCACCCTGTATAATATACCTAAAACAAGAATAAGAAAGTTTTGTTTTTCAGTCTATTGTAATTAGAATGAATAATATTTATATAAATTCTATGTTTTCCAATTTCACCAGTAATGCAAGCGGTTTACAGACAACCCACCAAGTACTAAGGTTGTCCACCCACGCAAACGCATGTTCAGTTGTTTTCAAAACAAAACCATTTCAGTTTTATTACGTAAATTATGCAAATGTAAAAACACATATCATCGGGCCTATGACTAATTAATGGCGAAGAAACGACATAAATAACAGAACTATTTTTAAATTACCAAAGTTTTAAAAATATTTACTACTTTTTCTGATAAATTTAGTGCTATGTCGTGTGTTCAGAATTTAAGTTTCGAAAGATCGAAGAGATTTTGTGACAAGTTAATAAATTGCCGGACACTCGAATTGCATCAATAGACCAGGGTCTATAATTTTTGAAACACAAAAAAAATATACTAGGATAAAACCCATTGTAAAAGGTAGAAAATATGACAAAATTAAATGAAAAATAAATTACGAGCCGATTTGAGGTCGGGAAGGGGCAAGGGGTTTTAAAGGTTAAAAAATGATTGTTTTTCGATTTTTTGGCAAAACTACAAGTCCTATGGAAAAAAAAGTTAAATAGCATGGTTTTAGGTAATAAAAAAGATTTACAACTTTTGTATTTACATTTTCTTACATAACCTCAAAATTTATGTAAAAAAATAAGATAACCAAGTTTTTGATCTTTTACAAAAAAATCTCAATGATGTTTAGTGACAACTAACCTTTAAATGCCGAAATACACTGTAAATTTTTGGGTTTAAAATAGTACCCTTAATTTTATTCAAAAATTCACTTGTCAAAATATCGGCATTTTTAAAAAGTCTGTGGTGTTTTTTGTTTGTTGAAATCTTTACTTTAATTTTATAACAAGTTAAGAACAAAAACACGATACAAATATTGGCTATTTCAACGACGGATACAGCTTCAGAAGGGTATGTACAATGCTTTGAGCGATAGGGCTTTCAGAACAAAAATCAGCTTTATCTGTTTAGCGACCCAAAATGTAAAATTTGAGGTTAAAAAAACAGGTCCGAATTGGTCAGGAATTGGTCATCCATGGTCACTAGGTATGATAAATTGGTCATCCATATACCAACTTTTACAGCGTGTTTATAATATCAAGGTCATTCAAAAATTTTTGACGCCTCAAATTAATCATACATGGCTTAAACAAAAAGGTTGCAATTGGCCACAAAATGGTCATTATTGGTCAGTATGATTAATTATTTGGTCACTTAAGATTAAAGGAGTTCTGTATTAAATGAAGACATTTAAGGACAAAAAAATTTAAGAGCGACTTAAAATTAACACTTTAGATTTAAAAAGAAATTCTAAAAGCCCTTAAGAATAGGAAAAGTTGGTCATAGGTATTTAATATTTGGTCAAAGATAGTGGAATAAATATAAAGACTAAATGTTAATATTGAGGTGCTATCTTTTTTATGTAACAAGAAATAATTTTGAAACAGCTTTTTTGAGTCTATTTGACTGCTGACCAATTACTGCAACTCATTGACCAATCATGGCCAATTTGTGACCAATTGATATCGCGTCAGAAAAGCTTCCAACTTTAGTATTGGGTGCTAAATATTCTTTTGTAGCAATTAATAAATTTGAAATAATTTTTTTTTATTTTGTTTTACCGCTGACCAATTACTGTGAACTAATGACCAATCGTGACCAATTGGTATATATAAAAATAAATATATTTATGTACCAATTAGTGACCTTGAAATTTTAAACACTTTATTATTTATTCCAGAATCTTTGACCAAATGTTATTTTTATTCATGACATTTTATGGCTATCTTAAATAAATACTTATAATGCTAAATTTTAATTTTTAAGGAAACTTGCTTTTTATCTCCGGAACCATAGTAATTAGGTCTGGGAACATTAGATTTTATGGTAATATAAAGGGTGTTCCATTTAAAAATTGACTTTTTAACATTTTTATATCTAGAGGTAAAAATCACGAATTTTAAGCGACCCTGTATAATTCAAAAAACATTTCTTCATACAGAACCAATGTAGAGGACATTAAGATGCTACATCCTGAATTTCAAGTTACCACAAATCCAGATAGAGTAATAAAAGCCATTTATTTGGCGAGCAGTGGTGCAGAGGCTAGCGTGTCAGCCTCTCACCGCAGCGATCCGCGTTCGAATCTCGTAGTCGGATATCGGATTTTAAATAGCGCGTCACCTCACAGTTGGCAATGGCAAACCACTGTGTAGTATTCTGCCATTCCTAGGTAGTAGTTATTTAAAAATAACGACCGTGGTGGCACTACCGTGTTGTCTAAAAGGTGCTGTGAAATGCAACTGCATGTTTCAGTGCTTGGATAATGTTGACGGAACACGACAATATTGGGTTAAACATCCAGTAACCCGGCACTCACGGTACACTGGTATTTAGGCATAAGCCTTCGTGAGATGTCATAAAGATAAAAAAAATTAGAGACATGTTTTGAACAAATAATGTGAAAAATATTTATTTACTTGAAAACCATTAAAGATATGTAGGTATAGGATAATATTAGGCGAAAATATTTAAACGGTAGTGGCAGATCCAAAAATTCCAAAATATACGGGGTGTTCCATTTGAAATATCAAAGTTGATACTAGTTTTTGGTATAACCGCGCAACGCTGCATAGTTAAAAATGTTTTAGAACGTTAAGCTGCGTTCAGACTTGCAACAATTTGCCAAACATCCGTCCAAACAAACCAACCTATTTGCGCGCAAGCGGAATCATTCCCAAGCCGTTGGAACAACGTGAATTCCGTCCACGTCCGCGCTAAATAGCCCCATTTGGCGCGCTATTCGGCACGGCAAATTGTTGCAAGTCTGGACGCAGCATTAGATCACAAGCCATTATCGATGTTGCCAAACTTTCAAAAAAATCCAATGTGCCGTTTTCCGTAAACTTCTAACGTACCATCGACCGTGAGACACCCTGTATATCCTGCACCCAACAAGGTACATCCTTCGGTTTTAAAAATACATTTTTATTTTTTTTCCAGAGTCAAATCACCGCAGTGAGCCAGGCAGCGGCTACTGGCAGCTGCAACTTGACAGGGACTTGATCGACACCATCTCGGCTATCTATCCAGAGTGGTTTAAGAACAACATGGCGGAGGGCGGGGCGAGCGGCGGGGGCGCGGGACGTCCGCCCTCACCGTTTCGAGAATCGCCCCCAAGGCAGTCATCGATACCTCGCCGATTTTAATAGATCAGAACAAAGAGTGTAAGTGTCTTTTATTTATGTATTTTTCTTTAAAGCAATTTTTAACTAGTAAAGGTTGACCTTAAGAGAGATGCCGTAGCACGTTAAATGAGCTAAAACGCGATTCGCTGCCGTTCTTTAAATATTTGTTTGAGAAAAAAGTTGTATATTGAAAGTTTCTTAAAATGATCCAAAGATTATCGGAAAGTTGGTTATTTTTACAGTTTTGTAATTTTGGGAAATTGAATGTGTTAATTATTACCATTACCTAAAATTAATTAACTTTCCGAATAATGTATTGCGTGATTTTATAGATATGTGCCAAGGTTATCCATGCTTTTGGAAAGTTAAAAGTAATAAATACATTGACAAAAATAACAAAACCTTTTCGCTGTTTAAGTTGATCACGTCACCAGCTGCCAAAACTGACGCAGAACTGACAGGTACATCTGAATCGTATGTATCAAAAGCTTCATTTGACATTTGGTTTCATGCAAGTGCGTTTCAGGTTTGCATGACCGTGTATACCCCGGTATTCGACGCAATCAATTTAAAGTACGACATTCTATCGCATCGTAATTCGACGCAGCAGAATTCTACGCTGATAATGAGAAATATCCTTGTTATATTCAATATAGTTTTTAATATTTGAAATAAGGTTATATCCACGGTTTTACCTAGGATTAAAATTAAAGTCACGGAAATTTTAAAAATCCCAACCTCTATTTCCGTGTTTGTACTGTATCTAGACATAGGCACAAATTTAGGGGCTAGGGGCTTAGCCCCCAAAAAGGAAATCAGATAAAATTAGCCCCCAAAATTCCCAGTATCCATGCCGAAACTTATGTGACTAAAACCAAAAACGATAAGAGAAAGCAATTATTATGTCAATAGTGCCACTTTTACCTAACTGTAGGTCATTTTTGACAGTAATGACAAATAAATCCCTTTATCTTTCCCTAATTTTTTTGCAAAGTCTCGAAACTTGCCTCATACCTTTCGGGACTACCAAGACTCCAGCCCCCCTAATAACCGAAGCAAATTGCGCCTATGTATCTAGGGTTAGTTAGCCAACTCTCGAAAGGACTAACCCGGGAGAATTTGATGTCTTAAGAAATGTATCGAGGAGTGGGGAGAAGGGCTGAAAAAATTAATTAATTTTTAAATTTATACAGGGTGTTTCCAAACTACGGTACGAAACTTAAGGGGGTGGTTTCTTATGTACATTTATGAAAAAAGTTAATATGAACATATGTATGTCCGAACGTGCTTTATTTCTGAGATACAAGGCACTAAAGTTTTTAAAAAGTTGGTATTTTTTAAATATCTTAAAAACCTTTTACCGATTTGGATAAAATTCGGCACACCTATTTAACGTAATAAGGCACCTGTAAAGCTTTATCTAAATTTAAACAAATAGGGCCCAGTAGCGTATCAGTGGGCACTACAGCCAATATTATCGAGAAAAAAATGTACGCCACTGACTTTTTATGAAGTTTTTACACTTTTTTAAAATTAAGCAATAAAATGTGCAACTTTTTAGTCTCTTGTATTTTATTCATATCTCGCTTTGTTTTCAAGAAAAAAAAATGAATCCACTTTTAGTCATTCTAAAAATAGCCCTAAACAGCATAAAAGAAAATCCAAAATTAAAAAATTAACAACTTCGACCTTAGTAAATAGGTAAAATGACAATTTTCGATAAAAAAACACAAGTGCTTATTTATTTTAAGGCCAATAATTGTTTTATCTTTATTTTTGCCTTTTATATTATGTTGTCTATGGGTACTTTTTAAAAGAAATTAAAGTAGCTTTAATATTTTTTTTTTTGAAAACAAAGTAATTCGTGATCAGCGCCCCAAGAACCCCCGTATACCAAATTTGGTCAAAATCGGAGGTGCGGTCGGTTTCGTAGACAACCGGCTAAACTTCTTTATTTTATTTTGAATTCTGATAAGGAATCTTAAAAAATCAAAAATAAAGTTTGTTTGTGCTTAGAACGAGCTTATCAGAGTTAGGTAAATCCATCACTTTTTTGCCACAGCTGTAAAAATAGTTTATTTTGAGGACGGACTGGTTTCCGTGTAATTTTTGTTATGTATGTGAAGGTCATTCGAAAAGCTAAATAAAATATATTTTTGTTTTTTAAAAGTTGCTTCCCACACCATTGCACAAATCTAGGTTCGGAAACGGCACGAATATTTTAGCATACCTTAACTGACATAATTAGCCCAGGATAAAAATAGGTTAGAATCAGTGGCGGCTATAGTTATTGAAATTGAGGGCGAACTAGATAACTTCACGAAATCAAACCATAATTTTTTATTTATCGAAAGCTCTATTAGCCTCTATTAATTTTATCTCTAAGCTGCCTTGAGTGCCAACATTCAGCAGCCTGATCAAGACGTTATAAATTTTTATTTGAATAACCGCATTACAGAAAATAATTTTTCCTTTTCTCAAGTAACTGACAATGACCATTTTTGCACATTTTTCGAGGTATGAAATCAAATGCTGCCGGTCATGATAAACTAAATTTATCCTTAATTTTTATATTGTTGCCCCTTTATAATCCCTCATTTACGATACCTCGTGAACTCGTGCATTGAAAGTGGTACTTTTCCTATTATATGGAAGCAAGCTAACGTTGTCCCATTGCCCAAAGTTAAGCAGCCAAAGGAGTTTAGTGACCTTCGATCCATATCCATATTACCGACGTTTTCAAAATTTTTAGAAAAATGTATGGATATGCAGATTAATAATTTTTTAAAAGCGAACAATATTCTTCCTCCAAAACAATCTGGTTTTCGGGATTATCATAGTTGCGCGACTGCTAATGCTGAAGTAACTGATAATATCCTGCATTCCATTGATAGTAATAAACCATCGGTCCTTATTATGCTAGACTACACCAAGGCTTTTGATATGTTAAATCATAAGTTAATGTTGGCAATTCTAAAATACATAGGTTTTTCACAGACGTCATTGAAGTTAATCGAATCGTTTTTGACAAATAGGGTGCAGCGTGTATGTGTGGATGGTGATATCTCGGATGCTGCGTCTGTAGTTTTGGGTGTTCCTCAGGGGAGCATACTTGGTCCTCTGCTTTATACAATCTATACATCAAATTTGTACAAATGTTTGCAGCACTGTGATTATCATCTGTATGCTGATGACACCCAGTTGTTTTTTACTTTTGATGACTCTGATATTGAATATGCGAATAATTGCCTAAATTATGATCTTAATAATATTTTAACAGAGTCAACAAAGCATATGTTAAAGCTTAATCCGAAAAAGTCAGTTGCCATTTTGTTTGCCAGTGAAAATAATAGGGATTATTTGTCGCAAAATTTACAGTTGCGGCTTGGTAACGAAAATATTCAGCTTAAAGATTTCGCAAGAAATTTAGGATTGATTATAGACTATAAATTACGTTTTAAAGAGCACATAACTGCAAAACTTAAAATTGGTTATTCGGTCTTAAAAACACTTTACCCACATCGACACTATCTTAATCAAACTACCAAGAAAATATTATGTGAAGCATTAATACTTTCGCATCTTAATTTTTGTGATAATGTGTACGGCCCCTGTTTGGAGAGTACGGATATACAACGAGTACAAAAACTTCAAAATTCATGTCTTAGATTTATTTTTGGTATACGCAGAAGGCAGAGAATATCACATAAATTAAAAGATATTGGTTGGCTTAACATGTCACAACGTAGAGAGCTTCATTCTGCAACTTTTTATTATAAACTGTTAAAATATAAATCACCTTCTTACCTTTATAATAAAATCAGGAATCGAACTGATGCTCACAATATTAATATTCGTCATAGGTATCTTGTAACCATCCCCCTTCACAGAAAAGAAATTTTTAAACGTTCTTTCTCTTATAATTCTGCTATGATTATAAATAAACACAAAATTTTAGATCTGTCTCAGTCGTGTAATACTTTTAAGAAGTCAATATGGAGAAAACTTTTGTGGGTTAGCTGTTGATGAAAAGGGTTCGTGTAAATTTGTTTATGCGTGTTTTTTTTAATATTTATTTTTAAAATTTTAAATCTGTCTGCGTTCACTTTTAAATTTAACTTTTGCTATTTCTTTCTTTTTTCTTTCTTTATTACCTGTTTTCTTATCTATCGTTTACTTTCTTTGCTGTCTGTATTATAACTTTATTTTATTTATTCTTTTCTAAAAAGAAAAAATTTATAACAGTTACTACGAAGAATATTTTTAGGTCCAACAGCACCCAACTTCTGTTTGGGATGCTGAAATTCCACCCTTTAATTCACTTAAATATAAGAATATTATGTTTTTATATATGTTTATATTTGTAAAACTACAGAGTGAATTAATAAACTACAACATATTGCAGTTTTATCAAAGTCGGTGAAGGGATACCTAGAATGGTTTCCTTGTAGGTTTTAGGTGAGTACATATATCATCGCCATACTGAGTCCGCTCTCAACCGATCGAACAAAACTTGGGAAGGTAGTTCTGATTGGTCAATTTTTTAAAACACACCTTCGAAATCGACCAACCAAAACACGTTCCCTAACTCTATCGATGTACACGTACTCATAGAGTAAGAGCCCTAATGGTGGTGGTCTTTTTCTGACATTTATTGCATAATAATTTATGTCAGACAGAAATTCTGGCTAATGTAAACGGTCAAAATTTTCTTTTTTATTCTATTCTATTTTCGGTTTTTGGCTTTCACACGTAATGTATTTAGCCATTGTCAAGTGGTTGTGGTCAAAATGTACAGTAGTGGAAAAAAGTATGGAAACTTTTGAGATTACGATTATTTTTTGTTTCTGCAATATTATTTCCGCATACACATAATTAGAATATAAATTGACGTAGTATTATTTATTTTTTTAGAAAATTGTTTTTGTTAGGATTCTTGTTTTTAAATAATAAGAAATTTTAAAAACAGTTGGAAAAAAGTATGGAAACTTTTATTATTTCATAAAAAAAATGTACAGTTATGTTTTTCTCACCAAACCAATCTTTACTAACTTAGATGAATGTTTTGGGTCATTGTCCTGTTGAAAAATCCATCGCAATGGCATATCTTCTTCTGCAAATAGGTAACATTGTATTTTCCAATATCTCTTTGTATTGAAATCGGTCCACTTTACCCCGCACCTGAACGGATTGTATCCCGGTCCCAGATCGAGAAACAATCGCAGACCATTATGTGTCTCCTCCTCCATGCTTCACAGTAGGAACCTGCGTCCTGCTTCGCGCCAGTCGGCACGTCTCGCCACTGCGGATCCAAAATGGGTGAGATCTCATCTCTTCGTCGTACAACGTATTCCATTTTTCGGTGAGCTCTGCAGTTTCCATTCGAGTCTTTGGGACAAGTTATGACTCTTCCATAAAGCCCTTCATCAAGTAGACGGTTTCTTATTCTCATGTCTCGTTACCACCAAAACCGTCCCTGTATGACTCCTAGTAAGCGGTGACTTGACCAGCTTCTTCCGGGACCGCTCGAAGGATCCTTGTGTCAGTTTCATCATTTCGGGAAGTGGTCTCTCCCATTTGAGCGTCCTCGCTGACTTCTGGAAAGCAGTTCTTTATACCCAATCGACCAACTTCATATTTCTGCAGGCCATTTAGCCTCCGTTGTCACTTGTAGTAATATTTAGAGATTCTGCAATCTTTGATTTTTTTTTCCTCATTTTAAATAAAGTCAACAATTTTTTGTTTAAAGTCATTTGAAAAATAACGGTGCTCTCGGCAGATAAATTTAATAAATTAATACTGTCACGATATTTGCCTGTAGAACTAAGACTCAAATTCTTAGAACCTAAAATATGAATAGTTTCCATACTTATTTCCAACCACAATTCCCTATCACAAAAAAACATAAACAAAATTTCTTCTTGAATTCTAAACACGATAATATGTACTTCAGTCAGCCAGAATTTCTGTCTGACATAAGTATCATGCAATACGTATCGAATGTAAGCCACCATAAGATATGATGAAATACAGGTATTCTAATCCTGTGTTGCATCATGGGTATGGTGTCAAGCGGTCAGCCCACCATGAGTGCGTCAGATACACTACCGGCAAATAAATTATTTTTATGCAAACTCCTCAGTAATAACAATACTTATTTTTAACAATATATGAGGTTGTGGGTTTTCGGGACCTCTAGTAACTAAAGAATTAAATTTCATAAAAGTTGCAGATAGTTGCAGCTAATTAATAAAAAAATATTTGCTCACCCGGCCCCAAAAACAGAAATTTGGTATTCGATGTATTTTTAAAAATCCATATCAAATCTTAAACTGTTTTGCTTTTAAGCCTATTGCAAGGCATACTTTAAAAATATACACTCCTGGACAAAAAAACCGGACACACAAAATTGTCTCAAAAGTTTGATATCTCGTAACTTTTTTATTTTTAATTCGATTGTATGCATTTTTTACCAGTTTGTAGATCATATCATTAGAGCTTGCTGAATTTTGCAAAATTACTTGCTTACATTGTGATTTGATGGAATTATACCGGAGTAAATCAAAATGTTGTTTTTTGTTACGATTTAAGACACGCTGTGGTAAAAGGCTGATGGCCGTCTTTATTCAAATGTAGAGTAACATGAAGAGGAAATAATTCTCTACATTTTGTTTTTTTATTCATCTCGATATCTTTATTCTGAAAGAAAACACACATTTTAAAAGAAAATAATGCAATTTATGAGTAGAAAAATTAAAAACATTACATTTTAATCAAGCTAGCATTGGTGCTCTGTTGCGTAGTAACGGTGCATGCGATTGTTGTTTCTGTTAATTTGTATATCTTGTCAAAACTGACGGTGTAGTGTCATTAAGCATTTTCTTAATATGCGGTCAGAAGATGTTGCACGAGCTGTTGCACTAAATGACGATGGTCGTGATATACGCTATATTGCAAATTTCTTGGGCAGACCCAAGAGCACTATACAAGATGCGATCAGTCGCTTTCGTCAGACCGGTGAGTACACACGACGTTTAGGATCAGGAGACCACGAGTAACAAATCCACAGGATGATCATTTTGTTACTCTAACTGCTTTACGGGACCGCGGAGTAACATCCACTGTCATTCGTCGTCGACTTGAAAACGTACGTGGCACAAGAGTTTCTGAACGAACCGTCCGCCGTAGATTACATGAAGGGGGATTGATGTCAAGACGACCAGCTGCTTGCCCTGCTTTACTACAAGTGCATCGTGTTCAACGCTTAAATTTTGCACGTGAACATAGAGACTGGACTGCCGAAGAGTGGGGGCGTGTGCTATTCACCGATGAATCACGTTTTTGTTTGCGTTCACCGGATGGACGAGAGCGAGTCTGGAGAAGACCAGGAGAACGATTCTCTGAATGTTGTATATCTCCAAGAACACCTTTTGGAGGCGGCAGTATCATGGTGTGGGCTGGAATTTCATTACACGCCCATACAGACCTCGTTTTAATTGAAAACGGTGCTTTAAATGCTAACCGTTATATCGAGGAATGTTTAGCGGACCACGTCATTCCTTTTGCTCCATTTGTTGGTGAAAATTTTTCTTTAATGCACGATAACGCCAGGCCCCATATTGCAAGAATCGTCAATGAATATCTGGATGAAATGGACGTTCAGCGATTAGAGTGGCCTCCACGTAGTCCTGATCTAAACCCGATCGAGCATGTGTGGGACATGTTAGGAAGGCTTATTCGCAACCGACAACCAGAGACAATTCCAAATCTTCGGATGGCTCTTCTTGAAGAGTGGGAAAACATTCCGCAAAGGGCAATGGACGACTGTATTCTGAGCTTACCACGTCGCATGGCAGCAGTTATTAGAGCCCGAGGAGGCAATACACAATATTAGTGTTTGTTTGCTTGTTTAAGTTGATTAATCGGTACTTTGTAATTTTTTGCAGATAAATTGCATTATTTTCTTTTAAAATGTGTGTTTTCTTTCAGAATAAAGATATCGAGATGAATAAAAAAACAAAATGTAGAGAATTATTTCCTCTTCATGTTACTCTACATTTGAATAAAAGACGGCCATCAGTTTTTACCACAGCGTGTCTTAAACTTGCATCAAAAAAACAACATTTTGATTTACTCCGGTATAATTCCATCAAATCACAATGTAAGGCAATTTTGCAAAATTCAGCAAGCTCTTAATGATATGATCTACAAACTGGTAAAAAATGCATACAAATCGAACTAAAAATAAAAAGTTACGAGACATCAAACTTTGAGAAAATTTTGTGTGTCCGGTTTTTTTCAGGAGTGTATAATTTTATAAACAAAAATCGAATATATAAAAATATTTTTTTCTTCTATTAGTCCAAAAAACAATGTAATTTAGAAAAACAACCTCACAGCAATGACTTTTGTTCCATGAGCAATCTTTTATTATTTTCCTGTTTTGGTTAGTTCTGGTTAGTGGTCTCTGTAGACCTAATAAATATATTACAGTTTGTAGTGCCGCCACTGCTTTAGAGTCAGGTCTCTAACTAGGTTTAGACGTACATAGAAAGATAAATTTTAATATATTTATGTAAAAACAATTTATACAAATAAATTCAATGCTATTTTAAAATGAGCAAACTCACCAAAATAACTTATTTTCTTTATAAAATAAATGTAAAGAGTGAGAAATTACCATTTGTTATTTTAACAAAAATTCCCATAATGACAGAAGTATGCAGCTAGTAAGACGGTAATAATTCACCATTTTGTTTACTAAACTTAATGTACTGGGAGTTTATAAGAGTAATACATCTGTCATATTTACAATTAAGATCACAACAAGGTTGTATTGTACGGATATCTACTGTAATCGATATTTTTTGTAAAATTACAATACACACAAAATAATGATATATTACTTTCACACAGAAAGTTATGCCCTTATATTTCTTTTGTATAAGTGGTAAATTACTAAAACTAATAAACAAATCTAGAAGCGTTTCATACAAATGCGTTATCATACGTAATTACCGCAGTTTCAGTCAAATACCAACAGACAAATGGCATCCTCCCTTATGTTTCCAAAAATAACGTTGATCAAAAAATGTCCTAAACTACATCTGATCAAATTTAAATTTGCCACAAATATATTAAACGTCATAAAATTGCATTTGTTAAAAATTTCTTAAACGACATGTGTCAAAAATTAAATCTGTCAAAATGTCTTGCGACATCAGTTCACAGTTAAATTGTTTAAAAGGGTTTCCATAAACTAGAAATTTCATGTGTTTTTTCATTTTAATTTTTTATTAACTATACGGAAAACATAATTCGTACACTTTTATTCGACCGATCAAAACAAACTGTGGGTGGACTATACGGTTAAATTATTGCATTTTATGCGTGAGTGTAGAATTTAAATTTAACTTTCTCATCTTTAATAGCCTATTCTGCCAAAAACTTGTATTTAAAATAATTTTGAATTTTTGAAGAATACAAAATAACTATTTTTATTTGTTGTCGACTGATTTTATACCCATTAATACGTATTTTAAATTTAAAAGCTTAGTAGTTTAAATTGTATCTCCGAAACTTAGTTCTTATTACTTAAAGCTGTAGATATAATGAAAATTTAACATAATTTTCAGATTTGGATGGCCATATTTCCAAAACTATATGGGATAGACATATCAAATGTGGTATTCTCTTAAAGCCTTTTAAAATATCTACTTAATGGTGATGCAATATACAGGATCTTTTATTTTAAAAATGCCAGGTTACTGTCAAATTCCCAATATGACCATATTTCCGAAACTACTAAAAATTGGATATATTACATATATACTTTTTTAAAGCTCTTTGATTAATCTTCTTTTTATCTTTGGACAAACCACGAAGTCTAAAAGCCTAAATACTAACGTACCGTGAGTGTCTTAAGCGAGGTAAGAGGGAGTTTGTTGACACGGGACTTAAATACTTGAAGATTTGGGGGAAGGAAAGACCTTCGCAGGCAGCAGGTTCCACAATCTAGAAACTCTAGGGATAAAAGAACGAACAAAGTTAGAAGTTCGGGGCCTGTGCAGTAGGACCGTATAGGGATGCATACGCGTGGAACCACGAGTTTCTCTGTTGGGAACCGTGAGTGGAGGAACTATACTTGACAATGCTTCAGAGCAGAAGCCATGAAAGTACCTAAAAAGTAAGAAAGCGATGAATCCCCACAGCCCGACGATGGGCAAGAGAGGGAAGCCTTTCTGTAAGTAAAGGATCATTAATGAGACGAATAGCTCTTCTTTGAATAGAATCAAGAATGTTTAGGGTTGTGGGGGACGCCATGCCCCAGATATGGAAACAATATTCCAAGGGAGGTCGGATTTGGGACACATACAAAATGTATAAATTAGAAGCGGAAAAATACGTTTTGGCTCGAAAGAGAAATCCAAGCTTTTTGAAGCTGCCGTGGCTATAGATACAATGTGTTTATGCCAGTTAAAGTTACTTTTAACACGCCCACAAGATTGAAGCTGTCTTTGCTCTGTAAAACTTGGCCGCTCATAAGTAGAGGATGAGTATTTGATGACTCTTTTCCCGACAAGGAACATGATTGTGTTTTGGATGCATTAAAGTGGACGAGATTTTTGGCGCCCCACTCCAATATTAAATTAAGATTTTGCGAAAGAGATATCTGCATCGCTCTGCGTTTGTTTTCCAAGTCAGGTTTAGTGATGGGTTTAGGAACCTGAAAACTGGAGTGTAGGGTACTATCATCGGCGGATAATATTTCAAAAATTAATATAATATAAAGGGTTTTCCATTTAAATAAAGTACATTTAGTGCCATAAATTGAAAACCCGATGTTCAATTGTTTTTCTGTTGGCAGCACATTAATCAGGGAAAAATACTACAACTTCACTAATTTAACCGACAACGTATCGTTAATAATAAATGAGTTAGTAATAGTGATGGACCTAAGTTTAATCACCCTTTATATTTTCTGTTTTTTATCAGAGACAAATAAAAGTTGATTGACCCATATTATAAGTGTGGGTTCTCGATAAGGCAAGGCATGACACACCCCTCCCTCCCCCCTGCCTTAAAAAGTATATTAAAGATAAAAAAACACCGACGCATCCCTATATAAAAATAATCTAATTTGCATCTACGTAAACGCGTTTTGTTTTTTCTTTAATTGGCACTTTAAGTGTTTGCAAATCTTAAGACTGGATAAGGATGGGCATGACACACACACCTCCTTTAAAAAGGTTTATAAAAGATAAAGAAAAATTATACACTGACACATCTCTCTGTATAAAAATATTTTAATTTGCATATACGTAAGTTATTTTTTATCATTATCGGAACTGATTTTAACCAATCGTAATTAGTATCTAAGTAAATTGTGATTGATAAATTGGTTGCAACATATATGGAAGTTTATTTTTAGATAGTTTTATTCATTTAAACTTATAATACTGCTGATAATACAGTATACAAAAGATTACATGAATTGCCCCAAATTCCGATATCTCAAAAGGTAATAATAACGCAAATGTCAGTCTCCTAATAAAAAAATTTGTAAAAAGTAAAAGAAAAATAAATAAAAAAAGAGGTGGGGTAATAACATATGGTATTAAAGTATAAAAAGCTTTTATTTATTTAATTATCAACATTGAGTAGTTTACCATAGGTGGTGGTATTACCCGAGTCCTTTTTTTCGCTTTTTAGTTAATTATTATTTTAATTAAATCAGTAAACATACAATAAAAGAATTGAAGATATGCTCTATATTGGTTAAGGCGGATTCATTTATTGGATGGTCTTTTTGTTAGGTACACGCCTGGAAACAATGGGACCGCTTCGGTCCTGGTCCCGGGTATACGAGCTGACCCTGTTCAGCCCTATTGACCCCTATGAACTTGCCGGTCGCCTGAAACAAAATAAAGAAAACCCCCAAAAACCCAAAAAATTCGAATTAAAAACGACGTTTCGGTGGCAAGTCTGCCACCGTTGTCAAGTTAAAAATGAACTTAAAAAATAAAAATAAAAAACTAACTAATATTTAAATAAGAAATGATTAAATTTTGTGCTTTTAGAATCTCAAACTGAAAATAGTTTGACATATGTGTCATGAGTGACATAAGTAACTGGTGTATTTATTATTTGTAAGACAAAAAAGGTAATGAGTTAATTGATTTTTAGCTTTCCTGAAGATACTTCAGTATCGAGCAAAGGCAACCAAGTGTTATTTAAATTAACTGAAATTGATGCTACACAATTATCTTTATTTAATAATATATACGCACTTTCTTTGATTTTGCGTTTTTAGAACAAGTTTCCTTTGCTAAAATACTAGAAGCATCCCAGTTTATTCTGTGATTGTTATCAAATGCGTGTTGGCAGATTTTTGATTTATGAAATTCTGTGTTTTTAATGTATGATCTGTGTTCTTTTATGCGTTTAGCTAATGGTCTACAAGTTTCACCTATATAAAACTTATTGCATTCGCAAGGTATTTTATAAATAACATTTTTGTATTTTCATTTAAGTTGTATGGTTTTGTTTTGTTAATTGAGATCTAATAGTGTTTTGTGTTTTAAAAATTGTGCGAATATTAAATTTATTTCCTATTCGTTGAATTTTATTGGATGAGTCCGGGAATGTATGGTAAAAATAAATTTGTAACAGGTCTATTTTGATTTTGTCTAATATTTGGATTTTCAAATTCATTGCCACCAGAAACGTCGTTTTTGATTCGAATTTTTTGGGTTTTGGGGGGGTTTTCCTTTATTTTGTTTCAGGTGACCGGCAAGTTCATAGGGGTCAATAGGGCTGAACAGGGTCAGCTCGTATACCCCGGGACCAGGACCGAAGCGGTCCCATTCTTTCCAGGCGTGTACCTAACAAAAAAGACCATCCAATACAATAAAAAACGCTACTATTCTTTTTTTTTTAGTTTGGTGAAAAGGTAAATTTTACCCCAAGGTTGTCGATTCTGAATGCCCCCCTGATCTTTATTATCTGAGCATATACCACTCTATACTCTGTCCAAGTTACATATGCAAAATTTTAAACCGTGATAAACGCGTGACATTGCGTTTTCTATACAACTATTTGTTGAAAGCCAATAAAACATAATTATACACCTAAAGCATTGCTTGTCAACCAATAGCTGTGCAGAAAACACACATTACGCGATATCACGCGTTGATCATGGTTTAAAATTTTACATATGTAACTTGGACAGAGTTTAGAGTTAGCTTTGCAGGGCGAACAACGTACGAAAGATGAAAAATAAGTCTAGTATCTTTCTCCCTCGGGATCCTGATTCGGTTGTTTTATGGGACAACTGCGAAAGTGCACTTTTTTTGTCTTTGGACAAACCACGAAGCCTAAAAGCCTAAATACTAACGTACCGTGGATGTCTTAAGCGAGGTAAGAGGGAGTTTGTTGACACGGGATTTAAATACTTGAAGATTTTGGGGGAAGGAAAGACCTCCGCGGTCAGCAGGTTCCACAGTCTAGAAACTCTAGGGATAAAAGAACGAACAAAGTGGGAAGTTCGGGGCCTGTCCAGTTGGACCGTATTGGAATGCATACGCGCGGAACCACAAGTTTCTCTATTGGGAACCGTGAGTGGAGGAACTATACTGGACAATTCTTTGGAGCAGAAGCCATGGAAGTATCTATAAAAAAGCGATAAATCCCCTACAGCCCGACGATGGGCAAGAGAGGGAAGCCTTTCTGTAAGTAAAGGATCATTAATGAGACGAATAGCTCTTCTTTGAATAGAATCCAGAATGCTTAGGGTTGTGGCGGAAGCCATGCCTCAGATATGAGAACAATACTCCAAGGGAGGTCGAATTTGGGACACATACAAAGTGTACAAATTAGAAGGGGAAAAATCCTTTTTGGCTCGAAAGAGAAATCCAAGCTTTTTAAAGCTGCCGTGGCTACAGATACAATGTGTTTATGCCAGTTAAAGTTACTTTCAAATGTGACGCCCACAAGATTGAAAGTGTCTTTGCTCTGTAAAATTTGGCCGCTCATAAGTAGAGGATGAGTATTTGGTAACTCTTTTCGCGACAAGGAACATGATTGTGTTTTGGATACATTAAAGTGGACGAGATTTTTGGCGCCCCAATCCAATATTAAATTAAGATCCTGCGAAAGAGATATCTGCATCGCTCTGCGTTTGTTTTCCAAATCAGGTTTAGTAATGGAATTAGTTGTGGACGAGAGAAGGTCGTTGATGTAAAGTACAGAGTTTAGTTGAAAGACCATAGGTAGGAAGTTTATTAAGAAGTTCGGCATGCCACACCTAGTCAAAAGCTTTGGATATATCAAGAGCAACGATCTGGGACTCACCTAGAAACTCAAGAGACTTATTCCAGCAGTGTGATACGAAGGAAAGAAGATCTGCTGTAGATCTTTTGTGGCGAAATCCATACTGCCTGTCGCGCAAAATTTTGTGTTTTTCTAAATACTTAAGCATTTGTGAATTAATGAATTTTTCCATTACTTTACAAAGAACTGAGAGAATTGAAATTGGTCTATAGTTAGATGGAAGAGATTTAGATCCTTTCTTGGGAATAGGTTGAACACGTGCAGCTTTCCAGCTCTCCGGAAAGATCCCTGTGTCGTAAGAAATTCGAAAGAGCCTAGTTAGGATTGGTGCAAGTTCTGGTGCACATTTTTTTAAAACGACTGCTGGTATGACATCCAGCCCAGACGATTTCTTGGTATTAAGGGAAGAAAGGATACGCTTTATGTGTTTTACCTTAAAAATAATATCGGGCATTTTATGAGGAACCGGGGTAACCGCTGGAATTGGATGATTTACGGAAGGGACAAGGGTTGAATTGGCAGAAAATTGTTTAGTAGATTGTTCTGCCTTTCCTTTAGCGGTAGAAATAATTTCATCTTCCAGAGTTTGTGGTGGGAGAGAACTGGTACAAAAATTCCTACTTATGTTTTGCACAAAGGACCAAAAAGATTTGCTGCTTGAGCAAGAAAGAACTTTATTTTTAATACGATTGTCGAAGGAGTCTTTGCCTTTAGAAATTGTTTGATTGTAGTAGTTTCTTGCTTCAATGCTGGCCTTCGGTTTTCTGGACTAGGATCCTGTAGGAACTTCTTGTGAGCCTGAACTTTTAAAATTCTAGTTTTATCACAAGATTTTTCAAATAAAAAAATCATTTTTAAAATCGGTCCAAAAACTCCGGAGTAATTGCGTAACATCCACAAAAAAGCATACAGGCGAATTAAGAACCTTGTTTTTTGAAGTCGGTTAAAAAATTAATGAATTATATGGTTATTAAAATTAAAATTTTACGGTTACAGGTTTTGTCCTGTAATAATTTTTTTTCGGTAAACATACACTATCGGACATAGGTATTGCAACAAATATAGAGATTTTCGAAACTGCAAATTTTAGATATAAATTTTCATGTTGCTTTATAGTTTTTAGTATCGTTTCCTAGATAGATCATACTGTGAAAATTAGATAAAAACTTTTTAAAAGCATTATTGAAAGCAACATGCGCAGCGCAGTTAATAATGCTAAGGATATGAATAAAAATGACGACAAAAGTATTACTAAATTTACATTAAGGTTAACTAATTAAATAAACAAAGAAAGTACAATAATATAATAATAAAAATACTGTGTGTTTGATATTTGGTATTCGGCAGAAAAACAAAAAAAACTTACCAGGCGATGAAAATTGGGTTTTTAAGACACTCTGTACATTTACCAATACTGTTAATAAAATAGGTGTTTTTAACGAGTATTTTTAATCTCAAGATTCTTTTTGTATCTTGTACAGTGCGTCTAATCTAACTTTTCCACATTTTAAATGTCTATACCTTTTTTATTTCTTAACTTAAATAGATGATCCAAAAATCAACTTGTACAGTGAATTATCAAGATTTTTTCTGATATGAAGATAGCACAAATTAATTTTATTATTACAATATATTGACATAACTTACTTTTTTGTTTAAATGTGGCACCCTGTATATTATACCACCATCAAAAAGGTATTTCAAAGAGCTTTTACAAAAATACCACATTTGATATATCTATCTTTAATAGTTTCGGGAATATGACCATTTAAATCTGAAAAAAATTATATGTAATTTTCACTATATAGATGAGTCCACATTTAATTAATTCTAAAAGTAATACCGCAAAGTACACAAAAAATAATAAAGTAAATAAACCCTTTTGTAAATACTGGAACATATACAGGTCGGATAAGACCACAGTATAAAATTATTTTAGTCTATACAGGGTGTCTCAAAAAGTGTGACGTATCAAAGTTATATTTTTTTAAATAGAACACCCTATATTTTATGACGGTTTTAGATTCTACTTTAAAAAATAACTCAAGTTTGTTTATAGTACTAAGTGTCTAATTTTATTCGTTTTTGTGATATTTGATTTTTTTGAAAATGCAGAGGTAAAATTAAATTGATTTTACTTTAACACTTTTAACACTTTAAACTTTAAAATGTGTAACAAGATTAGAAAAAGTCTGCCATATCATACGTAGGTCAAATCAAGATCAAATATTGTACAGGGTGATCAAAAAATAATTTCAATTTTTCAGAAAATCAAATAGCCATATCTCTCTTATTTTAAATGGAACACCCTGTATTATTTTACGTTACATGATGACAAATAAAATACTCTTTCAAATGGTGTATAGGTTGCCTATACCTATCTTTTGTGCTTTTTTAGTAAAATCTGTTTTTACAAATTTTTAGTCCAAATGTTTATTTAAATTAAAGTTGGCTGTGACATAGCAGCCATTAATATTTTTCTTAAGAAAATAACAACGACCATTTATTGATTACTAGTGTTTTAGTCAGTTTAAAAGAAATTTCAATGATTTTAAATAAAAACCCTTCTTCTACAACAACAAGATGATATAATACTGGTAGGATGTGAAAAAAATGGTTTACTTTAGTCTAGAGTTAATCCTGAAAAATATTCCAGGAGAAACCATCTGATAACCTTAATAGTTGCTTTAAAAAATTTGACACAGTGATTATGGATAATGGAAGAAATGAGTTATAGGTCACAGAATGTCGTCATAACTGAACAGAGGCGTTATTAGGATTGTTTAGAAACACAAGTTTTATCATTACCACATTCAGCTGAAATAAGTGATTGATGATTGAATGGAAGTAGCATTAAAAGCAACTAATGATTTTTTTTCTGTGAATTTTAAAAATAGTGGCAGGTAATACAAAATCTTTTAATTTTGTGCTTTTTTTCAACAAATTTACATTTGGCAATAACGGCTTAGTAAATAGGCATAGCTATATCCCAGCCTACTTACTTTTAAATAGACATTTGGAATAAAAATATGTTAAAACGGAATTTACTTAAAAGTATAAAAGATAGGTATAGGCAACCTATACACCATTTGAAAGAACATTTGGTTTGTCATCATGTGGTGTAAAAAATACAGGGTGTTTCATTAAAAATAAGAGAGATATGGCTATTTGATTTTCTAAAAAATTGAATTTAGTTTTTGATCACCCTGTACAATATTTGATCTTAATTTGACCTACGTATGATATGGCAGACTTTTTCTAATCTTGTTACACATTTTAAAGTTTAAAGTGTTAAAAGTGTTAAAGTAAAATCAATTTAATTTTACCTCTGCATTTTTCTAAAAAATCAAATATCATAAAAACGAATAAAATTAGACACTTAGTACTATAAACAAACTTGAGTTATTTTTTTATGTAGAATCTAAAACCGTCATAAAATATAGGGTGTTCCATTTAAAAAAATATAACTTTGATACGTCACACTTTTTGAGACATCCTGTATAGAGTAAAATAATTTTATACTGTGGCCTTATTCGACCTGTATATGTTTCAGTATTTACTGTTTTTAAAAACCCCATGGTTATCCAGCTACAGACCGTGTCGAATATGGTGGGCCACCCTGTATATAAATATCTGTTTTATTTATTTAAATGGTCATATTCTCGAAACTATTAAGGATATATATATCATAGGTAGTATTTTTGTAAAGCTCTTTACAAGTATTTTTTAATGGTGGTATAATATACAGGATGTCGCATTTCAAAAAAAGTAAGTTATGTCAATATATTCTATTTTTTGTGTAATCTTCATAGCAGAAAAAAAAAACTTGTTAATTCACTGTACAAGTTGGTTTTTGAATCATTTTTTAAGTTAAGAAATAAAAAGTAAAGCTAACATTTAAAATGTGGACAAGTTAGATTGGACGTACGGTACAAAGGCGAAGTTATTTCGTGTTTAAGCACAGCTAAAATACTCTGTATAATGGATTCGTTATACGAATGCTATAAAAAATTTATTGTTTTTGTTTATTATAAAGAAATTATTATCTAATTCCTAGAACACGTTTTTATTGTTAGGCGTGCTCCATGTCTAAATTTTTATTGGTTTAATTAAAGTACCTCAATTTTAAGGAATGTCGAAAGAGATTCATAAAATGGTTTAGTTCTGAGAAAAATATTATGTATCGTCAAATCTTTTTTTTACATTTGTTTGTTTAGTATAAGTTTTTTGTAAATCCAGTGCTGTAAAATTTATGCATTTATGGCCAGAAAAATTTTCTATTGTAAAATTAGATTCATCAGGAGACATTCAACACCCAATAGGATTGTTGTTTACAAAGATAAAGGGTTAAAATAACGGCGAAGTTTAAAATGCACTTTGTACTCACTTTAAATTTTACGTTGTTAATTAAGGCTAATAATAGACAAACAGTGACTTAACAAAAATGGAATTGAGGATATCTCAACACACACAATCTTGCATTTTGACAGGAGTATATAGGGCTAAACAGAGTCAACTTCGGGACCAGGACCAAAGAGGTCCCATTTTTTGTAGAATGTGGCGTGTATAGATGGGTCCACATTTAATTCATTTTAAAAAGTAATACCACAAAAAATAATAAAGTAAATAAACCCTTTTGTTAACAATTATTGCAGCGAAAAATATTCAACCCGACTAGTTCAACGCCACGTGCCACCGGTTTTATGGCAAGACAGAGGCAAAATAAGAGGATGTTTTTTAAGTACGTGACACGTGTTTTAGCAGTGTTTTTTTCTATTTATTAAAAAAATATGAAATCAGGCTCTGTCAGCGCTATGTGCCTTCGAAAGGTTTTGTTTACTTTATCATTTTTTTGTACTTGGCGATATTGCTTTCCAGAATAAAATAATTGTGGACCCATCTATACCTCATTGAATTAAATAACATATTATGAGCAGCAATACCACCTTGTCATCAATTTTTATATTAAAAAATATGTCCCTAAAGCCGGGCACACACACTCCGGTGGACCAGCGGAGTTTACCTGTGCAGATACTTCTGCGCATTTCTTTTAGTTTTTGCAATACGAGGCATCGAGATTGCCAAAAAAATATGTATGAAAAAGAATTTCTTGTAAATAAACAAGTTTGCATATTTAAAAGTTAGTTTTAATCGTAAACATTTTTTTATAATAATGTTTAATATAATCAAAAAAATAGGAACTTACTTTTGAGCATAAATTAAATTTTTATGTAAAAAAAAATACTTTTCAAAAAAATAATACTTTTTCCGTAAAGTTTTGCTTTTATTCTTCATGACTATTTATTTAAAGAGATTTTTTAATTCTATAAAATTTTAAGATGACAGATTTGAAAGGTAAATTTAAGTACTCCAAAAATGGGGTTTTTCGTTTCCTCTATTTGTCCAATGTCCATCAATCCATAAAATACAAAATTAAATTAGGCGTGTTTAGAGTAAAACATGATGACTTTGTGACGTACTTTTTACCCAATAACAATAATAAATTACATTCTATGCAAGATCTTATAAACATCTTAAAAGAAAGACAAATTGTTGTACATTTATTAAATGTAATTTTTTCAGCGTTTTGAAACTAAGAATATGTGTTTCCATCCAAGACAAAAAAATAATTAAACAATTTGCATAAAAAATTGCTGTAAAAATATATTTACAGAATTAAAAACAAGAATAAACGACGCAAAATAGCGGATTGCGGTTTTCATCAATTTGGCTTAAAATTTTAGCCTAGCAAATGGAAGTTAGTTTTTGTACAAAATCATACAGAATAATATGAGCTTTATATTAAAAGCATTTAATTTTTAAAAAATCTGTCATGTCTGTGAATCTGTAAAAAATTAGTCAAGAAAGTTTTGCAAAATTTTAAGGTACCCCGTCTAATTCGGCGTCCCCTGCAATCCGACTAGTGCTGTTGAATATACCTAAAAATCTCGGCAAATCTTTACTATTCATGTATAGATGGGTCCACATTTATTTTATTCTGAAAGCAATACCGCTAAGTACACAAAAATGATAAAGTAAACAAACCTTTTCGAAGGCACATAGCGCTGACAGAGCCTGATTGCATATTTTTTAGATAAATAGAAAAAACACTGCTAAAACACGTGTCACGTACTTAAAAACATCCTCTTATTTCGCCTCTGTGCTGCCATAAAATCGGTGGCACGTGGCGTGGAACTAGAAACTCGTCGGGTTGAATATTTTTGCTGCAATAAATCATTGTTCACAAAAGGGTTTATTTACTTTATCATTTTTTGTGTACTTTGCGGTATTACTTTTCAGATTGAATTAAATGTGGACCCATCTATAACTTACATGCGGCCAGCACTATAATGTCAATGCGTATCGTTTCAGTTTAAATTTGTCGGATTACAAGGTATTCTTATACAAAAAAGTCCGGAGTATAGAGGGTCTTAGACAGCGGCGGATCTCCCATTAGGCTGAGTAGGCTGAGGCCTAGGGGCCCCCAAAAGAAGGGGGCCCCACAAGGGCCCCAATGTGAAATAGACCCCGCACGGTACTAATGCACTCTTGTGCTAAGAAAGAAGAGAATAAAAATAATTGCAGTATTTTAAAATATAAACCAGGTATAAAATATCTGTAAACTGTAATTTAGTACTATACCACTTGGTTCCCTGTAAAATATTTCCCGATTAATTCCGCTCCTCACACCGCGTCGCCGGTATTCTTCTTTGGCGTATGTCGCATCATATCATAGTAGAGATTGAGCTTAAGCGTAAGGCATGCGAATATGTAGGTTGGCAGCAATGGCAGATGCGCAGAAATAAGTACACAAGTTAAAGAAAATTTTAGTGATGCGCATTAAAGAGTAAGAACAAAAATATATTCGGATGGAGAAAAAGGAAGATATATTCTTACTGGTAGGTATAACTTTCGAATAGAGGTATTTAATGTTTTATTGGATAAATTGGTGATCAAACTAGAAAAAGAAATATTATATATAAGGATCTTGAAGATAAATTCAAATTTTTGATAAAATTGGGCAAAAAGACTCAATTATTAAACCTGAATCAATGGAGTTCGTTATGTCATTATATAAAAATGATATTGGGGAAGAACTTTCTAGTGAATGCTGTCAGTTTCAACATTATTTAAATATGTTACATTTTACGCAGAAAGATTGTATTACCGCTTCCGAAATGTTGACGCTAATTTTTGAGAAAAACCTTATTGATATATTTCCAAATCTGTATACGATTCTAAAAATTTACTTAAAAATACCAATAACAAACTGCGAAGCAGAACGGTCGTTCTCAAAAATGGCCCTATATAAAAAATAAATATAGAGTCAACAATGACGGATGAAAGATTAAATAACCTTTCAATCCTACCAATTGAATTTGATATCACTAGGTCCATTTCTTATGAGGATACAATTCGCGAATACGTAGCAGTTAAGAGCAGAAGAGAAAAGATGTTTTGAATTTGTCATTTGCATATAATTACCTATAATTATAATAAGCTTTTGTAGCGGGGCGCGAGATTTACTTGATGTGAAAATAATTTTAATCTTTTTAACCAAAATGTATCCAAATTGGCAAGCTTAAATTCCGAGCGTAACATCTTATTGGCGAATAATTCCAGCAGACTTTCTTTAAGGTTACTTGCAAAATTTGTCATGATCAACTTGGTGTTTTGCAATATCTCTGGCACAAAGACGTTTTAACACAGTTCTTCTTTCAGATAAGTTACATCATTTTCATATTAGGTATATACATATATCTTGATGTTTATCTTATATCTGATTTCTTCAATTACAGACAGTGTCGACAAAAATAAATCGATTTTTTGTTTTATTTATACAGGATAACCATAAGTTAATTTTGTCTGTAAAGCTATAGATTTTATCTTTTGCAGTAATAAAATAAAATTTTTATTCTTCTCTGGAAGACTTTTATTCCAAATTTTTAAATGCTCAAATAGGTCAGAAAAAAAGCTAATTTCAAAATGAACTTTGAGTCAAAAATTAATATTCTGAGTTAAAAGAATCAGCTTGGAGTTACATGACTTTGGTCAGTACTTTGCACAAACACTCACCTGTAGTATTTGAGGCAAGTGCTCTGCAAATATCTTGCATTGGTTTTATATACAGGGTGTTCATTTAAAAACTTTCCACTCAAGTTATCTTCGAAACGAGACAGATTTGAGAAAATCGCCGAAACACGTCAAGATATTTATTAAGGGGGATCGTTTTTACAAAAAATTGGACGGCGCCCCTTTAACCCCTTGACCGCCAGGGCCACCACCCCAAAATTCTTAAATGAGAAGACGGATCGAGTGATACATCATTTTAAAGCTCCTGACGAATACTTTATAACCCTAGAATATGAAGTCAATATCTTCACCTATTACAAAATGGCGGTACTTTAAATATTACCTAAATACCTGATTTGGATGGTCATATTTCCGAAACTAATAAAGTTAGATGTACTTAATGTATGTATTTTCTTAAAGCTCATTAAAAGATCTTTTAATGGTAAAATAATATACAGGGTTATTAAATAAAAAAATATGTACTTTTCTTCTACCCTGTATATTACTACCAGTATCACCATTAAAAGACCTTTAAAAAGCTTTAAGAAAACAACACATTAGGTACATCTAACTTTATTAGTTTCGAAATATGGCCATCCAAATCAGGTATTTAGGTAATTTTAAATACCGCCATTTAGTAATAGGTGAAAATATTGACTTCATATTCTGGGGTTACTAAAGTACTCGTCAGCAGCTTTAAAATGATGTATCACTCGACCCGCCTTCTCATTTAAGAATTTTGGGGTGGTGGCGCTGGTGGTTAGGGAGCTAAAGGAGCGCCGGCCAATTTTTGTAAAAACGTTTCTCCTCAATAAATATCTTGACGTGTTTCGGCGATTTTCTCAAATCTGTCTCGTTTCGAAGATAACTTGAGTAGAAAGTTTTAAATGAACTACCCGATATATTTATATTAATTTCATTAGGTATTATTAAATTAATTATGGTATGCATTAAAATGTTATATGGTTTGCATATTTGTAATACAATAACATGAAGAAAAGCAGAGGGTTAGGGGGTCCCGGAAATTTTTTTTTCCTACTAAGGGGGTCGCGTCATAAAAAAGATTGAAAAACACTGCTCTAAACTACTAAAAACCTATTAGCCTACATTTAAAGCAAAACTCCAAGTTTGGCAATAAATAATTTAGTATTTAGATATATCACTATATCAAAAATTTATCAACCACTTTTTAAAGTCATTGATATTTAGATTATTATAGTAAATACTTAAATAGTTTAAAGTTTTTTTACTATATGCCACTTTTAAGGAAGCAGATTTAAGGATAGTTAAAATAGGAAATAAAATATTGATAAAAATATTGCGATTGATTTACAAAATACGATATGTGTGTAAACCCCGCCTGCGCATAGGTATTGATAAGATTTTTTTTTACTTTGCTAGACATCCCCGTCTCCATGCTAAATACAAAAAATCAATAAATTTTCGATCATTAAGCATCAATTTCCCGTTAAGTCAAGTTCATTGTCAAGTGTTTGTCAGGTTTCATTGAGTTTTTTGGTCGGTGAAATACAGGACGGTTGAAAATCGGTGAAGTTTATTATCTCAATTTATTATTTAGAACCGACACTAGACAGGTATGTGTTTGAAGATTTAGGATTTCGTAGAATTTTTTTTTATTCCTAAAATATTACATTATTTAAAAGCTTAAAAACAATATAACAATACCGTAATTTAAAAATACACTAGTGGAAAAAAATAAAGGATGCCAAAAAAAAAATTACGTTATTTAAGTGGCTGTATTTCGCTTAGGTATTGAACTGTCAAAAATAAAGAACCTTTTTTTCTTTAACCATCAATAACTTAGCAACCGCTAAATTCACAAGAAATTAAGGAGGGTTTAAAAATCTTGAATAAATACTCTATAAAAATCGCCTACGATTTAAAAAAATGTTATTTATTTTTACGTTAATTTTAAAAATCAAGAAAAAAGGCTTTTGTGGCATCTGGGCTAATTTGGCGCTAAATTAAAAATATCAAGAAAACTTGTAACGTTAATTGTGCCTTTTACAGTTTAATATGCCTTAAAAACTCCCACAAAGTTTTAATTTAATCCAATAAACCATGTTTTTTTATGCATTTTTATTGATAAAAGTCTTTAAATTTATGGAAATACAGGTTTAAAAAAAATCACAAATTAAAAAAAAACAATTGAAAATAACACAAAATCCGAAATGTTTCATTGTTTTTTTATATTTCTGTTTTTCAATTTTTTACCCGAAATTTAAAACTTTTATTATTAAAAATGCCCAAAAACTTTAGAACTTTTTGTTGCAATAGGTCACAAATTATGATAATTTAAAATCAAAATCGAGATCTTTTAATTCTTTTTCAAAAATTCGATCGAATAAAACAAAAAAACGGCTCGATGATGGAATCGAAATTTTTAGGGTTTTTCTAGGCAGAATAAACTGTAAAAGTTGATTGTTATAATTTGGCGCCTGATTATATCAAAAGCCACAAAAGCCCTTTTTTCTTGAGTTTTCAAATTAATGTAAAAGAAAAAAATTAAACGATTGTCGATTTTAGTGGAGTATTTATTAAAGATTTTACAACTCTCCTTGATTTTCTTGTGCAATCAGCGGTTTCTGAGATATTCATGGTTAAAAACAAATAGTTTTTCGTTCAGAGTTCAATATCTTAGCGAAAAGTGGTTGTAATAAACAAAAAAAAAATTAAATCTGAATAAACAAGTTATTCCATCCATATAGTAGTTTAGTTGAATTTTTTTAGGTTTGTAAACCATGAAAAAGAACCAAAAAAAAAACAATAATTTTTTTCGGTATTCATTGGGATTCAGCTGTATAGGTTGTTTAAATTTTTTTCACCGTAGGATCTTAAAACTAGAAACCTCAACCTTTTATATGCCTAAAATTTCAGTACGATCATTTTTAAGCGAAATACAGCCACTTGAAAAACGTCAAAAGACTTGGGAGTTTTTTTCGTAACCTTCAATTTTTCCACTAGAGTAGAACCTCTATAACTCGAACCTCCACAAGTCTAAATTTTCCCTAAGTCAGAAGTTTATTGCTGTCCTTTGCTTATTTCCTACAATTACACCATTTTTTCTTAACTCGAAATCTCTTTAACTCGAAGTATATTGGCGGTTCCTTAAGTTTCGAGATATAGAGGTTCCACTGTCGTTTGAGTAACTACCTTTATTTTGAAAAAAATAGAGTTAGCCGATTTGCGAATTACGGTCTTATTAAATCAAAAATGTACAATTTTGACTGCAAAAAAGTTTTGTTTAATAAATAGGCATAAATAAATAAAAATCAAATTTTAAAAAGTAAGAAAATATTTACAATTTGTAAATAGAAAATGCAAATTCTAATTTAGATGCATATTAAGAACAAAAAATGGAATTGCAAAAATTTTCGCTTTATTTTTCCCAAAGAATTTGTGCATTTTGTGCAAATCTTTTAGGGACACCATGTTTGTTTGCATTATTCTTATGCTGTGTCCAGACTTGCAACAATTCGCCGCGCCGAATAGCGAGCCACATAGCGCGTGACGTGGATGTGGACGGGATTCATCGCGTCGTTCCAGGGGCTTGGGGAATGATTCCGCGCGGTGATTCAGAGCTTGTCGGCTTTTGCATCAAGGGAGCGCGCAAATAGGTTGGTTTGTTTGGACGGATGTTTGGCGAATTGTTACAAGTCTGGACGCAGCTTTACATGTATACAATACGGGATGACTCCAAAGAGTTGTACTGAAATTTATTGAATGTATCAAACACAAATTAATGTTGCATTACCAAAAATTTTACCATTAGTTTCTCTCTAGAATTTCTTTATGTGTAAAATGGTGCTACTTTTTTAACCGTAACACAGAAACAAAAAATTAATAGGGTATATAAGATGTATTACACATAGACATAGGTTACGCTGGCAGATTTCGCTTTCAATGGCACAAATTTGGCCTATTGATTGCCAGCCGGCTCGCGTACTGAGTTCATATACATACAAAATACGATTTGCAAATTGCAGAACTCGTTCTCATTGGTCAATTTCTAACCACACGATTCGAAGTTAGCCAATGAGAACAAATTTTACAATTTGCAAATCGCATTTCGTAAGTATGACGAAATGAACGGTGTCAGCTCAAACAGCGACCGGATTATCTGCGACCGATAATAAAATGGGCGCATTAGCCACCAAACTTTTAAACACCCATTTTTCTACCTGGTGGGTCTAGAATATATTAAATTTAAGACGCACTGTTACCAATTGACAAACAAATTTGCTTGTACTTAAAACATCCCAGGTTACAACATGCGTAGCAATTATAGGGCTGATTTCTGCGTTCTACTTTATGAATTCCTAAGCGATATTTGTGCTGGCGCGTAGTAGTATTTTTACAGTGTTCTAAAATAAAAACTCCCATTAAATCCTCCTGCATTTCCGCACGGTAGGGTGTTGTAGCGTAGTAGGAATTCATAAAACTCCTCCTGTTGCCATGCAGTATGAATTCCAAATATAAAAACAAATTTGCTTGTACTTAAAACATCCCAGGTTACAACATGCGTAGCAATTATAGGGCTGATTTCTGCGTTCTACTTTATGAATTCCTAAGCGATATTTGTGCTGGCGCGTAGTAGTATTTTTACAGTGTTCTAAAATAAAAACTACCATTAAATCCTCCTGCATTTCAGCACGGTAGGGTGTTGTAGCGTAGTAGGAATTCATAAAACGCCTCCTGTTGCCATGCAGTATGAATTCCAAATATAAAAACAAATTTGCTTGTACTTAAAACATCCCAGGTTACAACATGCGTAGCAATTATAGGGCTGATTTCTGCGTTCTACTTTATGAATCCTACGCGATATTTGTGCTGGCGCGTAGTAGTATTTTTACAGTGCTCTAAAATAAAAACTCCCATTAAATCCTCCTGCATTTCCGCACGGTAGGGTGTTGTAGCGTAGTAGGAATTCATAAAACGCTATCGGTATACCCTAATCAAGAACTTTTAGCGCCACAGATTGTTTTTTTTAAGTAAATAGTTAGATAAAACCAAATATTTTTGCATTGCAACTTTTAAGGAAGTTATTTTGATGATCCGCAATTAGTCATAATAATAATTGTTATATTTACACACATAAATAAATTAATCTTTAAAGTACTATATATGTGTACATCCCGCGCGCATAGGTACTGATAAGATTTTTTTATTTGCTAGACATCCCCGTGCCTATGTTTATTGCAAAAAATCATATATTTTTCGATCATTAAGTATCAATTGGTCGCTAAGTTAAGTTCATTGTCAAGGATTTTTCAGTGTTAAGGCGCACTCTTTAGTTGTTTAGCAAAGTACGGAAATATTAAAAAAAAATAATTTTGTAAAGTGTTTTATCTAGTATTTGCAAATACCAAAAACAGGTATGTTAAACATTTAAGATAAAAAAATCTTATTACCGGGAATTCATGCCATATTAGTTTAATTAAATTGATAGTTTATAATTCCTGGATTCCTGGGGTGTTTTAAATAGAATTACTTTATTAGGATAGAAAAAGTGTTTTGTTAACTTAAAGTTTTATAATTTTATTTTTCCCTGCATATTACTTTACCAGATACCATAGAAAAAGGCAAAAATTTCTTTTTTTCAATACCGTTAAAAGAAAAAAGCTGTTTTTTAATCGTTACCATTCTAGTACACTACATAAAGTGTTAAAAAAGTTATTTTTTTAACATTTCGAAACTTTTTTCACACTTTAAATTAGCGTTTTGTTTCAATGCCTACTACAATAAACTTAAATATCAATTTATGCAACAGTAAACGCGACATCAACTGAACCAAACGGTCAAGTTACCTTTGATTCCGTCATTATTTCTTTTTGTTCATGTGTCACTAGTTTTAAAATTTGACAGTTTGCAAATAAATTTAATAGAAATTATTTAAAATTATTAGTAATAATAAATTTGGATGAATAAGGAATTAAAAAGGAATTTATACTGTTTTAGTATTATTTCTACAAAAAGTAAGTACATACAATTTTCTAAAATTAAATAATAAATGCATCGTTATGTAGAGGATAATGATCTCCTAAAAAATAAGAAAGCTTTGATTTTTTTATTGCAATGTAATGGCTGTGCTGTAAAAATAAAAATTAATAAGTTTAGATAAGTAAAACATGTGTAAAATGGTTTTTTGGGAAATTTTTATACAGTCGTGGAAAAATATAGTATGTAGCACATGCATAAAGTATTTTTTTACTCATGGGATTGCCGCACTCGCCTAACGGCTCGTGCTGTCAACCTTCCCATTCGTAAAAAAAAGTCACTTTATGGACTTGTAACATAAATTACTATTTTCTACTACCTTTATCGAAAATAGACTTTTCCTGCCTCTACCAGCTGGCACACCATTTTTCTTTGACTTAAATCCAGAGGCTTGTCTCTTTTGGAAAGCTACCAGTTTAGGAAACTTGATGTCTACATTTTCTTTAATATTTATGGATGAACGTAACACGTATTCTTTTAATATTATTTTCTTCCAAACTTTGCTTAAATATCGTATCGTTCGCGAGACTTATTTGGCAAAATTTTTTAGGCGTATTCTTGTCGTCTTTAGAGTCCATTTTGCTTTGGAATGATAATTTTTTTCAACCGAAAAAAGCGGTCACACACTGGACACATTAAAGAGTATATTTAATGCGACCAAAGAAAGTATTTGCAGATGATTTAGGTAGTTGTAATTTCGTGGCAGACTTTTTAAAAATTTATTAATAATTTTTTGGTCGCAATAGATATACTCTTTAATATGTTCAAACAGGAACTTTGGTAAAATACTGCCGAACTTTGTCAAATTTAGGTACCTGTCTTACCTGACTGACGTCATAGCTACCTTCGCTCGGCTTAGTTAAGCCCCATTTTATGTAACTTTTTAAAAAATGATTTTATGTAAAAACGTTAAAAAACCTTTTTCGTAGAGCATCAAATTCGGTAGTTACAAAATTCAAAGATAAATAGGGAAATTCAAAATATATATCCATGTTTAAATATTGGTTATCCAAAAACGGCTCATCTGGAGAAAATTTTTAAAAAGACGTTTTTTGTCGGCAATTTTATTTACTAAAGGTATATGTGTATATATATTTTTTTATCTCGATAGTTAAGCAGCTTTGACGCAAAAATAAAAGTTCAAATGAAAAATCTAAATTAAAGGAGATAGACCTCAACCCTTCACGATATTTTATTTTTGCACCTTAAACAATATTTTCGACATAAATTTCAAAAAAAAATAGATGACTTTTTTGGACCAGTTTAGTGGACATGTCCCATTTAGAAAATAGGGAGTGTTATTTTTTTATGTTAAACTAAATGACTTGCTTTTCAGGAGCAAATGCGAATTACCATGGCATATTTTACACGTAAAAAGAACGCATTAAACACTTTACGTAAGTCTCTGTTGGCTCCCCGTAACATAAAAGAAATATTTCTGAAATTTCACAATGCGAAAAACTCTCACTTACCGGCGCCTACAATTATTGCCCGAGGCCGTTATGCAGCCCCACTATGTTATAAACCAAACCACCGTCTTTTGGAAGAACGTGTGTTTTATTCAATTATTTGTTTGTTTATTCACGCGCCGATCGATTTTCGCAATAACCGTCTCGCCTTGACAATAACCATTTGGTCGGAGGAACATCTGTTCGGTGTTTTTAGTCTTTTAAAAATGTGTCCGATGTTAACGATAAAATAATCGTTGTCTGAGAAAATCCTGTGCGAATTTTCGAAAGTGAGTTTTTTTAAAATCGAAAGTGGAGTCGGGTAAACCAGCTGTGCGGTTGTTTATTAAAAAAAACGAATTGTTGTATCACGTACGTTTCTATAATTCTTAAAAGTCTGTTATAATTATACTGTTTGGTTAATTTAAAATAAATTAAAGCAGTTTAGTGAAACCCTTATTAATTTTAAGGGTGGAAAAACATGAACCCCGTGGCTCAAAATTTTCGGATAAACCAATTTGACAGGTTTGTAAGCATTTTTGTCTCTTTAAATCAGAACTAGCCTACATATGTCGATTATTAACATGAATTTACTTTTTCGCCGTTCTTTGCAAAAACCCTAGGTCTGGTTAGTACTTTCAAGATAAGTAAAAAAAGTTATGTTTTTCAACAATTAGTAATTTGTTTTTTTCTTGATAATTTTTTTTTGGAAAAAATTAAATTTTTGTATTGGATTGACACTTTTTAAAAGAAAGAAACATTAGTTTAATACTTGTACAAATATTATTTAGTTTTCATTAGTGATGACATTGCTGCTATCATCTTGGTCTAAATCAAATCCTGTAAATAGTCGGTAAAAAAAGTTTTGGCCTTCATTTTCTTTAAATGCTTACATACATGCTATATACCTTAATTTATAAAATTTACCAATACCTGATGGGTATCAATTCCTATAGACACACCAGTGGGCCATTTTAAAAATAATAAACTAACATATGGGGTTTTTGCAAGAAACTTCTTATTTTATGTACAATAAAATAAATAGAACGCCTAATAAAAACACATATGTATATATTTTTGAAACAAAAAGTCCTAAAAAGTGTATTTTGCATGGTTAAATTATTGCTAGTGCAAGAAATATTTTTTTTTAGTATTTTACACACACAACACCATTTATTTAGTATGAAATATTTCTGGAAGATGGAAACGAACCTTTGCGCGTAGTGTCAAAAACCCATATAATTCGTAGACATTCGTAGTGTCAAAATTTCCTATGTTACTAAATTGTCCATACAATCATCTAAAAAAATATTTGTTTCTAAAATAATTTTAAATTACAACTGATAGAAGACCTGGTAAGAAAAAGGGCTAAAACATCACTTTTTCTTATCTTTGTGACAGTGCCAAATTACGGTGGGTGTCGGGTTATCAGATTTTTAAACTATCTTTTTCCCCCGTTCCGTAAACGTTGCCCAAGCACTAAAACATACACTTTTTGCATTTCAGAGCATCTTTTAGACAACGCGATATTGCCGCCATGACGTTTATGTGATCGAACCGGTGCCTACTGGGTTAGAATTTGTTCCCTGCCGTACCTAGCTGGAAAGAGAACTATTGGGGAGCAGCTTTCTACTGCTTTTTGATAGAAAAGATTTCAAGAATAAGGATTTTGTCGTTTTAGGAGAACCACGCCTACTTTCTCTTAGTTTTTCTATTCTATTGCCGTCAAGAATTGGGGCCCAGGAATTGTATTTCTGTAGGACTGTATTAGTTATTTTATTAAACCTATAATTCGGGCGGCATTTTTGCCTATAAAAAAAAACTTGGGTCAAAACCTACATTAATTAGACTCTCAACCCACCTTTTACAAAATAAAACATTTTTAGCAGATTTACGATAACAACTCTTTCTTTCTTAACGACCATTTGTAAATTGTGAACCTGTTTTAACATTTTGGTGGGTGTTTTTACCTGGTGTTTTGTTTGTTACAGCCCTCAAGGTGAAGCTTCTTCTGCGGAGGCCGTTAGACCAGCTGGTGGCCCAGGGAATTATGCCCCGTAAGTATTATCTATTTTTTACTCTGTTCACAAAACTCAAATGTATATCACTACCCACTTGGTGATTTGCCATTATTTGAAAAATATATTTTGAATCTTTGGTAAATTTTTTAAATTCGGAATGGTTTTGTCGTAAATGATGAGGCTGATAGAGTAAGCCAAAATAATGGTAAATTATTACTAAAATAATGCAGACCAATTGAATTAGTCTGTGCTCTAAATATGAGTCATATTTTTATTGCTTAAGTCGTCAATATAAAAACAAGCATTAAAAAGTTGAGCTTTAGGCACTTCGAAAACCAATGACATTTTAAAACTAATATACAGGGTGATTCAAAAATCGATTACGAAACTTAAGGGGTGATTCTACTTGACAAAATAGAGGTAGAGTTTTTATAATTTTTTTTTAAATGTCATTCGTTCTCGAGTTACAAGCCGTCAAAGTTCAATTTTTATTTTAGTTTTTTCGCCATATTGAATTTATTTTTTAACCAATCCAGTTGATATTTGGCAGACAAATCGAGCTTTGCAGATTCTAAAATTTTAAGACAAAAGTGCTTTTCTTAAATACCGCCAGAGGGCACTTTACCCAAAACTTAAAATTTATTTACATCATAACTTTTTATTTTGACAGTTATCGCAATGCTGGGGGCGCCATTTTAATCGAATCGAAAACTTAAAAAAGAGGGCACTCTTTATTAAAGTCGATATACCTCACCGTTTAGGCACCAATAGACATCAAAGTTTTCATCAATTTCAATCAAATTACCTACATACATACAGGGTGTACAGTAACTCAACCGACAAACTTTACGGGGCGATTCTACAACAGAAAATAAGAAAAAAACTTCATATAAACATATGTCCTAAACATCTTAGTTTTTGAGCTACGGTGAGAAAAATATGGAAAAAAAGAAACCGACTTCAAAAAGTTAAATAAAAAAATTAAAAAAGATGTGTAAGGCCAAAGATTAAAAAGAAAAAGAAAAAATATATATTTTTTTAATTTGATTTTTTTAACTTACTAAAAAAGTATAAGAGACATTTTTTGTGGAGCGTTTAATTTGCCATAAAAATAGTAGAAACCCAATTGTTTCAGTAAGTTACAATATTGAAAACCATAAAATTATTTTTTCTAAAATTCTTCAATTTTTGATTTGAAATATCTTTTAATGATTAGATTTGTCAAAAAGTGTAAAAGACCTTTTCTGTAGGGGTCCCATTTTCTATAAAACACTCTTATAGAGTTTTGATTTATAATTAACGAATGGTGAGAATAAATGTATGGGACTCAGAAAAATATGCATTGTATTAAGGCGGATGTCCCTATTAAAGTTAAGAGCTTATCGAAGCTAAGCATTTTTGGAGGTGTCAAGGAACCATTTTTTTATTATCAGAAGTCAAAATAAAAATAGTTCATTTATTTAACCCACCCTAGTATTTACCAAATAAAGTGTAATGCCCCTAAATCTCTGTTATCGGGAATTTTTGTCAATTTATATAATTCATCCAGAAAAAAATTATTATCTCAGGTAGCTCAATGATCTGCGGAAATAACAAAAATACTAGTTATTCATCTTAAACCGGTTTAGAAATCTTATCTATTAAATTTGATGTTATTATAATCATTCCTCTTATGAGTAAGCCACACAAAACAAATAAATAAAAATGCATGGCTTCCTTTTGGATTTCCCAGAAAAGGTATTTTTTCGATATTTTGGCCGATTAGATAATATTTCTTTGATGATGAGTAATAATGCACCCACGTGTTATCAAGTACTGAATGCGTTTTTTATCTAAAACCACTTTAAAACTAAAATTATCTAACAAAGATAAAAATAGAACTGTATTTTTATTTTTACAATACTAACGCACTCTAATACCGGAAGTTATGTTATAAATTTATACCCCTCTCACCTGGTATAGTTGTTTTCACGATTTAAGAAAGTGACTTAGGCTTGCGATGCGATAAAACAAAACTTTTTGATTTACCTTCAGGGCCGCACTATACCTGATAAAAAAGATGTATAGTTAGACCCATATTTATTTCATTCTGAAAGCGATGCCGCCAAGTACACAAAAATGATAAAGCAAATAAACCCTTTTGTGAACAATGATTTATTGCAGCAACGCGATGACTACGCCACGCGTTACAGGTTTTATGGTACGCCAGAGACGAAATAAGAGGATGTTTTTAAGTACGTGATACGTGTTTTCGCAATATTTTTATTTATTTATCTAAAAATATGTAATCAGGCTCTGTGAGAGGCTATGTGCTTTCGAAAAGGTTTGTTTACTTTATCATTTTTTGTGTACTTGGTGGCATCGCTTTCAGAATGAAATAAATATGGTCTTAACTATACTAATGTTTAAAGTTGTTTGGAAATTAAATAAACATACAATAATTTACAGAAATTTAAAACTATATAATACTTACATTAAGGAACAAAATAAAATACACCATCTTACTCTAAATCACTAATATCTTTTAAATTAATAATAATCCTTTTTACAAGTTCTAGGCTATTTACATTTATACAGTTTATCTACGTAAGATGGAGTCATATGGGACACATTTTAATTATTAATTTTACGAAAAAAATTGTTCTTTATAAAAAGTTCTGCATGGTCTAATACCTAAAAAGCAATCATCAGATATCAAATTGTATCAGTCATCTACGACGTTTCACCAAAAATGTAATTTTTGCTTAAAAGTAAAGTATAAATGACATGTTTTTTACTTTCCCTATATTTTTAAAAACATTCAAAATATCCAATCCATATATTTTAGCTCGGAGAATTTAAAAATCGTATTAACAAAACAATTGCATGAAAAACAAAAAGATTTACGCTATAATTTTTAAATGAAACAACATACAGGGTGTTCATTTAAAAACTTTCCACTCAAGTTATCTTCGAAACGAGACAGATTTCAGAAAATCGCCGAAACACGTCAAGATATTTATTGAGGAGGAACGTTTTACAAAAAATTGGACGGCGCCCCTTTAACCCCTTAACCACCTGGGCCACCACCCCAAAATTCTTAAATGAGAAGGCGGGTCTAGTGATACATCATTTTAAAGCTCCTGACGAGTACTTTATAACCCTAGAATATGAAGTCAATATCTTCACCTATTACAAAATGGCGGTACTTTAAAAATTACCTAAATACTTGATTTGGATGGCCATATTTCCGAAACTAATAAAGTTAGATGTACCTAATGTGATATTTTCTTACTGGTAGTAATATACAGGGTAGAAGAAAAAGTACATATTTTTTTATTTAAGAACCCTGAATATTATTTTACCATTAAAAGATCTTTAAATGAGCTTTAAGAAAATATCACACTTCTTTCAATGTATTATGTTATTGTGTATTGATATATTTAATCAAATTATATTAGCCGAAAATATGCCTCTTTAAGCGTCGATAACCCAAAATAACTTAAAGACAGATATATATAGTGCCTTTAGTAAAAAATACTTAGAATTGAGCAATTAATTTAAAAATATAATTATAATTATGGTGTTCCATTTAAAAAATGCAACATTGATGGCGTAATTCTTTTGTTTTTCATGCAATTGTTTTTTAATACGATTTTCAAATTCCCCGAGCTAAAATACATCAATTTATTAAAAAATATAGGAAAAGTCAAAAAATATGCGCTTTTTCTTCTCAAATGGAATACCCTGTACATTTATACTAGGATTTAAAGTTGGTGTATTATTGTGCGCAAGTGTATTAGACTTAAGTTTATGCCATATAAACTGATCGGAGTTTTCAGGTAATAATTTATTATTCGCCAACAACAAAATACATATAGCTCTGTGACATCTAATACTTGTATGGTTCTATTTCATGTCATTATCCCATCTCAGGTCATGTCACTTTTTAGACCGTGAAAAGAACTATACCTTTTCGGCCATCTCATTAAATGATATAAGGGGACAACCCTAAATTACTTGAGGTGTTTTTCAATTTTTGACCATCTCCCCCTGACAAGACTTGATGAGATTTGATTCAACCCCGCCCTCCATCCCCACCACCAATCTTACGTAAGATTTTTCAATTTAAAGAGGCACCACTTTTTAAACCGAAATATTAAATTTGTGGTTAAAATAATTTTGAGGAGCAGAAAGAGGATCTTGACCGAAATAGTGACGCTTCATTTTAAATCTCCTTACATGTTTTCTGTTTCTAGCATAAAATACCTCACGTAATTTATGGACGACCCCTAAGTGTCAACCCCAGTGCTGGAGAAATACAGTTTATAGTATATTAGAACAACGTTTTTATAATACTTTTTAATAAGTAAGTTGCGACTCCTTTATTTTTGCAACAAACCCGAAGTTGGAGTAAAGTACTTTTAAAAAATGTATATTGAAATAATAAAAATATGTATAGGTCATGACTTTTTTTACATATGACTATATTTTTTAAATAGGATTACTGTATATGTAAGTAGTTTTCAGTTTTTTACTAATCCTGTATATTTTTTAGTCTTTAATCAAAGTAAAAAACTACTTTTAATAGTTCGGAACCATGCATCAATTTTTCAGTTATTAAAAATTTAAAAATATATATATTTGTTCACCATTTATTGAGCCAGACTATACAGGGTCTAAGTGAAATAATGTTCGTAACTTTAAAGAGGTGAATCCTTGCATTATTCTAAGCAAAGAAATGTATTATAAATCATATCCGAAAATCAATCATTTTCAAGAAAATTAAGTCGTAAATAATTAAATGTCCCCAAACATTGGACAACACTGCAACACAACCGTGATACGAGCGCACGAGGACCGCTGCTGTTTTATCGAATTGTTTACGTTGGTATGATATAACTTGGGGTCAACAATTAACCATTAAAGAGATATTTTTTTGATCTTAAAAATTGAAAGCGATAGAATTGAAATTTTATGGAAATATACTTAATATATAAAATAGTTACCTACATTAACGTAGGTAATCAGGAAAATATATGTGTTTAACGTTATGCGATTCTAAACTACACTACTCAAAGAATTATCGCATATGCTCGATTTCTTCCATAAGCTTCAATACAAAAATGCTTTCATTAAAACGGCCATATCTCTTTTAATTATTAAGATATCAAGACAATTAAAAAATAAAATGTTAAGAAAACGTGAAGCTATAACTTTATATTAACCATTGTTTTTACTGTTAGCAATAAATCCTACGGGGTGATCAAAAAAAATTGAAAAATGGATAATTTTGAATCGCCCTGTATGATGTGCTGTTGAAAGGGAGTAGTCAAATTTGTTATTATAAAATATCAGAAATGGGTAAGGGTATAAATTATTAACAAATGAGATTTATCCCGTTTAACAGCACATTATATAGGGCGATTAAAAATTATCCATTTTTCATTTTTTTTTATCACCCCGTAGGATTTATTGCTAACAGTAAAAACAATGGTTAATATAAAGTTATAGCTTCACGTTTTCTTAACATTTTATTTTTTTAATTGTCTTGATATCTTAATAATTAAAGAGATATGGCCATTTTAATGAAAGCATTTTGTATTAAGCTTATGGAATAAATCGAGCATATGCGAATAATTCTTTTGAGTAGTGTATATCTCAACGATAAAAAAGTATTTTTCTTTGCCAAAATTTAGTATTTAAATGCATACTTTAAATTTTATACCATATTTCATAGCAACAAACAATTAATAGTTTTATGGTGCAAGAAATTAATAACTACGTTGCATGTATAAAATAATTTAAGTTGAAGTTAACAAATGTGTAGCAATTTGTTTGTGTAGCAAAAAAGTATACTTGTTACCCAAAATCAGTTATTTAGATTATTCCAGACTGTGAGAAAAATATTTAAAATATATAAGACAAATTTATGGTCACCATTCATAAAGAAATGTATTAACTTTGCTGCATTTGCATAATACTTACTACTTTATGCAGATTGTGCTCTGATAAATATATTATTCATAAAGCTTAAACGAAACACTAAATAATTTCGTTAAGTATAATTTTTGTTTAACACGCCACATTTCGACTGAATTGTAATAAAGTAATGTAAAGAATTATTTTAATATTTTTATACTTGTGCCGTTTACGAATATTTAGGCAAATGTACAGGGTTTTCATTTATATTTTGCCACGCAATTACAATAATAACGAAAAATAATTTGAAAAAAAAATTGTTTAAAAGTTTTATAGATTTTCATCTATTATCTTTTGAGCATAGGAAAAGAAACAAATTTACATCAGAAACCCAGGAAAAATAAAGAGGTTTACTTTTTTTTTAATGGCACACCCTGTACGTTAGGTATTTCTATAGCTTTGCAAAAATACTACATACAGTGTGGACCAAATTAAACTTGCACACTTTTTAACTAGTAATAACTTTTTATCTGTTGCGCCCATCTTTTTTATTTTTAACGAACTAATAGATAAATATGTTTTTCTAGGTTTGGCCAACTTTGGTCAAATAGATTTAAAACAGGACTGGACTTACGGGTTTTTTCCCAAAATAATGCAATAAACTTCATTGCAAAAAATTTATTTTAACTACAATTAGTCTAATACGTTTATTTTTAATTAATTTACTGCTTAGTTTTTGTTAGCATCCAACTCAGTAACCATGGTAAACTTACATTTTTGATATTCAATGGACACTAAGAAAAGGTGTTTTTTTTTTAAATCGAGAGAAATGAAGAAATTATAATTTCTAAATCCTCAAATTGTTGACAGATTTGCTTTGACTTAATCATTTCCATAAATTGTCCGAAACGTCGTGTATCAGTTAAAATAAAATACAATGGAAATCCAAGAAAGTGGTATTATGAAAAATATTTCTGATATTATGAAACTTTTTCAAAAACTTGTTACATTCAAAATGCATTTGAATATATTTTTAGAAATATTGCTAATTTTTCTATGAGTTCACGACAAATAAAAACTACTGCTTCTACTTTTTGGATACCTTTTCTAAGCCTACATACTATTTATTCTACATCAACTCTGTATCAAACACAAAAAGTAGTTTCAACCTAAGCCTAATATATTCAGTTCGACACTAACTTATGCTTGAATCGGAACAACTATATGTAGTGATAAAACTTATTATAGATATATTTTAAAAGGATCCACATTCAATACTGGCTTTGATGCATTGCTTACACGAAACAAACATATTATATCATTTCTTAGATCTATAACTATTTTTTATTTTATTTTAAATTAGTTACACTGAGAAAATATTTTAATTTTAGTTTAATCCGATACTAATTTTTAATATTTCTTCTGAAATATTATTAAGGGAAACGTAGTATCTGATATATTTTTTCTCGACAGTTAAGAGAAAAAAGTGTTGGGCGATATATCAATAACCGCGATATTTCACCGGTGAATGGAAAATCACTGGCGCTATCGGTGATTTACTTTTTGCAAATACGGTGATCAGTGATCAAAGCGAATACTGCAATCGGCATCGACACGACACGCATTGGATGATCGCTGATGGCGCCGATCGAAATATGATATACCTATAAATTATTATTTAAAAATAATATGTGAAGGAAACAGTGATTTAAGGGTGGAGAGTGGCGGGCACCGCCAAGCCATGTAAAAGACTGTTTTCCAAAGCCGGGTTAATATTAATCGACCGTAAAAATAAATTAAGTGCAAAGCTGAAAAACTTTCTTAATGCTAATTTTTAATTTTCATTGGGAAAAGAGTAAACTAGATATTGTTTTATTTTTATTTATTTAAAGAATTCAATTTTTTTATTTTTTATTATGCGTTTTCGTTTTGCTTTAAAAAAGTTTTTTTATTTTATATTAATTTTTTTTAATTGAGTTTAGGTTAAAAATGGTAAAATGGAGTTCGATTAATAAAAATGTTTTTTTTTTGGAAGTAGGTAATGAATTAACCCTAAAACTTAATATTATTTTTACATAATAATATTGCAATATATTACATTAAGCTTGTTGTCACACCTTATATAAAAATGATTATTTGAGTTACGAACCAAAAAAATTTAGATTTTGTAATATTGCTGTTAATTTAATTTCCAGCATAATATTTATTTTTATAAAATCAATAAATATTATGCTGCATGTCAATGAAAACCCGATAAGAGCTGCATAAATAATATATTCGTATTCGTTGCCAGACACCGAGCTGTTTTTTATTTCCATTTTTAGTTAAATATTTACGTATATTCAGTCACTGCAGTGATTAAAATCACTGTTTAAAATCACGGTGATTTAGAAATCACTGTCGCCGTTTCACCGGTTACCGAAAAATCACCGTATTTCCCAACACTAGAGAAAACTCTGAAAATATATTTTTAAAATATTGGTACTTTCATAATAATTCTAAGTTAGTCTAAAAGTGATATTTAATAATTTTAACTTGACGTTAATTTATTGATAATAAAATTTTGATTGCATTGACCATAGATTTTTTGTGTAAGTAGTGAGTTTTATATTAAGAAATTAAATGGTTTTACCTCTTCAGCCAACCCTAAATTAGATTAAATCGTACAGGAGTTTGGGAAAAAGCGTTTTTAAGGCTAACGACGTATTTTATTCGAGTTTGCGACCGACACAGGTCGAATAAGGCAAAGGGTCGACAAAAAACCTAAAAGGGTCAATGCTTGCTGTTCCGAAAGATTTCAGAGTGTTTTCGGAAACATTTTTTGGTATGTTTTTTATTTGTATACTGAAATTTGGAAGGAAATAAAGGGGCTTAAAGTATATTCGAAAGGAAGTTTTTGAAAAAGTTACACTGTCAAACATGTTTTTAATGGTTTTTGAGACAGACTCTCCACGAATGGAGTTAACAAGGGGACAAAAAGACCAAAAGTTTTATTTTTCGAAAAAGTCATTCTTCATAAACATTTTTGCTTGTAACTAAAAATAGGATTTATGAAGAGAAAATGTTGATTTTGTATACAGGGTTCGCAACTTTAAAATCAGTTACTTGAATATTTTTGATACCCGTGTAACTTTAGTATAGTTATTTAAAATGCTATTCTAATAATTTGATATTTTGCTTAAAAATAATAAAAAGTAGTACTTTACTCAGAACCGTATTATCCATTAGGCTGACTAGGCTACAGCCTAGGGCGCCATGAAAAAATAGGCGCCAGACAGGGGATTAATAGGCGCTAGACAGGGGAGTTTTAAAAAAGTTTAGGTCGAGTGTGGATTTTTGGTGACTAATTTCTCTGTGTTCTCTGTAAATAAGGTGCTTTCTTTGGAATGAAAGGATAAAATAGGCGCGAAAAATAGGGAATGACCTTTTTTTTGGCATCAAATTTTATTTGGGGTGGTGAAGTAAGGCGCCTGGCACTCAAAATAGGCGCCACGGAGGAAAAGACCTTTTTTTACTCTTCAAAAATTTTTTGGTGGAAACTAGGACGCCTCAAACAGTTAATACGGCCCCGAGTTTACTCTTAGAGAAAAATTATGTTTTTTTTTAAGTTTTTGCGAACCCTGTATAGAAAATCAACATTTTCTTTTTTGAATCCCATTTTTTGTAAAGCAAAAATTTTTATGAAGAATTACTTTTTTCGAAAAATGCAATTTTTGGTCCATTTGTCCTCTTATTAACCCCATCCGTGGACAGTCTGTATAGGTTTATGTAGATTTTAATGTTTATAATAAAAATTGATAAAATGGCCGTACACGTACATTGAAAAGAAAAGAAATTTTATGTTTTTTATTTTAACTTTAGATTTTAGGTTAGAAAAAATGTTATTAATAAATGAATTATTAATTGGTCTTTCAAACAATTTCTTTAAAAATCAACGATTCCAATCTTGCCCGGGGTATCAAATTTTTTAATTTGTTTTAGTTATTTTTGAATATCCTATTTCTTGTAGGGCATTCTTTACAAAATTCACTATTAAAAGGTTTTTCGGAGTAAGGAATCGAAATGTGCAAATGTTTTTGTCGTAAAATGTAGATGGAGCCACCTTCAATCCTTTGCTTAGGATCAACGTGTCATAACTTTTTAGGTCCCGGTATAATATTATTTTAGTTTAAAGTTTTTTTCTTTCTTATTTTTTCACACAAAAAAAGTATACTTGATAAATATCGCTACAAGCTACCGTTTTTGAGATATATTTCAGATTACCAGTTTATTTCATACAAATGTTTGTAATTGTATTTATTCACACCTTATATAGACCACCTGGTAGTGTTCAAAAGTCCATACAAAATGCTACCACAAATTTTTTGGGCCAAAATACAAAGATCTAATGTAATTTAGCTTAGTCGGAAGGTTGCTGGTTTGCAAGATACGGGGTGTTAAAGTTTCAATTTATTTTTTTACTTGGACACCCTGTATCTCGCAAACAATCAACTGTTAAACGAAGACAAAAAGTTTTAAATTGTTGTATTTTGGCGTAAGGAAATTGTAATACTAATTTGTACAGATCTTTTAGAGAAACCCAGGTGGCTAAAATAAAGCATAAAGGAATGCGAAGGACATTTTATATGTAAAATAGAACGTTTAATCTAAAATATCTCAGAAACGGTTGCTCGTACCAAAACAGGAGAAGCTTTCGATTTCTTACTGTTAAAAAACTCTGTATAGCGAATTTTGTAAAAAAAGAATCCAAAATTAAATAAAACATGTAAAATTAACTAAATTAAAATAAAACCTTTAACACTCTTTATCTCGCAAACGAACTTTTCGAGAAAGGTAAATTGCTTTAGATCATTGTATTTTGGCTAAAGGAGTCTATGGTTGCATTTCGTGCAGACCTTTTAAATACACCCTGTATATTTTTTTGTTTTTTAACCATGCAATAAAAGGGATTTTAAAAGTATCCGAAAGACGGGCTGTCACCTTGCGTTTTAAACATATTTTATATTGAAAAGAAATAAATATTTTTATTCTTTTAATATAACCTACATAAATATGTATATAAAGGGTCATGAACAAAATTTCACTAAAACAAAATTTAATATTTTAAACTCGAATAATCGAATCGACCGCTCGTTGCGAAAACCAATAAAGATCCGACCAATTTTCACTGTAAAATTTCATCAGAAAAAAGCAAATGTTTCTTCTCCGTTTTTAATATCGGCTTATTTCGGGATGTTTCGCTGAAATACGATTATTACCTTTGCCTTTAAAGAAAAAAATTTTACCCCGGAGCAAAAAAACGCGGATCAACTTGAGGAAAATTGCCTTTTAGCGGTTTCCCTACGCCAGCTGTTTATTCTTGATTGTGTTTACGTTTAAAATGTATGATGGAATGTTTTCGCATTGATGTCTGAATGATTGTAATATTACTTAACGACTAAGGTTAATATCTTTTTACTGGTTTGATGCCATTGTTTATACAGGGTGTTTCCTAATTGCGGTAAGAAAATTTAAGAGCGTATTTACCTGAGCTATTTTTATAAAAAAAATGGTTATTATATATAGGGTGTTAAACTCTTTAAAATGCCTAAAAGTTTTCAAATTGTTGTTTTTATTACATAATTGCTAATAAAAAGTTATAACAGTTAATTTTAAAAGAAAAAAATGCTGCTTATGCAGTTTAGCGGATTTTATTTTATTTTTCTGGAATACTAAGCAAGCTTTTAAAAATATAAAGACACAAAAAACTTGTTTTTAAAGTGTTTTATCCGGAAAAAATATATAAGTCACAAAAAGTCAGTGGCGTACTTTGTCAATAATTTTAGCTATGATGCGTCCCACGCCGTCACTGGTCTCAAAAATTAAAATTAGTTTAGGTCTAAATTAACTCTCTATTTTAACAAATACCACAGCCAAATTTTATTAAAATCGAATAAGGCATATTTAAGATATTTTTAAAAAACCTTATTTTAAAGTTTAACACCCTATATCTTGGAAACAAAGCATTTTCGGACCTATGTTTATATAAACTTTTTTCACAAAATTAGCTAAAAAAATATGTCCATAATTTTTTTTTACCGGAATTATGAAACACCATGTATAATAGATAATTGGGTTTAAGAATTTGTTTTGATATTTTAATTTTTTTCCGGTTCGATATTACAATGCTTATTCGTATGTACTGTTACAATGTATACCTGGTAGCCTGTAATAGTGTGAAAAACCTCTACTTTAAACCTTCGCTTATTGGTAGAGTAGAAGGTGGTAATGTGACCCCATTTTGTTTCTGAGGCTAGTGTAAAAACCAAAAGGAATACAAATCTAAATAATACATCGCCGGTTTTTGTATTCATTTACCATGAAATAAAACAAATGCGACGGATAATTAAAAACATGTATGTATTCTAAAAGACGCTAATTTATCAATTTAAGATCAAGTGAGGGTTTATGGCACCCTGGGCAGGGCCGTATTAACTGTTTGAGGCGCCCTAGGCTAGAATTCCCGGAGCGCCCATTTTCCACGTAAAAAATGTTTGAAGAGCAAAAAAAAGGCTATTCCCTCCTTTTCGCGCCAATTTTATTCCAAAGCACCTTATTCACAGAGAAGTTAGTCACCAAACTCAACTCAACCTAAACTTTTAAAACTCCCTGTCTAGCGCCTATTACTCCCTTATCTGGCGCCCTAGGCTGTAGCCTAGTCAGCCTAATGGATAATACGGCCCTGGCCCTGGGGCCAAATTAAATAAATGAACGACACAAAATATAATATTCGCCTTTAGGACCTGCACAGACAGTATTAGCCCATAAGTTACAACTTTGACACTTCTTCCACTCTTCTAAAATAACTGCTGTCACAAAATATACAATATGTGTCTAAGTCCTCAGGTACTAGTGGTGAACGGAAATTTTCATCAGGGGGCTAAATTACCAATAAGGTGAAATCTGTTTATAAACCACCCTCAATAAATAGTATAAAACATTGCATAATATGAATATGCACCTTAAAAATCCTGTAGGAAACAACAATCAAAACACAATGTCCAGCTCTCTGCAGATATGACTTGATACTTACTAAATTATTAAATTAATTGGAACATAACAACAAAGTTTGGCGAGTGCAGATTTAAACTGGTTCGTAAAGCAAGCGGATGTGCTGCTCTATCTCAGATTTTTTTGTTATTATTTCAAAGCTGTCATATTAATGTTTTCTTAAAAAAAAGTTTTACTAAATCGCGTGATTTTTAATAAAAAATATTAAAGGGAGTCGTAATACCTGCAGGGCCCACATTACCACCTTCTCTTCTACTAATAATAAGAATATCAACCAGTTTAATTTTCAGAGGTCTACAGGGAACTGAAAAAGGTTTTTAATATTATAAAATAATTGCTTTTAACATCGATCATTTTGGGAAATCGCTGATTTTATTTTATTTTACAAAAACTGCTTTTTCAGATTTTAATGAAAGTGGTATTAACGGAAAAAGAAACTGAACATTTTCACTAATTAAAATCGGACCTTTTAGAGCTTGTGATACGAGTAATTAATAAATAATTTTAAAAAATATGCTGTGTGAGTGACATGTGAAAACACCGTCAAAAGGTTATAATGCGCGAAAAAATGTAACATTCATCGAAGGTGCTTTTGGGAAATCGGGGTTATATGCAGTTTTAAGTAAAAAACGTGCAATATTTTATTAGTAAATATATATTACAACATAAAATTGATAACTTGTTTAAAGATGCTTGCGCAACAGACTTTTGTGCATGAACTTTATTGTTTTTCGCAGCGTTGCCAAATATAAACACTGCAGTCAAATTAGCTTCAGGGCCAATTTGACTCTTGTGGTATCGGTGGTACTACCTTAAAAATCAGTACACATATTATAGGAAGCTATTTCTAGGTCAAAATAAAATGTTTTCCTATAAACAGCGTGTGACGCGTGTACCAATATAGACATAGGTGAAACCGTATAAGCGAAACCCCTATTACACGTCGGCAAATTATCAGCAAGGTCCCTTTTTTGACAAGATCTATTCAATAAATCTTTATCTTATTAAACATACTTTTACATGACATACACTACGCAGAACTTTTCAATTTGATTTTAGGTAAAAGAAGACGTTGGTAAGTTGTTTATAAACAATTTATGGTTACTGTATAATGTCATAAAAATTGAGAACGATAAATCAGAAATAATTTTATATCCTCAACTAAAGCCTGCGTTGATACACTTGATAAATATGTTAGGACATACTGTTCCCTACAGAAAATTTGAAGATTGCCGATGCCAATTTTTTTCCAATTTAATTTATACAGCTGCTTATAATTTCTACATAATACTTTTAAAATCCAACTAGTGGGTATCATTTGCCCCTGATCTATATGCCCGGGGACACAACTACATTCTCAGCCCCACTGTTTATTAATATTTTTGAACTAAATTTTCTTTTTCTTGTTTCAGCTCATGGCCAGCGAAGGTCAGCGGAACGAGCGAAAACGGGTGACATACTCAAAGCAAAAATACAACAACGTCCGCCACGGCAAGAACTTGAGCGCAGGCATATTCTCGAAGCCGAAGCGTTGCACGCGGACCCGAGCTTGGCCGAGCGTCAGCGAATGCTTAAAAGGCCCGCTTAGCTGACCAGCTAAATGATCAACTTTCCCACCGACCTGGTCCTTTGGAACTTATTCAAAAAATATACTTCACACGGAAGAACCGATTGAACAAGCTGTCAAGACTGGAAAGATTCCTTATAAAGCTACCAGTGAGGGAGCTTTAAAAAGGCCTCAACATCCTCAGAATTATATTAATCCAGAAGAAGATTCCCAAGGTAGTTCGGAGGGTGATGCTACGGTTAGTCCAGGTCCAAGTGATGTTCTTGAAACTGCTGCAAAATCTGCAGGTATCGTTGTATCTTTGATTCAGCCGACTGAAGGGACTGTAGTGCTTACAACTGCGACTTCGGGACATAATAAGGACAATAACGAAATTGTTTTTGCGGATTTGTGTCGGTCTGTCGCCGGTCCCTTACTTTCACAGGCCAGCGCTTCTAGTCCAGCGTCATTAGTGTCATCGACGTCTACACTTAGTCCTCTCTCTTCTGTAGCTAGCCCAGTACCTTCAATAGTGTCACAGCCAGCAACACCGGTACCTGTACCACCACCACCTCCACCGATATCTTTGGTATCTAGAGTCATACCTTCCCCTGCAAAAAGTGATGCACCAGGTAAAGATAAAAACAGGAAAAAATCTAAATCAAAATCTGCTCCAAAAGCACGAACAATTAAATTTCACGAATATAAAGGACCACCTAGCGCTCAAAAAAGTAGCAATATCAACAGTGCAGCTGGTGAGAGTAGCTACGATTTGCTGTTAAAACAGCAGACACTGTTGCTGCAGTTTCAGTTACAATTGCAACACAAGTATCCGCAAATTATTTTACCAGCCTCACAGAAATCTACCAGCGAAAGCAGTACTGGTAGTCAAAGCAATAATAATAATAACAATAGTACTAGTCACATAAACACTCAGCAACCCTCACCAGCACCTTCGACGTCTTCAGAGTCATCGGCACCATGTAGAATTACAGGGAGGTTGGAGGATATGAAAGTCAGTGACCTAAAAGCGGAGCTGAAACGCCGCAGTTTGCCAGTCTCAGGTCCCAAACCACAACTAATCGAGAGATTAAAACCTTTTACGAGTCAGTCTCAGAACTCAGATACAGTCAATCACAATCCCAGTTCTGTGGACTCTTCTGTGCATAGCAATGCTAGCATGGACCAATCACACAACAGCCCACCGTTTCATGATTTGGGCTCTCCACAAGGCTCTGTTAAAGAGGAGCAACATGATCTAATGGAAATCGGTGAAGCGATGAGTCCTGCACCAGCACAACAACTTCAGCAAGTACAGCAGCAAGTTCAACAGTTCCTCCAAGAACAACTTCAACAAGATTCTAGCCAAAAATCTAAAGAGGATATAGTAAGAGAGCAACAAAGACAAATAGAGGAACTTCAAAGGGAGCTTACGCTAAGTCAGCTTAAATTACAAGCTCTAAATAATACAAGAACCGAACCCAGTGCGCAATTGCTGCTGCAAAAGCACTTGCAGGCGAGGCAGCAGCAGCAACAAGCACAACTACAACAAAATCTGGCAATGCAAATGAAACAGCTTCAGGCTCAAGCCAAGCAAGCCCAAGTTAACGAGGAGCAGCAGAGATTGCAGCAACAACAACATATCGCTTTTCAAAACCAAAAGAATCTTACTGCTGGTTTGATGCTCAATGGTGAACAGAAAAATGTGGGGCTAGTTTTAAATGGGACTGATGCTGCTTTAGTGTATCAGTTGATGCAGGGCAAGCCTGCAAAAATAGTTAATGGGCACAACAGAACGAACTCATTGCCGAACTTCTTGACGTCTATTGTCACTCCAGCTGAAATTAAAAGGGAATACATTGAGGAAGTTAAACAGCCACCTGAAATTAAGATTGAGTATTCCGATATTAGTCAGAGCCCTAAACCCCCACCGTTGTATGAAGAAGCCACAAAGACGATGAATAAAAAGAATAGTGTCAAGAGTCAAATTGTCGATGATGTTTTGGAAATTTTAATCAAAAACGGCGAATTACCAGCTAGCGCGGCTTCATATCCTTCAACTCCCGGATCAGCAGGTACAAAAGCTCAAGAGCCAGTATACCCCAATTCCCAGATCATAAATACTGATCTCCAAAACAACGTTCAAATGATCGATACTAGTAGTCCAGACCCGTCAGCACTGTCCGGAATTGATCCTACAGAGTTACTCGAATCACTGGACAATCTCGACAACATGGATTTCAACCAGCTTGTTATGGAGCTCGGTGGTGGGTGTCCACAACAAAATGACAATAATAATTTACAGACTGATGAGGAGCAACATAGTATTGTACCTATGGATACCGATGAGTGGCTTGAAGCATTAATGCCTAGTGATAATAATAGTTATAATGGTAACAACGGTAGCAGTACAGTGACGTCACTTAGCAACCAGGACAGTAGTCATGATTTAGGGGATCCTATGATCCTCTATTAGGCATAGCACAGGATCCTTTTGATCCGTTCAATTTGGAGGAATTCCGGTCGCCCGTAGACTTAACATTGTCATGGGACAAAGTAGACTATGCTACATAAATATTCCTAGTTATCTACATGTTTAACTAACTCTAACGTTTTCCGTACGCTTATTCCAGTGATGTGAAGTTCGGGTCGATGACAAATGACATTCCACGTAAACAAAATGGCCGCCGATTCGCCGATGAAAATGGCGCGGGACCAGGGCGGCCGCAGTAATGTCGACCCTGAGTCACATCGTCAGCATTCGGGATGATTCGAAACCTTGCATTGTATATTACGATTTTTGTAGATATTTAAAGCTATTTAGTTTATAATTGTGTAAATAGTTATCTTTTGTACAGTGCGTCCCAAATTGCTGATACATCTCTTGAGATCTCGGAAATTATCAAACATAGATAGTTGAGGTAGCTGTCGCATTTTTAAAATTATGCTACATTTTTCTTAATTATTAAAATACTTAGCAGTAACTTTTATTTGTAAATTACTGTTAAAAATCTATGAAAGTAGTTTTTAAAGTATTAATCTATTGGTTTTTCAACTTTCCCTCCTCTTTCTATCACTGATACTTACGAGATTTGATAAACGTGTTGGTAATTTGGCACATACTGTATAATATAATCAATTATATATAATTTATATAGTAGACAACTTTGGGATGCGTATATCTTTAGTTTAAGGGTATTAACTTTGAGGTACTAAACTATTAGGGAACTGCTACGTAACTTTTTTCTTATAATATTTAGAAGCGCACATACCGTTTTGGGTCTAAAGCCTAGTGGTTTTTAAATCGTAAAGGTTTCCGAAAAGTCGACAATATTGAAAACCTTACTAAAACAACCCGTAAGAATCTAAAAAAACATAAAATTAGTAATATCATTAGTTGTCGAGATATTGGCACTTGACATGATACAATAAAAACAAGCTAGGATCATGCGCATGTCTTTTATCACCTGATCTTCGTCTGTAACGTATAAATGTGAAAAAAATTGTAAACAATGTTGAAACCATACATTTGTATTCTGGTTTATAACAATTTGTTTGGCGTTTTACTTTACTTTTCGGTAGTTTTGTGACTTTAAAACTAGTTAAAGAGTAAGATAATTTGTGTTTAAGTGGTTTAAATGGTGTTTTATTAAATCAGTTTCGTATATGCTAATAACGTTTTAAACCAGTTAAAAGAAATACTATATTCTTATATTAACAGTACGGGTAAAATTATTCTGAAAACTTATTTTGTTAAAAGCTTCCTGAAATTTAAGAACAAATGGCTGAAATTTTTATACATTGCAGAGGGCTTGAACCTAAATACTGCTGGAAAAAAACTTACATTTCTACGCCGCACAGAGCGAGCCAATTTGGAATCGCTGTTAATCCTACCATGTATTCGTTGTATCATGGGCACTTGAATTCGTCAAAATCGTCCTTTAGGATCAGATTTTTAATGGCCACAACTATAGAAATTTAGATTTTGGATCTAAATAAAGTGCCAGTATCTCAAACAACTATCGTTTTTTTATTGAGCTTATTTTATGTTTTTTTATGCTTATGAGTTTTTAGAAGCTCTATTTAAATAGGTTTTATAAGAAAACCTGTAATTACCAATAAAAATACAATGGCTCTTACAGAGACACAAATCGTTAATTTTTGTGATATAAAAGATTGTTTTTGTAAACCATAAAATATGTAAAAATACAATACAACAGCTAGGTGTAAAATGTGACTAAAAATGCAAAAATTGTTCGTTATAGTTGTCCTAATACTAGAACCTTAAAGTTAGTTTTAAAAGTTGTAGTTTTTTGTGATTCGGTTTATTTAAAAAGCATTTTATTTTGATTTTTAACTAGTCGTTTTGAAGTACTTAATTATTTTAAGTGTATTTTTTCTCAGGTGCTCATCAGTTTTTTTTGTACATTATTTATTATTTATATTTTTTAACTCTATTTTTGTTTGTTTTTTTCTTTAAAAAACTGATAGCATAAATCTAGAAAGAAGATTATCGAGACTAAACTAATTTATTAATTTGTCTTTAATGACATGACAATACAGGTGTATTGTGAAGTAAGTGCACATTATACAGTGTGTCTACTTACGATCGTACCACATAGAAAACTTTTTAAACTTTTTAATATTAATTTAATGGAAAAAGTTATTTCTTGTAAAAAGTTCTGCATGGCCTTAAACTAATATAAAAAACAACCATCAGATATATATATTTTCTTCAGTGGTATACGAGGTATCTCCAAAAATGGAAAGTTTGCTTAAGAGGAAAGTATTGATATTTTTACCAATATTGAAAGTTATTATCAAGGAAAATGTTTAGAATTATAAATAACTTTAAAATATGCAAACTTGTTCATTACCAACTAAATTTAAGAAAAAAAAGTTTGTGCATACTTATTTCGAAATGCAACATGTAAAGGAAGCTTGAGAACTATTAAAACAGCTAAAATATACAAAAAAGCTCGTTGTTGCAAATAACACTAAAAACTATTTTTTTTAAATAAACAAGGTCGCATATTTGAAAGTTATTTTTTATTTTAAACATATTTTCTTCATAAAAATTTTGAATATTGCGAAAAATAAGGGTACTTTTATCTTGAACAATATTCATCTTTTTTGGAGTACTTTGTATACCACTTAAAAAAATATTTTTGATTATTTCATTTTTGATTTTAGACCATGCTTTTTATTAAGAATAACTGTTTGGTGCAAACTTAAGTGGATACACTGTATTTTTATGAAAATATAATCGTAAACAGAATTATTTCAAATTGGGGTAAATTAGATTTGGGCGATTTTTTCCAAAGATAATCTTAAAAATTATGCTGGGTAACTTTGCGCAAAGTTAATCTCGCCAGAAGAAACACACGGTTAGAAATTACCTTCATTAAGTTTAAGAATAAGAACAATAGGTATACACGTCGTACCAGCTCAGTTCTTTTAATTGAGTTCTGTGTGTTGAACACTCGCAGGTAAAGATTAGATAAAATCGCTCGCATTAAAATTTTTCGTAATGTTTTTGCTTTGCCGTTGCTTAATACCGTCTTCTGTCCAGGCTATGGCAAAACGTGTCAGTTTTAATGTGTAACGACGTGTACATATCCTGAATAGTTTATTAAATACAGGTGATTTTTAATGTTTGGTGTTTTTCTTCTTATTATTTGGAGATACAACAACCATTTATTTAGCAGCACAAAATGTGAAATTTGAGATTTGAGTAAGTAGGACGAATTGGTCACCCATACAGCAACTTTTACAGCGTGTTAAAATATCAAGGTCATCGAAAAATTTTAGCGCCTTAAATTAATCATACATGGCTCAATCAAAAAGATTGCAATTGGTCACAAAATGGTTAACATTGGTCAGTATGATTAATTAATTGGTCAGTATGATTAATTCATTGGTCAGCAAGATAAAATAAGTTCTATATTAAATGAAGACATTCAAGGACGAGAAATTTTGTGAGCGGTCCAAAATTAAAAATATTAGATTCAAAAAACAAAGTCTTAAAGCTATTAACAATTAAAGAATGGGTCATAAGTATTTAATATTTGGTCAAAGATACTGAAATAAACATAAAGAGTTTAAAATTTTAGGGTCACTCTAATTGCTACACAAATATATTTAGCACCTTAACATTATAATTCGAAGGTCGTTGCATGCTGTAACAATTGGTCATGATCAGTGCCGAATTAGCCATGTAGCAGGAGGAAGCAAGTGCTACGGGCCCCGCGCCTGTGCCCAAAAAACACAAATCAACAAAAATTAGGTTGGGGTTTTTTCCAATAGTAGGGAAGTATTTTTTTGCCATGAAGTTAATTCTTTACTTGCAGCCGTAAGTTGAAAAAAGCGGTAGAAAGCTGATTAAGTAAAAATAGATGATAAATCAGAATTTTATTACCGATTACACTAAGCAACACCCAAAATTTCCCTGGGAAATGTAATGGAAACGCACACAACTTAGCTATTCTCAAAGTGAGCGTTGGCCACACTAATTGTATATTACTATACTGCAAGTTGACAATACCACAATATTTACTTGATGATCACAAACTGTGGTGGAGAACGTTTTTTTTCAACATTAGAACTAATAAAAAAAATGTATTAAAGAACACGACAGGACAAGAACGTTTAAATGACCTCACCATAATAAATATAGAAAATGATTTACTTAGAAATATTCAACCAATTATAATCGAGACAATATTTGACATATAATACATTGTTTAAACGTCAACATAACCGATTGGTAAATACCGTTTTAGAATTGGTTCTTCGCCTAAAATTGATGATTGATTTGACGAGTTTTATTTCTAAATTTGCACGCATTAAATCACGAAAAGCCTTGTTGTAACAGTTTTGTTTTATTTACATCCTAAATTTCAATAGGCAATGTAACTCAAGGGCCCCCGGTTCACATTTGCTACGGGTCCCGCGTCGGCTTGATCCAGCACTGGTCATGATTGGTCATTAGGTCATAGTAATTGGTTAGCAGTAAAATAGAACTATTGAACAATTAGAACTAATTAATGTATGATTAATCTGAGGCGCTAAAACATTTTTCCATGACTTTGATATTTTCAGCACGCTGTTAAAGTTGGTGTAAGGATGACCAATTTGTCACACTTAGTGACCATTTATGACCAATTCCGAACTGTTTTTCAAAACTCAGATTTCGTATTTTAGGCTGCTAAATAGATGGCGCTATACGACAGTTTGACTTATAGCTGTTAATGGTTTTATTACTGTGTGCTTCTTTATAGGTATAATTGTGCTATAAACAAATATACCGGAGTGGAAACTAACTCACCGACCATAGGGAAGTAAAAGCATAGGAAATATTCGTGGTGGGGGATAGTTGGTCGTGTCGTCGTCTGACGAATGGCGGAAGCGGAGAGCCCTGGTATGGCTCTGCTTCAATCGACAGGCTCGTTGCAGCGGGAAATTGTAGGGGAGTACATAATATACTGGTAGAAAGGATTAAATACACACGTTTACTAAGGTCGGCGGTTTGGTTTCAATACCGGTGTAGGCAATTATGTGTAAACTTCGGTCTCTCAGAACAAAAGTACAAATGTTCGTTTTTTAAATTAATACTGATACGTCAGTAAATCTTTTTATTATACGGGGTGTTCTTATTTTATTAAAAGGCATATTTTTAAACGGAAAGTATTATTTGCTATGGCACGTTAAAAAGCCTTTTTTATAAGCTTTTTAACAATGTATAGTAAGTTATACTTTAAATTTAAAAAATACGTCGTTTTGGACATAAACTTGCGTGTTTTCCCAATAAGCCGTTAAACAATCCAACTGGTTCGATTTAAAAATAGTGAAAATCCAACTGGTAGTAATATTTATCAGTATCAATAGTTAACAAATATTTACATGTTGTTATACACGTTGAGCTAAGTGAAAAGGCATGTTGGCCAGTAAAGCAACAACAAAGCGGGACCACTGCACAGTTTATTCTCTACCTGTTGGTATTCTACACGCGTTATACCGTTTTCCCCTTTATTACCTGTAAACCTTTTTACTTAGCTCATACGGTATACAGGGTGGCTAAAATTTTTATGGGTTTAATATTTTTAATTTTTTTTTAATAACTTTTTTTAGAAAGTTTTATATTATACAATTTTTGATAAATTTACTTTGCCTTATGTTTTACAAGGTGTTAAAATAATTTAAAAAACTGTGAAAACACCCCGTATACCTGAATACTTTACTACTACATTGTGTGTTTTTGTTGAGAAGTCGAAGTGACCAAGTGTGTGAATATTTATTAATTCAACCAACACATAGATGTGTTCAACGTTAAGAATAATTTACATAAACAATAATTTTGGACCAAATTTACTAGGTTATGTAATAAAGTAGTAGAAATTTCTTACTTTTTATATCAAAATACGGTACTAAAAGAGAAATACTCCGTAGGTTAATATACAAATAGGTAATTCCAGGTGCGCGGTGGGATGGCAGTGTGATCGCCTTCCGAAGTTGTCTAAGGGCCGGTTTTTTCACGTAGCGTATACTTTCTTTGGGATAACTTAACCGAACGTGCAAAGATCGGCCTTAACAAGTGTCAAAATAACTTCCTGTACAGTTTGATTGTTTGTCTTTTTTGACAAAGTCGCCTTTATTAGTTAATTTAAGCAAATGTTAGATCATTTATTTTGTTGACTATTTGTATTATATGGCAGCCATTATTGCCATGGCTGTGCGAGAATTGTGTGTTAATAAGCATTGGTTTTTTAATAAATGTTTTGATTTTTCTTATTGAGCTTAGTTGTCATTTATTGAAGTTAGGTAGAAATATTGGGCCTGTCAAGTAGTAAAAACTATCCCAACTCCTCAAAATTTTTTAAACCTCTAAAAAAAACCTGCATTTACAAAATGTGATAGTTGAAAGGTTTTGGACTTTTAGAATTAAATAGTGACGTCGGCAGAATTGTCATGTTTTCCAATTTTGTGCTACCTGTATTTTTTTTAACTGTCGAAATATGTATATTAGGTGATTCAAATGTAAAAAATCAAAATTTTTAAAATTTAGTCCTTTAAGTATCTGAGATATGAGTCTCTAAACCCGCTAAAGCTGTGTTAACAAAATTGGGTAGCTAGCTGGGGGTGCCTGGATAAGCAAGATTACATAAAAGTGTTGCCAGATTTTCCAGTTTTGCTCTACATATAATACTTTGGATATTTAAAATGAAATGTTTATTACGACAAAAATAAAGTAAGGGACTTAAATTTAGTAATTACAGACTTTCAAACATCTATATTTATCATTTTCCGAGATATGATACGACGTCTTTTCAATAAAATTTGGCAACAGATTAGACCCATAGTGCTAATATCAATGTTTAGATAAACACGCCTAAGAACACCTATTTTTTATTACCTTTGTATAACCGGAAGTACTCGAACTGTAAAAATATTTTAGCCGTATTTTGACTTTACAAAGTTGCGAAATTTTAAGTATTTTAAAGGCTACTTTTTGAGAAACCAATCGTCGTAGTTCGTCGTGGGACACCCTGTATATTTTCATTAAAGAAATAACGCAGAACAACACAAATAGTATAAAATATTGTTTTGATAGGTACTACCAGACACCTATTTACATACTACTATACTATTTTTCTTTTTGTTTTTATTTTTGTGTCGTTGCTGAAAGAAAAATTAAAGGAAATATTTTTTTTTGGAAAATTATTTGTTCTTACCTTCATGTTTAACTACTACTGATCAGGACCCTGACTAATGAACTTGTTAACGTCTTATCTCGTTAACGTGCATACTTTCCTTGACCTTAGTCCAAAGGCTTATCTCTTCAGAGAAGCTACCAATTTAGGAACTTGTCTACACTTTCTTTAATATTTACGTATGAAGGTCAAATACTATTACTTGCTCCAGAGCGTAGATGCCTTAAGATTTTCTGCTTTTTTCAAAAAGTATACAAGAACGGCATCTTCGGTAATTCTTTTGACATGGTTTCCTTCCATCCACTGCTTAAGCACCTGATATTCTTTACATATCGATCGCGAGACTCATTTGGCAAAACAGTTAACAAACCTTGTGGTTTCCAAAATTTTTGGAGGGATATTTTCGTCATCTTCAGAGTCCATTTTGCTTTGGAATGATAATTTTTCTTCGACCGAATAAAATGATTTACTTTTGTCATATTTACAACGCTTAGCGCCTGATAGCTCCTATGATGTTTGGCGATTTAAAATGTCATTTTTTGACTGGTGTCTGTGTATTACGGGATACATGGACCCGCAAATTAAATTGAAATAATTTTTTTTTAATTGACCGGAAAATTGAATTTTCCAATCAATTTTTAAAGCGGAAAATGCTATTTTACAGGACTAATTTACTTTCCGGTCCCTAGTTTACTTTCCGGTCTCTCATTTACTTTCCGGTCCCTGATATCAAAAAATCCTGTTAATCATGACAAAAATTGTCAGAGTTAAATTGTTACTATTTGACAGTTCAAGATATTGTAAAGTAAAGAAAGCATCATTTTGCCAAAATGGAGTCAGACATGGAAAATCCAGATGAAATAATTGAAGCAGCCTTGCCTTATTGTCGTTTAAATATAACACTAAAAATTTACACAGTTTTTTTCCGGTCAATTAAAAAAAATTATGTACGATACTCGACCGGAAATAATTTTTACGGGTCTCCTCAAAACTACAGGACTCGCCTACGGCTCGCCCTGTAAATGTTTTCGTCGACCCGTAAAATACCATTTTCCGGTCTAGTAACGTAAATAGCTATTTTCCGACACTGCAATAATTATGTATTTCTTGCAAAATCTAGCAAAAGGTAGTAGAAAAACTTACATACATTCCTCCTGAAGTAAAGTGCCTTTTCCTCCCTTGGATGATTGCTCAAACCATCCCTGAAAAAAATGTGTCAAAATTAAACAAGTTAAACTCATTTGTCAAGGTCTGCAAAAAAGTTTTCTTTTAATGATTTCCTTTTGAAAATTTGTTTATATAAACAATCTTCAAGACTAGCACCATAATATAGGACGCAGAGAAAAAGCATGTTGAGCGTTCACTTCCAAAAATTTTATTCACCAATATTTTTCTATCGATCAGAAAAACAACCATTGAGCTCCTACAAAACCTTTATTATGGTGTTTAATATAAAACTAAAATAAATACCACATCACCTGTCACTCTTTTACCTACTATCCACGCCCAATGTAATCTAACTTCGCTGATCTGACAAGAAGCTTGCTCTAGTTTTTGTTAAACTAAAACATTTATTAAAAAACCATGCCAGAACTTTTGCCTAAATGTAAGAAAGAAGCCTTAAAAGTATCACTAAATGATATACAATACATATGCGTAATGTTTGAATTTGTTTCAGCCAAATACTGTTTTACTTAATATAATAGAGTCTGTTATATATTTAGCTGATTTTTACCAGTGTTTTTTTTCTTTTGTAACAGTATCATGTACGGTATGTGGATGAAAGAGCTTCACCCAATTATTAAATAAATACTAAATAAAAATATATTGATTTGTTTTACTTTTTTCCTATCCATTCAAAACGATTTCTTGGATTCCCACTGAAAAAAAAACAGCAACTTCAATATACCTACAAAGAGACTTACAAGTACGGTATATTTTTATAAAAGTTAGAACGAAAATTCCACACCACTGTTTTTTGAGCAATCAAATGTGTAGTTTTGGTCGCATTATCATGACAACACAAGTATTTATCGGAATTTTTTTCTCTTGCCTGGGGTACCCTGGAGCGAATTATAGTGGAAATTTTTTGACATAATCATTGAATTTGTTTTAACGTCATGTCTGTCATTCACATAAATAATAAAGAAAATGTTATTTTGTACGAGTTGTAATATTTCAGACATAACATAATATAAAATAATGTAAGGTTTTAAGACCCTAAATGACAAATTTAAAAAACTACAGTTAGTAATATAATATCATAAGACTACTAGACATAAGTTAAGAGCAAACGAAAGCAAGGTCTAAAAAAATTAAAATAAACTATTTTTACCAACTGTAGTAATATAAGGTATATATATAAAAAAAAAGAATAAACAGTGATAAGCTCTAAAATTACATATATTTGCAACTACAATTGGTAAAATGGAAAATATTTATTTTATAGTAAGATTTGAAAGCTCGTGTCAAAGTTACAAATATTAATTTAAAAAAATATTATTTAACACAAACTTGGTGTGAAATTTTCTTACCGAATACCACACGTGCTTAAATTAATCCGGGAAATTTTTTTCTCGACCACGAATATATTAAGAAAATTCTCCCTTGCCTGCGGCTCGAGATAATTTTCAAAATATTCGTGGCGTTGAAAAATTTCCGGAAATAAATTTAGCACTAGTGGTATTATAAATGTTATAATTTATGAACCAGGTCTGCATTTTTAACATATTCATGAAAGCTATAAATATCAAGGTGACAGCTGGGCGCCATTTTGGAATATTTTTGTACTGAGACCTCATTTTAAAGCAAACTACAACAGTGCGGTACTTTAATAATAATTACCCAAATGCCATATTTAGATGGCCATATTAATAAAGTTAGATGTAATTAATGTAGTATTTTCTTAAAGCTCTTTTAAATATATGTTATTAATAATGATATTGGTGATACTATACAGGGTAGGACTAAAAGTTTTTTTAATGAAACACCCTGTATATTATCACCAATAAAAATATTTGAAAAGGCTTAAGAAAAATAATACAATAATTTCATCTAACTTAAGTAAATCTGAAAATATTGCCATCTTAACATACAGGTTGTCCGGAAAATACGTGTACAACGTTTGATGACAGACTCCGGACGTCAAAATAAGTCGATAAGTGAACTTACCCATGCCCAAAAGTTGACAATACCCAGGATACAGGGTGTCAAAGTTTCAAAATTATTTTGGGCAGACAAACATTTTAGGGTGGCATATAATGATCCGAGGAAGTCCAATATTTTTGGTATTTAACAAGATATGACAAAAAGTCTTATACCGGTTAAGCTATATAACTAAATAATACATAGGCAATGTGAGAAAAGAAACAGTAGGGTAAATACCCGCATGTAAACATTTCTGATTAGATGAGTCACTTATATCCTGTGTGGTTCCTTTGCTGACCGATATCCCAATACCTGTTTGCTTAATCAGTATAAGAGGGTATCCAAATACGCATTTTTAAAGACATTTTAATGTATATTAGTATACAGAGTGTTCCAAAAAGTTTTTGCTTTGAAGTTAGTTTTGAAATATTTTTAGAACATGCCTGTTTGAAAACCTTACAACTCCTAAGACTTTTGTCATATCTTGTTAAAAAACAAAAACAGTGGGCTTTTTTGACCACTAGGCTCCCCCAAAATGTTTGTCTGCCAAGGGGTTCGTACTGTCAAAATTATCTGGCGACTAAGGAAATGTTTTTAATAGGTACGTACCTAAAATTTAGCTTTTATAAAATGACAAAAGTTAAGTTTTATTAACCTTTGGTACCTGGTACCTGCAAAGGTGTCGGCCTATCTGCGACCGATAAAATCAGAGCAATAGCGACCGAGTTTTTGCTAACTTCCATTTTTCTACCTGGTGGGTCTAGAATACATTAAATTTAGGACGCACTGTTGCCAAAATGTAGGTGGAATATTTCAGATATTTCATTACATTATACATCTTTTCCTTTTTTTTGTTGCAGTATGAGCCAGACAAAGATAAGAACTAAAGTAGAAATTATATTATAAAAGTGCAATAATATTGCAATACGCATATTTTTGTAATTTATAGACTAATACACACGTACTTATATAATACTTATATTATAATACTTATACAATACGTATATTCTTGTATTTTATATTTACGTAAATTTGTAGGCCCCTATAAGCAATAAATAAATAATATTATTAATGTATCTACAATTTTTTACTTTTTAAAATATTTCACAAAAGAGAAAACAACTGGATGGGAAGAGTTTATAAACAACTTGGCAACAATGCTTATGGTTCACTCTTAATTAAATCCATAGTTCGCTTATAGGTCCGTTTATAGGTCCATTTTATTGCTTTTTAATTATGGGTCGCAGATAGGCCTATTTCCCTGCGAAAGCACTGATCTCGGGTGATGATGGGTTGCCAATGTTATAACCTGCGCGAAACAAAAGTTACATTTCATGGGCGAAAAAACCGGTTTTTGCGCAAGCCAGTTGAGGGTAAATGCACCCGGCACCAAACAAACTATACGCATTATCGAAAAGAATTGTCGACGGCGTCCTGGTTTTCTGTTCAAAGTACGGTAGCTAATGAGCGTTACGGTCAGACCGCGGACGAAAAGTACGGAGTGCCGGGGTTTGTATTTTACCACGGATTTTAAGTGCGCATGTTCGTCCACCCACTGCGCGAGGTCGTAAAAATCCGAAAATGCTTCTTGCTACTGCGGATCTAAATGTAGGTTATCTATGTGCGAAAGCCACTATAAGTCAAACGTCATAGTCTATCATCGCTTCTACCTATTTTGGGGGCATGGACTAACAAACTTTCAGCTTTTACAAAATAACACAAGGTCTGCCGGTGACGGGTTCTTACTGTATATTACTTCAGTTCAATAAATATTACGGTGTCCTTAAACCCGAATTTGAAAAAGAAGCTTGATTTTCTTGAACATATTTTCGGAACTTTTTAAAGTCTAAACCACCTAAAATTCATTCTGAAAGCAATGCCGCTAAGTGCACAAAAAATGATAAAGTAAACAAACCTTTTCGAAAGCACCTAGCCTCTGACAGAGCCTGATTACATATTTTTGAATAAATAAAAAAACATTGCTAAAACGCGTATCACGTACTTACAAAACATCATCTTATTTCGTCTCTGTCCTGCTATAACAGCTGACACGTGTCGTAGAGAATTATAAACTCGTCGGGTGTATTATTTATTGATGCAATAAATCATTGTTCACAAAAGGGTTTGTTTACATTAGATACTTTGCGGCAACCCTTTCAGAATGAATAAAATCTAGTCCTAACTATACTAGGTACGACACTGCAAATTTACATTTCATAATCGAAACGCACTGCTGAGCTACGCTGCGGACTCGTTGTGGGTATGTGTGACCGGACCTTTAGCATACACCGACTGATTCTATTGATAAATTATTCTAATAATTACCGTTACTAAGTTGAAACCCTATTTTTGCACTTTATAATACCTTTCTTAAATTTTTGCCATAAGTCAGTCATGTGACAAATAACAAAGCGTGTTTTAGTTTTTTTATATGCGCGATTATAGTTTATCCTAGTATCAGCCGATGGACATTTAGTCCGTTTTACTTCTGCAATTTTGTTGCAGCAACTTTCTTTCGACAATAAACTTGCTGCAAGTTTATTGCAGATTCGTTTTACAGTCGGCAATTCGCTTTTTAATATTGCAAAAATAGAGCAAGGTACCAACGTGCAAAAATGTGAAAATGAAGTTAAAACCTAACTTAGCTATTACCGGTATTTAGAATAGCTGTTAAAAATTAAAAAAATCGAACAAAAAAACCACCGCGGCTACAATTTGCCTCATTATTGCTGTCGCTACCCTCCTGGGGGATGAAAATTTAAGAAAAAAGCAAGAAGGTGGTGGTCACTCAACTAGTAACTTTGGATGGGGTTGGTACCACTAAAATAACCATATTTTTTCCAGACTTGCAGTTGCAACTGTAAGAAAAATCGGTCCAACTGGTAAAGTTGCAAGTCGCAATAAAGTTGCAGAATACGCTGCCAAAAATCAGCTGTTCGCGTACTGCGCATGCCTACCACAAGTTTCTTGCAAGTTGCAGGAAAAACTTGCCGACTGTAAAACGGACTTTTGTGACCCAGTGATTGACTTGCAGCTTTTTCGTAGCCTAACAGAAATAATAATTAAAAAAATATATATTACTAAGCTTTTACAGTTTATGCAAATACTGTGCATTTCTTTCATGTCCCCCTTTTATTTTTAAAAGGGTCAATTAAAAAAGGATAAAACTTTTGAAAATGAAATTAATGCGTACATTTGGAGGATAAAAGGAAGGAGAGCCATCTTGATGCGGGACAAGTTGAAAAAATGTTCATCGGAGGGGAATAAATTAAGGTGGCGTCACAGTAGCAAGTGAAAAGACTGTGGCACCACCTTAACTTGGTCCCTTTTCATGGACACTTTTTAAAACATTGAGATGGGACTCCTTCCTTTTGCCCTCTATATGCGTAAATACTACAGGCCTATTTCCGAATAATTCGAAAAAATTTCGAATAATTCGAGAAATTTCGAATAATTCAAATTTTTTCGAATAATTTGAAATTTTTTCGAATATTCGATTTTTTCAGATTATTACGAATTTATGTAGTTAAAAATTATTGTATTTCGCATATTTATCATACAGGGTATCCCGTAAATCTGTTACTAAACTTGAAAAATTTTCTCAATTGGATAAAATAAAGAATCTATTCATATTTTGATAATTAGTAAATAGTTCGCATTATTCGTGAATTATTCAAAAATTTTTGAATTATTCGAAAATTTTCGAATTATTCGAAATTTTTTGAATTATTCGAAACTTCTCGAATTATTCGAAATTTTTCGAATTATTCGTCGAATTACGAATAATTCGAAAAATCGAATTATTCGATTTGAATTTCGAATCGAACATTAATATTTGATTCGATCGATATTCGCACACCCCTAAATTCAAATGGCATCAGTCACGTGATCAAATCATTAGGATTACTGAACTGATAGAAGTGAAACTAATCATGTTTTGAAGGAATAGGTCTTATATTTTAGAATAAAATTAACAGATGAAAATTTTAAAATGGCTGGGTGCATCTTGAAAAAAAAATTAAATGACGAGGGGGGTTGTGACACATCCCTTGGTGGGAATTTTAACACCCAAAATATAAAGTCGATAACTTTACCTACTGCAAAATGGCGGTTATTTAAAAATGATTCAAATACCTGATTTGGATACCCATATTTTTAAAATTAATAAAGTTATATACACCATAGTGGTATTTTCTTACAGACCTTTTGAATGGTAATAATATATAAAGGGTGCTTTATAAAACAATGATAACCTTTTTGTCCTACGAGGTATATTATTAGCAGTATCACCATAAAAAGCTTTAAAAAATATTCCACATTAATTATATCTAAACTTATTAGATTTGGAAATATGACCATTCAAATAAGGTATTCGTAGGTAATTTTTAAAATACCGCTATTATTTTTAAAATACCGCTATTTTGTAGTAGGTAAAGATATTTACTTTATATTCTAGGGATATAAAGAAGTAATCGCCAGGAGCTTTAAAAGGATTTGCCTCAAAACCCCTTATCCAGCAGCCATGTTAAAATTTGTTGTTAGTTTTCCTTTAAAATATAGTATTTAAGCAATAGTTTAACGTCCTAAAGCTTGAATTTTTCAAATTTATTTCTTTAAACAATTAAAGGTGGGATATATTAATGGAATGCACTGTACAGGGTGTCCCATTTTGGTTGTCCCTTATGGGAAACTTGGAAACCATAAGAGATATTAAAAATCTGATACCCCATCCTCAAGCTCTTTTTGGAGAAAACATTTATGGTAAAAACAGATCATCGCTATCGCGAAGCATTTCAGAGATACAGGGTGATTCTCGATTTTTTCACTTTTTGAAAAGGCCCTGTAGCTTTGTTGTTATTACAGATACGAGAAAACTAATTGCACATTATAAAGACACTTTTTTCTGTAGAATCCAGTGACGTAGCCAAAAATTTTTTGAGCTGTCATTTTTGACATATGACCCAAACATGTTTTTTTTTATTAGGGACACCCTATAAATGATTAGGTAATTAAATTGCTTGTTTTTTTCCGATTAAAATATTATATCATAGTAGGTGGTTTAATAAATTTTTACGTCAAATATTGGAAAAATTATGATTTTAAAGACGTGTTGCGGCTTCTATCTGTTTTTAAATTGTTTTATATTTTTCTTTAAAAACAATACTGCCATCCCTCAACTCAGGAGACATTTCCGTAGAAAAAAAAACAAAAAATTAATTAACTATTTTTTTTAAATTATTTATTTTATTTATTTTTTTTCTACGGAAATGTCTTCTGAGCTAAGGGATGACAGATTCCTTTTAAAACAAAATATTAAACAATTTAAAAAACAGATAGAAGCCGCAATGCCATCTTTAAAATCATAATTTTACCAATATTTAACATAAAAATTTATTAAACCACCTACTATGATATATTATTTTAATTAGAAAAAACAAGCAATTTATTACCTAATCATTTATAGGGTATCCCTAATAAAAAAAACATGTTTGTGTCATATATGTCAAAAATGACAGCTCTAAAAATTTTTTGGCTAGCCACTGGATTCTACGGAAAAAAGTGTCTGTATAATGTGCAATTAGTTTTCTCGTATCTGTAATAACAACAAAGCTACAGGACCTTTCAAAAGTGAAAAATCGAGAATTACCCTGTATCTCTGAAACGTTTCACGACAGCTGTTTTACCATAAATGTTTTCTCCAAAAAGAGCTTGAGGATGGGGTATCGGATTTTAATATCTCTTATGGTTTCAAGTTACCCATAAGGGACAGCAAATGGGGACACCCTATACAGGTACAGGAGTAGTAATTTAATTGATGGTTAAAAATAAGGGGTATGATTCCTTAGCTTATTTTAGTAAAAAAATATATAATATATACAAACATATGTCCTAAACCTTTTAACTTTTAAGCTACAGGGTGTTAACAGTTAAAGACAAAAATGGTTTTCTTATCATAAATTTAAAAACTGTTCAAGATACTTTTATAAAATTTAACGCACCTAGCAATAGGCATTTTTTTGATGTAAAACATTTTTAATTATTTCCACCAGTGGCGTCCGAACAAGATGTATACTGGGGATTTTCCATTAAAAAGTGTGGTACGCTATTGCTTTTTAAAACAAAAAAATTATTTTTTAAATTTCCAATTCTTTTTAAACAAATCTGACCTCTTCAGTTTTCTTTGTTTGATGCACCGTTTTGCGTAAAAATAAGAACCGTTTTTTATGTGTTTTTTTATCTTTATGACATCTCACGAAGGCTTATGCCTAAATACCAGTGTACCGTGAGTGCCGGGTTACTGGATGTTTAACCAAATATTGTCGTGTTCCGTCAACGTTATCCAAGCACTGAAACATGCAGTTGCATTTCACAGCACCTTTTTAGACAACGCGGTAGTGCCACCACGGACGTTATTTTTAAATAACTACTACCTAGAAATGGCAGAATACTACACAGTGATTTGCCATTACCAACAGTGAGGTGACGAGCTATTAAAAATCCGATGTCCGACTCTGAGATTCGAACCCGGATCGCTGCGGTAAGAGGCTGACACGCTAGCCACTACACCACTGCTCGCCATTGCTTTTCTCAAAAATAAAAATTACTTTTTAAATTTCCAATTCCTTTTAAACAAATCTGACCTCTTCAGTTTTCTTTGTTTAATGCACCGTTTTTGCGTAAAAAATAAGAACCGTTTTTGATGTGTATTTTTGGTATAGCAAAATTATTTTAAACTAGTAGTTTGGTGCCCTTTTTTTGTTTTTTTTTTTACGCGAAAACAGTACATCGAGCAAAAAAATCGGAAAGTCAAATTTGTTTTACCGAAAATGAGGATTCAAAAAATGATTTTTGAGTTTGGAAAAAGAAATGGCGTAACATTTTTTTAATATTCAGTATTTATTTTGTACGGACGCCATTGGTGGAAATGTTTTACATTAAAAAATCTTATTGCTGATTACTAAGCGCAAGTCCAATTTTATGAGAATATCTCAAACATTTTTAAAGTTATGATATGAAAACGATTTTTTTCTTAAAACTTTAACACCTTGTAGCTCAAAAGTTAAGAGGTTTACATATGTTTATATAAATTTTTGTTCCTAAAATAAGGTTATTAAACCATATCCTGTATTTTTAGCTATCAAATAAATTACCCCTTTATATGACATGGCCATCAAAAAAAAAGTACTGATAATTTTAGTCATTATTCTATATAACAAATTTTTAAAGGTATTTCAATTTTAAAAGTTTTCCAGTACAAGTACTGTCCTTAATTAAGCAGCCAACCTAAATAAAAAAAAAAACAAATTTAGATGTAGAAGTATTCGCATTTCCAATCTAAAAATTTTACCTTGGGTATAGATTCAAGATCCAAGATAGATAGAATAATTACCGATGAACTTTTGTAGTATTTACTCAATAACAACAAAAAGATCCCATGTTTCTTTTTTTTGCCACAACTTACAAATAATTCTATCAGAACAATAAACGGTAAACAGAAAGTAAAAAGTAAAAATAAAGTGGTTTAACTTAAAGTTATTTAAAAAAAATTAAGAATTTTCCATTCAAGTAGCATTTAAAGCAACTTGAAAAACTTTTGATTACATAATAAAATACTTATTTTTTAATCTTTTTTGTAGCTTTTATTCTTAAAATCTCCATTTTATGGCAACCAACTTTGAAATGGCTATAATTAAGTAACAGCCTATGGCTTTAAACGTTGTTAAGCTTTTTGCAGGAATTTTTATATAGGATGTTTTTAAAGTTAAGATATTTATATTAGAA